>CM038143.1:103881821-104207034 GCA_021437245.1 Aegilops speltoides | reverse complement strand
CATGGGCCTCTTGCCCAATCACTTTTGATCGAAGGGACCACCCCACCAGCATCCGCCACGGCGGGTTCGCCACATTGGTCCTAGACCCAATCGTCGATGGGTTTCACCTCACTAGAGTCCTGATGGACGGCGGCAGCAGCCTGAACCTGCTTTACCAGGATACAGTGCGCAAGATGGGCATAGACCCCTCAAGGATTAAACCAACAAAGACGACCTTCAAAGGTGTCATACCAGGTGTAGAGGCCAATTGTACAGGCTCAGTTACACTGGAAGTGGTCTTCGGATCCCTGGATAACTTTCGAAGCGAGGAGTTAATCTTCGACATAGTTACGTTCCGCAGCGGCTATCTTGCTCTGCTCGGACGGACTGCGTTTGCAAAGTTCAAAGCGGTGCCGCACTACGCATACCTCAAGCTCAAGATGCCAGGCCCTCGAGGAGTCATCACGGTCAATGGAAACACTGAACGCTTTCTCCGAACGGAGAAACATACAATGCTCGCGGCGTAAATCTGAGCAGCCTCCTAAGGCAATTCTCGAGTCCGGCCGTTAAGCGGCGGGACACGCTAAACGCGCCCAAGTAACCTACAACAAGACCACAGCACGCTCCGAGCATCGCCAGAGCAATGCGGCCCCAACCCCAGCCCTTGCAAAATTGCAAGACCGATACTTCGCGTACATCATTACGCTCTGGAGATACCATGGGCATAGGGGGAGGGGCACGACACGACAGGCCCAGAGTGCGGCTCAACCACACCAGGGGCTCCCAAGTGTGTCATCTTTTTTTTTTCCTTTTTTATTCTTATCCACAGGACTCCATTTACCAGAGGCCCTGTCCGGCAGCAGACGTGTCGAACTTACGATGCAACAGCCAGGGAAGGAGAAAAGCTACGACGAATATTCAGGTGGTCTCCATTATGAGCATTATACCTGTTTTATACACCATTCCGCAGCCTACCCCTGGAGGGGGGCATGCTAATAGTTCCACCCCTTGCTTATCGCACTATTTGTATCGTTCTGCATTCAAGGTAGTATTTTTTGAATAAACAATACTTCACTTTTTGCTTATAATCGCATTCCTTTTTTATACATATGTTCATTTATGACATGTTGCATCCGTACACTTTGGTACGGCTAAATACACCAGGGGCTTAAGTTCCCCACATTATGGTGTGACAAGTCCGAACACTTTCACAAGTGCGGCACCCCGAACTTATAGCACTATATGCATCGGCTCGAATCATGTCTTGGGTCAATAGTTGGGTTTGCCTGGCTCCATGTTTTGGTACCTTACGTTCCGTTGTATCGGCTAAGGTAGCACTGGAGAACCATCGCGATTGCACCCAGTTGAGCTGGGCGAGCGCCTTCGAGAAAGCTAAAACTGACCGTCATGATGAGGCGAGAGCGATCGCTGTTCGAGAGGTTTTTCAAGTCCCTAAAGACTTATGCCGCTTAGAGCGAGGAACCGGCCTTGTCCGGCCCAGGCGTGGATAGCGCCCCGAATTCAGCCTTCCGAACACTAGGGGCTTCGCCGAAATTTAAAATTATAGAATTCTATGGATAAGTGAGAGTGTTCAAGCACTATAAGTCTTGTTGCCTTGTTCGTTGTGTTGAGCGCCTCCCTAGATGGACCCAAAAATGGGAACAAGAGCGCTCAAGTTTATCCCAACACCCCAAAGACTGTGGCATGGGGGCTGAAGCCGACGACTTGCCATCTCTCAGATTTGATAAACGGCCGCACAGAAGGTAATATTTTAAATCAATAAGCATTGCTAAGCGCATATGAACAAAGTTTTCAGCACACAGGATAACAAAATGCGAGTCTACTCAAATATTACATCTTTGGAGCACTCACTCGCAATCATGCGGGCACCCTTCAGGACACTCTTATAATACATCTCGGGCGTACGATACTCCATGCACATCGGTGGCACGTCCGTCACAAGCTTCTCAGCATCCATCCTGCCCCAGTGCACCTTTGCACGGGCAAGGGCCCGACGGGCACCTTCAATGCAGGCGGAGTGCTTGACGACTTCAACCTGTGGACACGCATCCACCAGCCGCCGCACCAGGCCGGTAGCTCCTGTGCATGGCCTCCTTGGGCCACAACAACTATGAGGCCCTTCATGGCCTGTTCGACCACCTTGTGGAGCTCGACCAGCTGCTTCAGCTGGTCGCTAAGGGCACTGGATGTCCGCCTCAAGATACCGAGACCAAGACCTTCTCCTCGAGCTCCCTCCTCGGCCTCAGAGAATGCGGCGAGATCGGACACGCCGCAGGCAGATCTGCGAACTCCTCGAGAGCTCCGATTGGGTAAGTAATAGGTAATTCACATTCACATGCTTGCTTTGCATGAAAAATGCCTTACCCGCCGCTATTTTCTTCAACGCCTCGATTTCCTGGAGGGCCTTGTGGGCTTCGGCCTTAGCGGCTTTGGCACTCTCAAGAGCCGATGCAAGCTCGGACTCTCGAGTCTTCGAGTCACGCTCCAAACTCTCATGTTTTTCCACGAGAGCCTGGAGCTCTTGTTGTACCTCCGCCACCCGCGCCTCCTGCTTCTCTCGCCCAGCGTGCTCCACGGCCGCATTACGTTCGGCCACGGACACCACCTCCTTCAGGGTCGCCACCTCGTTCGTGGCCCCTAGAGTACCCACATTATCCTTGTCATTCCTCTTGCAACCAAATCCTTTTCTGTAAGGTACAACTTTAATAAGGTGTTAATCACCTTCCTTGTCCTCGAGCTGCTTCTTGGCACGGCCGAGCTCGTTCTCGGACCGCTCGAGGCTTTGCTTCAAAGCATTGACCTCCATGATCGGTCTTGGTGAGGTCAGCAAAGACAACCTGCAATCCCATATTGACATATTTTTAAGACTCCTCGATATCTTTTAGATCCTCATCCGCTTTTCTTTCCGAACACCGAACCGAGCATCGGGGCTACCGCCTATGCGGTACTATTTTACACTTATTAAAATTCTTACCTCAAAGCCTGTTAGAAGGCTGCTGCGAGCTTCGGTCGACCGCTCTTGGCAAAGCGAACCTTTTCAATCACCGCACTCATGACGGTGCGGTGTTCTTCTTTGATGGAAGCGCCATTGATCGCCTCCAAGAAGTTATCCGCGCCTCGGTTGGACGGAGGCCACCAAGTCATAGTCTTGCCCTTCTTACGAAGGGGCCGCCCGTCGGACTCCGGACCACTGCAGTTCCGCGCGAGTCCGGTGCAAAGTCTGGAGGTTGCCTGCGGCACCTCCGGACCTCCTCCTCCCGGTGGGTCCTTCCGAGGATCCCACCTCGGCGTCGTCAAGATCGCGGGGGTGGAGGTGGTCGGAAGAGAATCCACATCCGACGTGCCCAAAGACCCGCTCGATGAAGCGGGGAGATCGCCCTTGGGCGGACTACAGGGTTGTATGCGGCATTAGAAAGACACCGTGTGGCGAAAAGAAAAATCATGAAGTTATTCGGGAGTCTGAATACTTACGATCTCGCCAGGGGCTTGGCCCTTGAGGGCCACTCCTCGTCGTCGTCGCCGACGTTGGCGAAATAGTCCGGGGGAAGGGTCCTTCCCTTCTTGGACCCTTCGGCCTCCCTCGTTGGGGAGTCCTTCCTCTTCTTTTCTCCCCCCGCTGGGGGAGAGGCCTCTTTCTTCTCCTCCTCGTCCTCGTGGGAGGAGTCCGCCTCGGAGTCATCGGACGATGAGTCCAATACCACCTGACGCCGGGAACTCCTTCGGGTTCCCATGGCCTTCTTCTTGGCCTTCTTCTTCGGTACTACGTAAAGTGACGGGACCAGCAGCCCTGTCAAACGGGCATCCGCTGGGTCTTCTGGAAGAGGAGCCGGACAGTTAACCTGTCCGGACGTCTTCTGCCAGGCCTATTAAAGGCATTGGGAGTTTAGATCCCGCATAGAGTCAAACTATGAAAAGCAAGTGTCCCATAAAGGATAACCTGGCTTACCTCGCCAGCCGAACGCTGCAAGCTGAATCCGCGATCTTCGGTAGTGGATGCGGGGGCCTCGCTGCCCTTAAACAGCACCTTCCAGGCATCTTCGTACGTAGTGTCGAAGAGCCCGCTCAAGGTCCGGTGCTGTGCCGGATTGAACTCCCACATATTGAAGTCCCGTTGCTGGCATGGGAGAATCCGGCGGATGAGCATGACCTGGATTACGTTGACAAGCTTGAGCTTCTTGTTCACCAGGGTTTGGAGACAGGATTGAAGTCCGATCAGCTCTTCCAAATTGCCCCACTGCAGGCCCTTCTCTTTTCAGGAAGTGAGCCGCATGGGGATGCCAGATTTGAATTCGGGGGCCGCTGCCCATTCAGAGTCACGCGGCTCGGTGATATAGAACCACCCCGATTGCCACCCTTTGATGGTTTCCACGAAGGCGCCCTCGAGCCAAGTAACGTTGGGCATTTTGCCCACCATGGCGCCTCCGCACTCCGCTTGGCTGCCCTTCACAACCTTCGGCTTGACATTGAAGGTCTTGAGCCACAAGCCGAAGTCGGGCTGGATGCAGAGGAAGGCCTCACACACAACGATAAACACCGAGATGTTGAGGATGAAATTCGGGGCCAAATCATGGAAATCCAGGCCGTGGTAGAACATGAGCCCCCGAACAAAGGGGTGGAGTGGTAAGCCCAGTCCGCGGAGGAATTGGGGAAGGAATACCACCCTCTCATGGGGCCCAGGGGTGGGGATGAGCTGCCCCTCGTCGGGGAGCCGGTGCGCGATGTCGCTGGACAGATATCCGGCGCTGCGCAGCTTCTTGATGTGCCCCTCCGTAACGGAGGAGGCCGTCCACTTGCCTCCCGCTCCGGACATGGATGGAGAATGTCGAGGCGAGATGTGCGGACTTGGGCGCTGGAGCTCGAGTGCGCGGAGATGGATAAGCAAAGGAGGAAGAAGGCGTAGGTAAAAAGGTGGATCCTTATCCCCCTATATATGGGCGGACGAAACTATGCGTCTCCACCAGCCTGGTAAAACTCACTTATCTCCCAAGCGCCACAATCAATGGCGCGGTTGGGTTACCCACGTCCGTATTGATGGGAATCCCGGAATAAGGGGAACACGATCTACGCTCGACAAGACGTGCCAAGGAAACCGCCGCTAAACGCTACCGAGGTGGTATAATAAAAAGGATTCAAGTAAAGGCTTGGTTGTGGTGTGACGTCACGCCACAAAATACGTCAGCAGATTGAACTTGTGTAAATATTATTCTCTTACGGTGGTATGTGGAATTTATTTTACAGAGCCGGACACTATCCTGGTGTTCACAATATTCTATGAATTATTCGGCTGAGGAACCCGCCTTGCAATGCCGAAGACAATATGCGCGCCGGACTTGTCGTCATTGAAGCCTAGTTCAGGGGCTACTTGTAACGCCCCGGATCCGATGCGCCAGGTGTCCGCCAGTTATTTGCCGTTGTTGCCATGTCATTGCTTGCGTGTTGCATTTCACCATGTCATCATCTGCATTTCATATCATGTCATCATATGCTTTTCATATCATGTCATCATGTGCATTTCATTTCGCATACATGTTCGTCTCATGCATCCGAGCATTTTCCCCGTTGTCCGTTTTGCAATCCGACGCTCCTATGTCCCCCGGCGTTCCCCTTTTGCCTCCTCTCTTATGCGGGTGTTAAACTTTCTCGTAATGGCCCGAGGTTTTCCAAGCGGCCTTGGTATAGCACCGGTAGACCGCCTGTCAAGTTTCGTGCCATTTGGAGGTCGTTTGGTACTCCAACGGTTAACCGGGTAACCGTAAAACCCTCTTTCGTTTCAGCCCAACACCCCTTCCAAAGTGGCCCAAAACCCACCAAACTCCCCTCCATGCTCTCGGTCGTTTTATCACGATCGCGTGGCCGAAAACCGCTCCTCATTTGGACTCTCCTAGCTCCCTCTACCTATAAAACTAGACCTCCCCCGAAATTCGCGGATCAAATCCCCCCCGAAACCCTAATTTTCTCCTCCGCGCCGCGCCGGACATGTCCAGACCCGGCCGGACACATCTCCGCCGCCGCTCCGCGCCAGTGGCCGCCTGCCACGTGGCAGCCGCCGCCGCACCCGCCGCCCAGCCATGCCAAGCCGCGCCGCCGCCGCCTCCCACGCCGTCCGTCTCCCTCCGCCCACAGCCGCCGCGCCACCGGACCCGACCTCGCCACGCATCTCGCCTCCCGCTCCGGCTGCTGGACCCGCCGCCTCCTCCGGCGCCCGCCGCCCTCCCGCAGCTCCCCGCGCCCGACCTCGCCGGACGGCCTGCCCGTCGCCGCTGCCATGGCGCCGCTCTCTTCGCCGCCGGCCTCGTCTACAGCCAGATCCGGCCAGGATCGACCGGATCCGCCACTGCAACCCCGCCGGCGCCCGCTGCCTCCCGCCGACCCGCGACCTGCCGGCGTCGCCACATGTCGCCGCCGCCCCTGCCTCCCCGATCCCGATCGGGATCGAGGGAGACGACGGCGCCCGCTTCCTCTCTTCGCCACGTGGGCCCTCCAAGCCCAAAGGCCGCCAGCCTCTCCTCCAGCCGGGCCGAAGCCCATGGGTGAGACCCCAGCGCCTTTCCTTTTTTTTTCCTTCTGTTGGGCCTGTTCCAGATTCGGCCCGATAGCATTTTTTTTCCTGTCCAGCGAATTTCCTAATTATTCAGTGTATTGCTGTTTTACAGAAAGACCCCTCATACTTCATGCATTTAATAACTCATCAACCGTGCATCACATGTTAAAACTTAATACATGTAAAATGCTTAGTTTTTCATCTAGTTTAACAATATGCACTTTCATCCATGTTTAAAATGTTTAAAATGTTGTTTGTTTAAATTTACTTGAATGCCATGTTAAAATGATTTAATTCATAACTAAATAACCGTAACTCCGATTTTAATGTTCTTTATATGTAAATGGGGTGGAAAAATGCCTAGTTTAACATGGTCCACTTTATTTTCCTGTTTAACAACATTAAAATTGTGTTTAGGGCGGAACAGTACCAAATCAAAAATATGCATATGAGGATTTTCCGGAATTGTTATTTGTTGTTCCGGCCTCATTTAAACTTGCCTAGTTAGGTAGTTTTCATATGCTTCACCCCTTGCCATGTTTAATAACATTTAACATTGTGGTGTACCAAAAACGAGAGAGAACTAAACAATTGATGTGGTGTTTTGTCAATATGCAACTCGTTGCATATTGAGCTCCACTTAATTTGTAGTTTTGTTTGTTGCACTTTGCCATGACATGCCATGCCTCATTAAACCGGTCATGCATCATACTTGTTTGTGCATCATGCCATGATTATGCTTGTGTGTTTACTATGTTGTTTGCTTCTTTCCGGTTTGCTTCTCTCGTTAGCTTCGGTTTCGTTCCAGAGTTGTGAGGATTCGTTCGACTACGTCCGTTTTTCTTCTTCATGGACTCGTTCTTCTTCCTAGCGGGACTTCAGGCAAGATGACCGCTACCCTGGATCTCACTACTATCATTGCTATGCTAGTTGCCTCGTTCTATCGCTTTGCTGCGCTACCTATTACCTGAGTGTTCAGCCATCCCATATTGCCATGAACCTCTAACCTTTGACACCTTTCCTATGCAAACCGTTGTTTGGCTATGTTATCGCTTTGCTCAGCCCCTCTTATAGCGTTGCTAGTTGCAGGTGAAGTTGAAGATTGCTCCATGGTGGACAGGGTTTTTGTTGGGATATCACAATATCTTTTATATTATTAATGCATCTATATATCCGTAAAGGGTGGAAGGCTCGGCCTTATGCCCGTGTTTTGTTCCACTCTTGCCGCCTAGTTTCTGTCATAGCGGTGTTATGTTCCCGGATTTTGCGTCCCTTACGCGGTCGGGTGATTTATGGGACCCCCCTGACAGTTCGCTTTGAATAAAACTTGTCCAGCAAGGCCCAACATTGACTTTTACCATTTGCCTCACCACCACCTACCTTTTCCCTTGGGAGTCACTCTCTCGAGGGTCATCTTTATTTTAGCCCCCCCGGGCCAGTGCTTGTCTAAGTGCTGGTCCAAACCGAGCGATGTCCGGCGCCCCCTGGGCAACCAGGGTCTATGCCAACCCGACGTCTGGCTCATGCGGTGTGCCCTGAGAACGAGATATGTGCAGCTCCTATGGGGAATTTGTGGCAGATATGTGCAGCTCCTATCGGGATTTGTCGGCACAGCGGGAGGCTTTGCTGGTCTTGTTTTACCATTGTCGAAATGTCTTGATGTACCGGGATTCCGAGACTGATCGGGTCTTCCAGGGTGAAGGTCTATTCCTTCGATGATCGCGAGAGCTTGTCATGGGCTAAGTTGGGACACCCCTGCAGGGTATAAACTTTCGAGAGTCGTGCCCGCGGTTATGTGGCAGATGGGAATTTGTTAATGTCCGGTGTTAGATAACTTGACACCAGATCCGAAATAAAACGCATCAACCGTGTGTGTAGCCGTGATGGTCTCTTCTCGGCGGAGTCCGGGAAGTGAACACGGTTTCTGGGTTATGTTTGACGTAAGTAGGTGTTCATGATCACCTCTTGATCATTGCTAGCTTCACGACCATTCCGCTTGTTCTCTTCTCGCTCTTATTTGCGTTGGTTAGCCACCATATTATGCTTAGTCGCTGCTGCAACCTCACCACTTTGCCCCTTCCTTTCCCTTTAAGCTTTGCTAGTCTTGATACCCATGGTAATGGGATTGCCGAGTCCTCATGGCTCACCAGATACTTCCAAAACCAGTTTGCAGGTGCCTATGTTACCGAGCAGGTGACGCGTCCGAGCTCAAGGAGGAGCTCAATGAAGATCTTGCCCTTTGTGTTGTTTCGTTCTAGTTGATCAGTAGTGGAGCCCAGTTGGGGTCGATCGGGGACCTTTGTCGCATTTGGGGTTCTTCTTTTATTTTGGTTCCGTAGTCGGACCTTGATTGTATCTGGATGATGTAATGCTTTATTCATGTAATTGTGTGAAGTGGCGATTGTAAGCCAACTATGTATCTCTTTCCCTTATGTATTACTTGGGTTGTGTGAAGATTACCTCACTTGCGACATTGCTTTCAATGCGGTTATGCCTCTAAGTCGTGCTTCGACACGTGGGAGATATAGCCGCATCGAGGGCGTTACAAGTTGGTAATCAGAGCCTTCCCCGACCTTAGGAGCCCCACTGCTTGATCGTTTTTAGCGGCCGAGATGTGTCTAGAAAAATGTTTTGGGTCATTTAGGATTATATATATCGGAGAGTTAGGAATTCTTTTACTCCCCAGTCTCTTCATCGCTCTGGTAAGGCATCCCGACGAGAGTTTTGACTCTTCTCTTCTCAAATTTCACTAAAAAATTTAGGATCACGCTGGTATCTTAGAATCGTTCGATGGTTTTATGATGACAACATTGTCTTGGTGCCTCCCGTCGCCAGGGTTTTTTAGTGGAGGTGTCCCGGGAGTTGAGCTCGAGGTGTTGTCGTCATAATTTTATCGTTGCAGTTCGAATACCGAGTTTAGTACCCGACATCGAAAATCTCTTTTATGCAGTTGTTGGTGAGATAACCCGATAACCCAATCTCGAGGTGAGTACGGAGTATTGCCATGACTTGTATAACGGATGCTTTTCGAAGGTTGAGGTACACGATTTCCGAAGGTTTCTTGGTTATGTGTTGACGGATGGATACAGCTTGGATGTAGGTATTGTTAGTTTGGGTGAGATATATTGCTTCCCCTGTATCCCCAACACCAGATTGCATAACCAGAAAGTTTCGGGAGTTTATAGGTGGGAATTCAAGTAGCTCCTAGAATATCTTTTCGACAGATGCATGATATGGGATTGGGTAAATCTCTATCATATGTATTTGTTCCGACTTATTCTGCAAGCCAAATCCTTTGTTTTGTTTTGTTTGTGGTATTCGAGTTGCTTCGAAGTCAAATGTTGAATCCATACCTTTCCTAAACGGTGTTCTCATATTGCTATGTGAATACTAATCCTTTTTGATCATTCAGGTTGTCATGTTAATCCTTTTCCAACCGGTGCGCTTCTCTCGAGATGATCCCATCATTTTCAACACCTGCAAGATCATTTCTAAGTTTTCTCAACGGTGTTTGTTTCATCCGTACCAAGTTGCCTTTGTTTTCCCGCCCTCCCACCCTTTTTCTTCAAGGACTCAGATTTTTTTTAATCAAGTATCCATTTATTCATGTGAAGTATCTTCATTCAATCAATGTTCTTATCCGGTGATTTCCCATGAAGATGCTCACGAGCTTCAAGTTCATCAACCTTCGTTTTTTTTAAATTGTCCGGTGGATCCATATCAAGCTATTGATATTCACCATATCCCTTTCCTCATTTCAATGTCTTCTCATACCGGTGCACCTCATTATCATTCTACTTCTCGCTATTTGTTATTCCGGAGTGCTCAAGATATTGCGAAGATTCGTGTTTCCACTCTGCATTCGTTCAAGCTCTTTCGAGATTGGTATCTCACTCAAGTCATTTAATTTAACCGGTGCAACATCTCTTTTAAATCATTTCCAACGGTGTTATCTCTTTAGTGGGCCCTAACCCACAGGTCTTTTCCCAGGATCTTACCTGACTCTTCTATTTTTCCCAGAGATATCCTAAATTCTTCTCCAAGTTTGACGTAAGAATGAGTTATCATCAGTCAAATGCTTTTCTCCAAGATCTTTCACATTCTTTTCATAGTTGGCTCAACCTCTTCGCTTTTGATTCTTCAGGTGTGCCTCAATAATTCTTGGTGGTGTTTCTCGTTGTCATTCTCATCATTTGAAGACCGAAGAAGGATTTCTCTTAAATCTTGCTCCATTCTCTTCAAGACTCATGGTGCTAGCTTGTTTCCATCCTCTCATAATTGTTTTCGATTGTGAGAATCTTTTTCACCCATCCGGAGCATTTTAGGAGTCTTTTCAGTTTCATTCTTTGAAGCCCATCATCTCAGTATTATTCATTCTCAGCTGTCAGTTATCATTCTCCTATCTTGCCGGTGCATCAATCAAATATCCTCTAATCAGTTCTTGATCTCTTTGTTCTCATGTATCTAGTTTGTCTCAAGCACCTTCGTTCATTTGCTAATTCTTACCGGTGATGCACCCCTACTTCTATCATTTTCAATTCTTACGGTGGTTCTTTCAAGATCTCTCTTCCTTGTTCATCATATCAATTCATTTGTTGTTTCAATCCTACCGGTGATTCATGAAGACCTTCTCAAGTTTAAGCTATATCTCTTTTAATCCTTTCTACGGGAATAAGTAGTATGCAAATCCGTTGCTTGTCATCAATTAAATTTGATGAAGGATAAGCATGCAATAAATCTTATTCTTATTTCCTTGAGGTGACTCAATTCTTTTTACGGAGATTATTCATGATGAATAAATTCTTGATTACAAGTGATTCATCTTTCTTTCCGGAGTTGGTCATCATATCACATTCTCGGTTCGAGATGCTTCATCTTTTCTTTTCCGGAGTTCCAAGTTTTCCGCATTATCGTCGCGAAGTTCATTCTAAATCATTGCAAGGTACACCTTGTGTTTTCAACTTCTTTTTCTTTCCACCATCCTTTTATTACCGGAGTTCTTCATGGAGGCTCTACATGGTGGTTCGTCAAGGATTCCTTTCATTCTTCATTTGTTCTTCAAGTTTTCTCTTGAAGTTATGACCCGCCAAGCTATACTCTAAAAATAAACATGGTGCTCAACACATGTTTTGTTTTGAGGAGTTCAAGCATTCTTTATCGTGCATTCCAAAGTGCATTTTTTTCTTTCTACCTTATCTTTTGAGGTGGTGTTATGTCACTCTTGACAATTTCCTTCATGTTTCATGATTCATATTGTTGTCAAGAACGAGGTATATTAAATCCATCAATCTCTTCATTGGAGTTATCTTGGTATAGTTTTCACCTAAAGCCTTCCCTAAGGAATGTTGCTATTTGTGGTGCTTATCAATGATCCAAGTTTTTCTCCTATCCTCTCGGCGAAAGCAATTTTCATCTCTTCGTTGATCTCAAGCAAGCAATTGTTTCCATCAATGGCCGGTTGTCACCTCATCATTTTGAGTTGTGTTCCATAAGCCCACAACAAGCTTGTTCTTTCATTGTTGGTTTTCCAACAACTCCGTCCTAACCTTCGTGGAAGGGTGCTTTCCAAGATCATTTGTGGCAGAAGTGGCATTTTCTTCTCCGTTCTTTTATTCCAATGATCTATCTTCTTTTCGTTCTTCCGGAGGCATGGTGATGTTGCTCTCTTCACTCATCATCTCGAATTGCCAGGACCATGTTCTTTTCATGCTCATCCATTTAACCGAAGTGTTGTGTCTATCGTTCCTCTTTCAATCAGAGTCTCATCCAGGTGCTATCATTTTGCCAAGTTCGAATTTGATTCCTTCCATTCCCAACCGGAGTGTTACATCAGCTCTACAATATCTTTGCATCTTGTCAAGTTTTGCTCCTCTTGTCAACCGGAGTGCTGCCGAAATTGTTTGTTATCGTTCCTTGTATATCTCGTTCCAACTGGTGTGGTGGCATATTCTTGTTGGTTCATGGAGCTCTTGTTCCATGTTTCAACCTACAAGGTTCTTGTAATGTTCCTTGTCCCTCTTTGTTAATGGAGTGTTTGCAATCTCGTCATCTTCTTTGTTTTCTTTCCTTCACTTTGTTCAACCTCTCAAGGTTCATGGTTTCACTCAGTTTGTCGAAGAAGAAACTTAGTTCTACATCCTCTCTTCCTCTTCCGTTTTCCCTCCGGTGCCATCCTAGATCTCGGGACGAGATCCTCTCGTAGTGGTGGAGTGTTGTAACGCCCCGGATCCGATGCGCCAGGTGTCCGCCAGTTTTTTGCTGTTGTTGCCATGTCATTGCTTGCGTGTTGCATTTCACCATGTCATCATCTGCATTTCATATCATGTCATCATATGCTTTTCATATCATGTCATCATGTGCATTTCATTTCGCATACATGTTCGTCTCATGCATCCGAGCATTTTCCCCGTTGTCCGTTTTGCAATCCGGCGCTCCTATGTCCCCCGGCGTTCCCCTTTTGCCTCCTCTCTTGTGTGGGTGTTAAACTTTCTTGGAATGGCACGAGGTTTGCCAAGCGGCCTTGGTATAGCACCGGTAGACCGCCTGTCAAGTTTCGTGCCATTTGGAGGTCGTTTGGTACTCCAACGGTTAACCGGTAACCAGAAAGCCCTCTTCGTTTCAGCCCAACACCCTTCCAAAGTGGCCCAAAACCCACCAAACTCCCTCCATGCTCTCGGTCGTTTGATCACGATCGCGTGGCGGCGCTCCTCATTTGGACTCTCCTAGCTCCCTCTACCTATAAAACTAGACCTCCCGAAATTCATGGATCAAATCCCCGAAACCCTAATTTTCTCCTCCACACACGCGGACATGTCGAGACCGGCGGACACATCTCCGCCGCCGCTCGCGCCCAAGTCGCCTGCCACGTGGCAGCCGCCGCCGCACCCGCCAGCCGGCCCAGGGCCATGCCCGCACAGCAGCCCAAGCACCGCCTTGCCTCCAGCCGTCTCCCTCCCTTGCCAGCCGCCACACGCAGACCACCGGACCCGACCTCGCCATCAGATCTCGCCTCCCGCTCCGGCTGGGACCGCCGCCTCCTCCGGCGCTGGCTGCCCTCCCAACTCCCCAAGACCCGACCTCGCCGGACGGCCTGCCCGTCGCCTCCGCCATGCGCGCCCTCTTCCACCCGCCTGTCTCTCGCCAGATCCGCCGAGATCGACCGGATCCGCCACTGAACCCCGCACGGCGCCCGCTGCCTCCCCGCACGACCATGACCTCGCCCGGCGTCGCGACAGTCGACGCCGCCCTGCCTCCCGATCCCGATCGGGATCGAGGGAGACGACGGCGCCGCTTCCTCTCGCTTCGCCCGCGTGGGCCCTCCAAGGCCCAAAGGCCGCCAGCCTCTCCTCCACTGGGCGAAGCCCATGGGTGAGACCCCAGCGCCTTTCCTTTTTTTTTTCCTTCATTGGGCCTGTTCAGATTCGGCCCGATAGCATTTTTTTCCTGTCCAGCGAATTTCCTAATTATCCAGTGTATTGCTGTTTTACAGAAAAACCCCTCATACTTCATGCATTTAATAACTCATCAACCGTGCATCACATGTTAAAACTTAATACATGTAAAATGCTTAGTTTTTCATCTAGTTTAACAATATGCCACTTTCATCCATGTTTAAAATGTTTAAAATGTTGTTTGTTTAAATTTACTTGAATGCCATGTTAAAATGATTTAATTCATAACTAAATAACCGTAACTCCGATTTTAATGTTCTTTATATGTAAATGGGGTGGAAAAATGCCTAGTTTAACATGGTCCACTTTATTTTCCTGTTTAACAACATTAAAATTGTGTTTAGGGCAGAACAGTACCAAATCAAAAATATGCATATGAGGATTTTCCGGAATTGTTATTTGTTGTTCCGGCCTCATTTAAACTTGCCTTGTTAGGTAGTTTTCATATGCTTCACCCCTTGCCATGTTTAATACTCCCTCCATTCCTAAATATAGGGTGTATAGTTTTTGGCACGGAAATTAAAGAACGCACGCGGAGGGAAAATTTCACAAGTTTTGGGCGAGATTGCACATGACTAATTGGCATGAGAAAATAGAGGAGCTTGCCCTTTATAAGGAAATATAATCAAATCCCTTAAAAAATTATTCAAACGAGTGGTGAAACGCAATACACCTTATATTTTGGACTTTTTCTCAAAAAACTATACACCTTATATCAAGGAACGGAGGGAGTAACATTTAACATTGTTGTGTACCAAAAACGAGAGAGAACTAAACAATTGATGTGGTGTTTTGTCAATATGCAACTCGTTGCATATTGAGCTCCACTTAATTTGTAGTTTTGTTTGTTGCACTTTGCCATGACATGCCATGCCTTATTAAACCGGTCATGCATCATACTTGTTTGTGCATCATGCCATGATTATGCTTGTGTGTTTACTATGTTGTTTGCTTCTTTCCGGTTTGCTTCTCTCGTTAGCTTCGGTTTCGTTCCGGAGTTGTGAGGATTCGTTCGACTACGTCCGTTTGTCTTCTTCATGGACTCGTTCTTCTTCCTAGCGGGACTTCAGGCAAGATGACCGCTATCCTGGATCTCACTACTATCATTGATATGCTAGTTGCCTCGTTCTATCGCTTTGCTGTGCTACCTATTACCTGTTTGTTCAGCCATCAAATATTGCCATGAACCTCTAACCTTTGACACCTTTCCTATGCAAACCGTTGTTTGGCTATGTTACCGCTTTGCTCAACCCCTCTTATAGCGTTGCTAGTTGCAGGTGAAGTTGAAGATTGCTCCATGGTGGACAGGGTTTTTGTTGGGATATCACAATATCTTTTATATTATTAATGCATCTATATATCTGGTAAAGGGTGGAAGGCTCGGCCTTATGCCTGGTGTTTTGTTCCACTCTTGCCGCCCTAGTTTCCGTCATACCGGTGTTATGTTCCCGGATTTTGCGTCCCTTACGCGGTCGGGTGATTTATAGGACCCCCTGACGGTTCGCTTTGAATAAAACTTGTCCAAGCAAGGCCCAACATTGACTTTTACCATTTGCCTCACCACCACCTACCTTTTCCCTTGGGAGTTGCTCTCTCGAGGGTCATCTTTATTTTAGCCCCCCCGGGCCAGTGCTTGTCTAAGTGCTGGTCCAAACCGAGCAATGTCCGGCGCCCGGGCAACTGTGGTCTATGCCAACCCGACGTCGCTCATCCGGTGTGCCACGAGAACGAGATATGTGCAGCTCCTATCGGGATTTGTCGGCTGTGGGGAGGCTTTGCTGGTCTTGTTTTACCATTGTCGAAATGTCTTGATGTACCGGATTCCGAGACTGATCGGGTCTTCTGGGTGAAGGTCTATTCCTTCGATGATCGCGAGAGCTTGTCATGGGCTAAGTTGGGACACCCTGCAGGGTATAAACTTTCGAGAGCCGTGCCCGCGGTTATGTGGCAGATGGGAATTTGTTAATGTCCGGTTGTAGATAACTTGACACCAGATCCGAAATAAAACGCATCAACCGTGTGTGTAGCCGTGATGGTCTCTTCTCGGCGGAGTTCAGGAAGTGAACACGGTTTCTGGGTTATGTTTGACGTAAGTAGGTGTTCAGGATCACCTCTTGATCATTGCTAGCTTCACGACCGTTCCGCTTGTTCTCTTCTCGCTCTTATTTGCGTTGGTTAGCCACCATATTATTCTTAGTCGCTGCTGCAACCTCACCACTTTGCCCCTTCCTTTCCCTTTAAGCTTTGCTAGTCTTGATACCCATGGTAATGGGATTGCTGAGTCCTCGTGGCTCACGGATACTTCAAAACCAGTTTGCGGTGCCTATGTTACCGAAGCGGTGACGCGTCCGAGCTCAAGGAGGAGCTCGATGAAGATCTTGCCCTTTGTGTTGTTTCGTTCTAGTTGATCGAGAGTGGAGCCCGGTTAGGGTCGATCGGGGACCTTTATCGATTTGGGGTTCTTCTTTTATTTTGGTTCCGTAGTCGGACCTTGATTGTATCTGGATGATGTAATGCTTTATTCATGTAATTGTGTGAAGTGGCGATTGTAAGCCAACTATGTATCTCTTTCCCTTATGTATTACATGGGTTGTGTGAAGATTACCTCACTTGCGACATTGCTTTCAATGCGGTTATGCCTCTAAGTCGTGCTTCGACATGTGGGAGATATAGCCGCATCGAGGGCGTTACACTACTGAGGGAGTCCTGGACTAGGGGGTGTCCGGATAGCCGAACTATCATCATCGGCCGGACTCCAAGACTATGAAGATACAAGATTGAATACTTCGTCCCGTGTCCGGATGGGACTTTCCTTGGCGTGGAAGGCAAGCTTGGCGATACGGACATGTAGATCTCCTACCATTGTAACCGACTCTGTGTAACCCTGTAACGCCCTCGATGCGGCTATATCTCCCACGTGTCGAAACACGACTTAGAGGCATAACCGCATTGAAAGCAATGTCGCAAGTGAGGTAATCTTCACACAACCCATGTAATACATAAGGGAAAGAGATACATAGTTGGCTTACAATCGCCACTTCACACAATTACATGAATAAAGCATTACATCATCCAGATACAATCAAGGTCCGACTACGGAACCAAAATAAAAGAAGAACCCCAAATGGGACAAAAGTCCCCGATCGACCCCAACTAGGCTCCACTACTGATCAACTAGAACGAAACAACACAAAGGGCAAGATCTTCATCGAGCTCCTCCTTGAGCTTGATTGCATCACCGCCGGTAAACACGTGCACCGCAAACTGGTTTTGAAGTATCCGGTGAGCCACGAGGACTCAGCAATCCCATTACCATGGGTATCAAGACTAGCAAAGCTTAATGGGAACGGAAGGGGTAAAGTGGTGAGGTTGCAGCAGCGACTAAGCAAGTATGGTGGCTAACCAACGCAAAGAAGAGCGAGAAGAGAACAAGCGGAACGGTCGTCAACTAGCAATGATCAAGGGGTGATCCTGAACACCTACTTACGTCAAACATAACACAGAAACCGTGTTCACTTCCCGGACTCCGTCGAGAAGAGACCATCACGGCTACACACACGGTTGATGCGTTTTAATTCGGATCAAGTGTCAAGTTGTCTACAACCGGACATTCACAAATTCCCATCTGCCACATAACCGCGGGCACGGCTCTCGAAAGTTTAAACCCTGTAGTGGTGTCCCAACTTAGCCCATGACAAGCTCTCGCGATCATCGAAGGAATAAACCTTCACCCAGGAAGACCCGATCAGTCTCGGAATCCCGGTACATCAAGACATTTCGACAATGGTAAAACAAGACCAGCAAGACCGCCCGATGCACCGACAATCCCGATAGGAGCTGCACATATCTCGTTCTCAGGGAAACACCGGATGAGACAGGCTACGAGTAAAACCAGACCTCGAGTTGCCCCGAGGGGGCCCCGCAGGCGGCTCGGTTCGAACCAGCACTTAGACAAGCACTGGCCCGGGGGGGCTAAAATAAAGATGACCCTCGATAGAGCGACTCCCAAGGGAAAAGATAGGTGGTGGTGAGGCAAATGGTAAAAGTCAATGTTGGGCCTTGCTGGACAAGTTTTATTCAAAGCGAACTGTCAGGGGGGTCCCATAAATCACCCGACCGCGTAAGGAACGCAAAATCCGGGAACATAACACCGGTATGACGGAAACTAGGGCGGCAAGAGTGGAACAAAACACCAGGCATAAGGCCGAGCCTTCCACCCTTTACCAAGTATATAGATGCATTAATAATATAAGAGATATTGTGATATCCCAACACAAACCCTGTCCACCATGGAGAAATCTTCAACTTCACCTGCAACTAGCAACGCTATAAGAGGGGCTGAGCAAAGCGGTAACATAGCCAAACAACGGTTTGCATAGGAAAGGTGTCAAAGGTTAGAGGTTCATGGCAATATGGGGTGGCTGGACAAACAGGTAATAGGTAGCGCAGCATAGCGAAAGAACGAGGCAACTAGCATAGCAATGATAGTAGAGAGATCCAAGGTAGCGGTCATCTTGCCTGAAATCCCGCTAGGAAGAAGAACGAGTCCATGAAGAAGACGAACGGAAGAAGCCAAACCAATCGTAGACGAACGAATCCTCACGATCGCAACGAAACAGGAACTAACAAGAAGAAGCACACAACATAGGTAAACACACCACACATGAGCAAGACATGATGCACAACAAGCATGATGCATGACCAAGCTACATGAAGCTACTCATGGCAAAAGATGATGCAAACAAGAACAACACATCAAGGCAAGTTTAAATGAGGCCGGAAACAACATATAACAATTCCGGTAAGTCCTCATATGCATATTTCGAAATTGGTCCAGAACTGAATAAACCTTATGTTAAAGTTGTTAAACAGCAAGTTAAGATGCACTATGATGATCTACACGAAATTCTAGTCAAGTTACATATAAAGTTCATTAGATTTGGAGCTACGGTCTAGAAGATATGAGCAAAACAAGTTAAACATGGCATCGATGCAAAATGCATACAAACATCAAGCAAACACCTCAAAACAAGGATGCAACATGGTAATATGAAGCTACATGCAAAAACAAGCAAGTTTCATATAGAGCACACTCAAAACGGAGCAACGGGGCAACACATGCACACTATACAAGTCATAGCAAGAATCATCCGAATAAAGCAGCCTAGGCATCTTACAAGCATCAAAACAACATGCTACAGCACCCCAACATAATAACAAAAGGCATGGGCATGAAGTACACGTAAAGCATAACAAAACATGAACACTGAGCTATCTCCAGAAACAACTAGAACATGCTCAAAATGACATGGAGATATTGCAAATAATAACAGTTTCAGACTTTAGTAGAAATAACATCAGGTTGCGATGTTTAGAGCTAACAAACAACATGTTACAGGAACTTATCATGGCAAACAAAGGCATGACATGATTCTACTCAAAGCATATATCAATAGTCCCTTACTGACCATAAGCCAAAAAGGCACGAAAAATATGATGGCACCCATGTAAACATGGCAAGTTATATTACAGATTCATACATGGCAAGAACAACAATAAGTAGGTATGTTCGTGAGCTCGAAACACTCACTACAGAGCAATACATGGCATGGCAAGGCAACCAACAGTAAGAAGGCATGATTATGAAGCTAAGAATGGCAAGAGCAAGGTCATAGCGTACACGCATCAACTACAACGACCTCGTGAAAATTGAATCTCATGCAAACAATCTGTCAGGAAACATTTTCAAGCAACTTTGGAGCAAGAAATGAACATGTTCCGGCAGGCTATAATTGCAACCAAGGGCATGAATGGATAGAACATGACATGTATATCAAAACATGTTTATAGAGTATCTCCAGATTATGCATAGAATGATTACTAGAAGCATGTTAACATGGCATCAAAATATAACAGAATCTGTCAGGAAAACGGCAACAGCAACTACCCTACTTTACAAGCTCAATGCACTCAGCACACAACTCACAAAAATACAAGGTCAACACCCCTGGAAAGATGGCATGGCATAGTCCAACATTCATGTAGACATCAACCTCATAGGATGCACACATAAATCATGGCAAAAATGATAAAACAGCAAGTTATAACAGTTTCAGCAGATTAAAATCTACATGCACTCTTCCAACAGCATTTCGGGCACCAAGATTATCTCAAATAAAAATGATGCAATGGAACAAAATGATGTACTCGTCGAGGCGAACAATTTGACATATTATACGCACAAAACAGAGCTACGGATGCGGAGATGTGATGCAATGAATATGGCATGATTTTTATCAAAATCCCAGGGACTTGGTCATTTTCAGGAAAAAAACATGTGAGCGACGGATAGCAAAATGACGACGGGCGGATTTGGCGGGCTCACCGAAAGGGGCCTGGCCCAGAAGGAGGAGGAGGCCGGCTTGGGCCGGTCGGAGCTGGGCTGGCGGGTGCAGGCTGCGGGGCCTGGCCCGGCGGCGGGGTCAACGGAGGCTAGCCGGATCGGGCTCCTCCCGATCTGCGGCGCGGCGGCGCTCGCCGGAGGCAGTGGCGGGGACGGCGCCGGCGCTGGGAACGGCCGGAGATGGCGGGCGGCGGCGCTGGGAGCCGGATCTGCGGATCCGGCGGATCCGGCGCGAGGCGGCAGCGGGCACCGCGAAGATCCGGCGGCGGCGGCGGCGGCCTGACGGGCGGCGCGGCGACGCAGCGGGGCGCGCGCAGACTGCGGGCGGCGGCGAGGAGGCGGCGAGGGCACCGGCGGAGGCCGGAGCGCAGCAGCGCGGCGACGCCGGCGGCGAGGCCGAGGCACGCCGGCGGCGAGGCCGAGTGGTTTCGCACGGACCGGCGGCGCGCCGGCCGGGCAGCGCTGGCGCGATGGGCTCGGCGGGCCCGCCGCCCGGAGGACGGCGCGGGACACGTGGCAGCGTGCAACTGGTCCGGGTGTGGCGGCGCGACGGAGCGGATATGTCCGGCGACGGAGAAACGTCCGTGGCGGAGGGAAAATGATCTAGGGTTAGACCGGAATTTCGGGGGAGATGCACATATTTATAGGTAGAGGGAGCTAGGGGAGTCCCAATGAGGTGCGGTTTTCGGCCACGCGATCGTGATCGAACGACCGAGAACATGGAAGGGAGTTTGGTGGGTTTGGGGCCACTTTGGAAGGGGTGTTGGGCTGCAACTCAAAGAGGGCTTTACGGTTACCCGGTTAACCGTTGGAGTACCAAACGACCTCCAAATGGCACGAAACTTGACAGGCGGTCTACCGGTGCTATACCAAGGCCGCTTGGCAAACCTCGGGCCATTCCGAGAAAGTTTAATACCCGCACAAGAGAAGAGAGAAGAGGGAGACGCCGGAGGACATAGGAGCGCCGGATTGCAAAACGGACAACGGGGAAAATGCTCGGATGCATGAGACGAACACGTATGCAAAATGAAATGCACATGATGACATGATAAAATGCAGATGATGACATGGCAAAGAGCAACACGCAAGCAAATGACATGGCAACGATGGCGAATAACTGGCAGACACCTGGCGCATCGGATCCGGGGCGTTACAACACTCCACCACTACGAGAGGATCTTGTCCCGAGATCTAGGATGGCACCGGAGGGAAAACGGAAGAGGAAGAGAAGAGGTAAAACTAAGTTGCTTCTTTGACCAACGAGTGAAACCATGAACCTTGAGAGGTTGTGCAATTTAAAAGAAAGAGTACAACAGAGATGAACGAGATTGCAAACAATCCGTTAGAAAAGATGAACAAGGAGTATTACGAGAATTTGAAGTTTGAAAGACATGAATCAAAAGTTTCACGAACGAAAAGAATATGACCACCTCGGTATAATGAGATAGCCAAGGAACAAGCATGACAGAATTTGGACAGCACTCCGGTAGAAAAGAGAAGAAAACTTGATGAGATGAAAAGATACTGAAGAGATGATACAACATTCCGGTTAAATGGATAAGCCAGAAAAGAACACGATCCTCACAATACGAGATGATGAGTGAAGAGAGCAACATCGCAATGCCTCCGTAATGAAAGAATAGAAGTTAGATCATTGGAATAATAGAATGTAGAAGAAAACAACATGTACTACCTCAAATGAATTTGAGAGAGCATCTTTAAAAAGAAGGATTGAACGGAGTTGTTGGAAAACCAACAACGAAAAGAACAAGCTTGTAGTGGGCTTATGGAAAACATCTCAAAACTATGAGGTGACAACCGACCACTAACGGAAACCATTGATTTGATTGAGAGCACCAAAGAGATGAAAAACTGCTTTCGCCGAGAGGATAGGATAAAACTTGGATCATTGATAAACACCATAATAGCAACATTCCTTAGGGAAGGCTTTAGGTGAAATCTTTACCAAGATAACTCCAACGAAGAGATTGATGGATTTAATATGCCTCATTCTTGACAACATATGAATCATGAAACATGAATGGAAATTGTCAAGAGTGACATAACAGCACCTCAAAAGAAAATGGAGAAGAATTGCAGTTTGGAATGCAAGATGAAGAATACTTGAACTCCTCAAAACAAAACATGTGTTGAGCACCATGTTTAATTTTTGAGTATAGCTTGGGGATCATAACTTGAAGAAAAATTGAAGAATGAAAAGAATCCTTAAAGAACCATCATGTAGAGCCTCCATGAAGACTCCGGTAAACAAAAGGAATGAAAAGAAAGAGAAATTGAAAACACAAGGTGAATCCTTGCAACGATTTAGATGGATCTCCGTGATAATTAGAGCTTGGAACTCCGGAAAAGAAAAGATGAACCATCTCGAACCAAGAATGTGATATGATGAACAACTCCGGAAAGAAAGATGAATCACTTGTAAACAAGAATTTATTCATCGTGAATAATCTCCGTAAAAAGAATTGAGTCACCTCAAGGAAATAGGAATAAGATTTATTGCATGCTTTTCCTTCATCAAATTTAATTGATGACAAGCAACGGATTTGCATACTACTTATCCTCGTAGAAAGGATTTAGATAGATACAGCGCAAGCTTGGGAAGTTCTTCAACGAACCACCGGTAGGATTGGAAAGAACGAATGAATTAAATGATAACGAAAAGGGTGAAATCTTGAACGAACCACCGTAAGAATTGAAAATGAACGTGGCAAAGGCACAATTCACCGGGAAGAATTGGAAAACGAATGAAGATATTTGAGGGGATTTAGATACATGAGAACCAAGAGAACATGAACTGATTAGAGGATATTTGAACGAATCACCGGTAAGATTTGGAGAACGATAGCTACACGCTGAGAATGAAGAATTATGGCATGAAGCTAGAACCATGAATCTTGAAGAGAATGGAGCAAGATTTAAGAGAAATTCTTCTTCGGTCTTCAAATGATGAGAATGACAACAAGAAACACCACCAAGAATTATTGAGGCACACCGAAAGAAACAAAAGCGAAGAGGTTGAGCCAACTATGAAAAGAATTTGAAAGATCTTGGGAAAAAGCATTTGACTGATGATAACTCATTCTTACGTCAAACTTGGAGAAGAATTAGAGAATAACTCCGGGGGAATTAGAAGAGTCAGGTAAGATCCTGGGAAAAGACCTGTGGGTTAGGGCCCACTCAAAAGAACACCGTTGAAATGATATTAAAGAGAGATTGCACCGGTTGAATTAAATGACTTGAATGAGATACCAATCTCGAAAGAGCTTGAACGAATGTAGAGTGGAAACACGAATCTTCGAGATATCTTGAGCACTCCGGAATAACAAATAGCGAGAAGTAGAATGATTAATAGATACACCGGTATGGGAAGACATTGAAATGAGGAAAAAGGTATGATCAACAAAACTTGACTTGAATACACCGGAGAAGAGAAAGGAATGAGGAATGACGAACTAGTAGAACATCTTCTTGAGAACCACCGGGTAAGAACATTGACGGAAAAGAATGGAGAAACTTCACATGAATAAATGGATACTTGGTTACGAAATCTGTATCCTTGAAGAAAAAGGGTGGGAGGGCGGGAAAACAAAGGCAACTTGGGACGGATGAAACAAACACCGTTGAGAAGAAATGATAAATGGTCTTGCTGATGTTGAAGTGATCGGATCCACTTGAAGAGAAACACGCCGGTTGAAAAAGGATTGACATGACAATCTCAATGATCAAAAGGATTAGTACTCCCACAGAAATATGAGAACACCGTTTAGGAAAGGTATGGATTCAACATTTGACTTCGAAGCAACTCGAATACCACAAATAAAACAAAACAAAGGATTTGGCTTGCAGAATAAGCCGGAACAAACATATGATAGAGATTTACCCAATCCCATATCATGCATCTGTCGGAAAGATATTCTAGGAGCTACTTGAATTCCCACCTATAAAACTCCCGAAACTTTCTGGTTATGCAATCTGGTGTTGGGGATACAGGGAAGCAATATATCTCACCCAAACTAACAAATCCTACCACCAATTTGTATCCATCCGTCAACACATAACCAAGAAACCTTCGAAATCGTGTACCTCAACCTTCAAAAGCATCCGTTATATGAGTCATGGCAATACTCCGTACTCACCTCGATCTTTGGTTAGCGGGTTATCTCACCAACAACAGCATAAAAGAGATTTTCGATGTCGGCGACTAAACTCGGTATTCGAGAATCGCAACGATAAAATTATGACGACAACACCTCGGAGCTCAACTCCCCGGGACACTGCCACAACCCCTAAATGTTAGGAGGCACCAAGAACAATGTTCTCGTCATAAGAATATCGGAACGATTCCAAGATACCCGCGTGATCCTAAAATTTTTTTAGTGAAATTTGAGAAGAGAAGAGTCAAAACTCTACGTCAGGAGACCTCACCAGAGCGATGAAGGGACTGAGGAGTAAAAAGAATTCCTAACTCTCCGATATATATAATCCTAAATGACTCAAAACATTTTTCTAGACACAACTCGGCCGCTAAAAATGATCAAGCAGTGGGGCTCCTAAGGTCGGGGAAGGCTCTGATTACCAACTTGTAACGCCCTCGATGCAGCTATATCTCCCACGTGTCGAAGCACAACTTAGAGGCATAACCGCATTGAAAGCAATGTCGCAAGTGAGGTAATCTTCACACAACCCATGTAATACATAAGGGAAAGAGATACCTAGTTGCCTTACAATCGCCACTTCACACAATTACATGAATAAAGCATTACATCATCCAGATACAATCAAGGTCCGACTACGGAACCAAAATAAAAGAAGAACCCCAAATGCGACAAAGTCCCCGATCGACCCCAACCGGGCTCCACTCTTGATCAACTAGAACGAAACAACACAAAGGGCAAGATCTTCATCGAGCTCCTCCTTGAGCTTGATTGCGCCACCGCCGGTAACATAGGCACCGCAAACTGGTTTTGGAAGTATCTGGTGAGCCACGAGGACTTAGCAATCCCATTACCATGGGTATCAAGACTAGCAAAGCTTAATGGGAAAGGAAGGGGTAAAGTGGTGAGGTTGCAGCAGCGACTAAGCAAGTATGGTGGCTAACCAACGCAAAGAAGAGCGAGAAGAAAACAATCGGAACGGTCGTCAACTAGCAATGATCAAGAGGTGATCCTGAACACCTACTTACGTCAAACATAACACAGAAACCGTGTTCACTTCCCTGACTCCACCGAGAAGAGACCATCACGGCTACACACACGGTTGATGCGTTTTAATTCGGATCAAGTGTCAAGTTGTCTACAACCGGACATTAACAAATTCCCATCTGCCACATAACCGCGGGCACGGCTCTCGAAAGTTTAAACCCTGCAGGGGTGTCCCAACTTAGCCCATGACAAGCTCTCGCGATCATCGAAGAATAAACCTTCACCCAGAAGACCCGATCGGTCTCGGAATCCCGGTACATCAAGACATTTCGACAATGGTAAAACAAGACCAGCAAGACCGCCCGATGCGCCGACAATCCCGATAGGAGCTGCACATATCTCGTTCTCAGGGCAACACCGGATGAGACAGGCTACGAGTAAAACCAGACCTCGAGTTGCCCCGAGGGGGCCCCGCAGGCGGCTCGGTTCGAACCAGCACTTAGACAAGAACTAGCCCGGGGGGGGCTAAAATAAAGATGACCCTCGAGAGAGCGACTCCCAAGGGAAAAGATAGGTGGTGGTGAGGCAAATGGTAAAAGTCAATGTTGGGCCTTGCTGGACAAGTTTTATTCAAAGCGAACTGTCAGGGGGGTCCCATAAATCACCCGACCGCGTAAGGAACGCAAAATCCGGGAACATAACACCGGTATGACGGAAACTAGGGCGGCAAGAGTGGAACAAAACACCGGGCATAAGGCCGAGCCTTCCACCCTTTACCAAGTATATAGATGCATTAATAATATAAGAGATATTGTGATATCCTAACACAAACCCTGTCCACCATGGAGAAATCTTCAACTTCACCTGCAACTAGCAACGCTATAAGAGGGGCTGAGCAAAGCGGTAACATAGCCAAACAACGGTTTGCATAGGAAAGGTGTCAAAGGTTAGAGGTTCATGGCAATATGGGGTGGCTGGACAAACAGGTAATAGGTAGCGCAGCATAGCGAAAGAACGAGGCAACTAGCATAGCAATGATAGTAGAGAGATCCAAGGTAGCGGTCATCTTGCCTGAAATCCCGCTAGAAAGAAGAACGAGTCCATGAAGAAGACGAACGGAAGAAGCCAAACCAATCGTAGACGAACGAATCCTCACGATCGCAACGAAACAGGAACTAACAAGAAGAAGCACACAACATAGGTAAACACACCACACATGAGCAAGACATGATGCACAACAAGCATGATGCATGACCAAGCTACATGAAGCTACTCATGGCAAAAGATGATGCAAACAAGAACAACACATCAAGGCAAGTTTAAATGAGGCCGGAAACAACATATAACAATTCCGGTAAGTCCTCATATGCATATTTCGAAATTGGTCCAGAACTGAATAAACCTTATGTTAAAGTTGTTAAACAGCAAGTTAAGATGCACTATGATGATCTACACGAAATTCTAGTCAAGTTACATATAAAGTTCATTAGATTTGGAGCTACGGTCTAGAAGATATGAGCAAAACGAGTTAAACATGGCATCGATGCAAAATGCATACAAACATCAAGCAAACACCTCAAAACAAGGATGCAACATGGTAATATGAAGCTACATGCAAAAACAAGCAAGTTTCATATAGAGCACACTCAAAACGGAGCAACGGGCAACACATGCACACTATACAAGTCATAGCAAGAATCTGTCCAAAACAGCAGCTAGGCATCTTACAAGCATCAAAACAACATGCTACAGCACCCCAACATAATAACAAAAGGCATGTGCATGAAGTACACGTAAAGCATAACAAAACATGAACACTGAGCTATCTCCAGAAACAACTAGAACATGCTCAAAATGACATGGAGATATTGCAAATAATAACAGTTTCAGACTTTATTAGAAATAACATCAGGTTGCGATGTTTAGAGCTAACAAACAACATGTTACAGGAACTTATCATGGCAAACAAAGGCATGGCATGATTCTACTCAAAGCATATATCAATAGTCCCTTACTGACCATAAGCCAAAAAGGCACGAAAAATATGATGGCACCCATGTAAACATGGCAAGTTATATTATAGATTCATACATGGCAAGAACAACAATAAGTAGGCATGTTCGTGAGCACGAAACACTCACTACAGAGCAATACATGGCATGGCAAGGCAACCAACAGTAAGAAGGCATGATTATGAAGCTAAGAATGGCAAGAGCAAGGTCATAGCATACACGGATCAACTACAACGACCTCGTGAAAATTGAATCTAATGCAAACAATCTGTCAGGAAACATTTTCAAGCAACTTTGGAGCAAGAAATGAACATTTTCCAGCAGGCTATAATTGCAACCAAGGGAATGAATGGATAGAGCATGACATTTATATCAAAACATGTTTATAGAGCATCTCCAGATTATGCATAGAATGATTACTAGAAGCATGTTAACATGGCATCAAAATATAACAGAATCTGTCAGGAAAACGGCAACAGCAACTACCCTAATTTACAAGCTCAATGCACTCAGCACACAACTCACAAAAATACAAGGTCAACACCCCTGGAAAGATGGCATGGCATAGTCCAACATTCATGTAGACATCAACCTCATAGGATGCACACATAAATCATGGCAAAAATGATAAAACAACAAGTTATAACGCCAAAGAGATTAACATCTACATGCACTCTTCCAACAGCATTTCGGGCACCAAGATGATCTCAAATGAAAATGATGCAATGGAACAAAATGATGTACTCGTCGAGGCGAACAATTTGACATATTATACGCACGAAACGAAGCTACGGATGCGGAGATGTGATGCAATGAATATGGCATGATTTTTATCAAAATCCCAGGGACTTGGTCATTTTCAGGAAAAAAACATGTGAGCGACGGATAGCAAAATGACGCACGGGGCGGGATTTGGCGGGGCTCACCGAGCGGGCCTGGCCCAGGAAGGGGAGGAGGAGGCCGGCTTGGGCCGGTCGGAGCTGGGCTGGCGGGGTCTGGGCTGCGGGGCCCACGGGCCGGCGGCGCGGGGTCAACGGAGGCTAGCCGGATCGGGCTCCTCCCGATCTGCTGGCGGCGGCGGCGCTCCGGCGGAGGCCGTGGCAGGGGCGACGCCGGCGTCGAAAACGGCCGGAGATGGCGGGCGGCGCGCTGAGAGCGGATCTGCCGGATCCGGCGGATCCGGCGCGGCGGCAGCCAAGGCACCGGCGAAGATCCGGCGGCGAGGGCGGCCTTCGGCCGACGGCAGACGGCGACGGCCGCTGGCGACGCGGGCAGCAGGGCGGCGCGCACTGTGGGCGGCGGCGCGAGGAGGCGGCGCGGGCACCGGCGAGGCCGGAAGCGGGCAGCGGCAGACGCCCGGGCGAGGCCGAGGCACGCCGCCGGGCGAGGCCGAGGCACTACTGCAGCGAGGCCGAGGCACGCCGGGCGGCGAGGCCGAGTGGCTCGGGCATGGGACCGGCGGCGCGCGGCTGGGCCAGCCTGGCCGGCGATGGGCTGGCGGGCCAGCAGCGGAGAGGACGGCGCGGGGACACGTGGCAGCGTGCCACCGGTCCGGGTAGCGGCGCGACGGAGCGGACATGTCCGGTGTAGGATCGAAAGTATGTCTAGAGGGGGTGATTAGACTACTTGACAATATAAAAGTTTAGCCTTTTGATTAGGACAAGTTTTAGCAAGTTCACAATGATGATCAAGTCAAGTATCACCCTACACATGCAATTCTAGAGTAATGGCAGCGGAAAGTAAATTGCACATGTAGTAAGGAGAGGTGGAGAAGAGCAAACGCAATTTGGAACACGGAGATTTTTTCTCGTGGTTCCGATAGGTGGTGCTATCGTCAATCCACGTTGATGGAGACTTCAACCCACGGAGGGTAGCAGCTGCGAGAGTCCACGGAGGGCTCCACCCACGAAGGGTCCACGAAGAAGCAACCTTGTCTATGCCATCATGGCATCGCCCACGGAGGACTAGCCTTACTCGGGGTAGATCTTCACGAAGTAGGCGATCTCCTTGCCCTTACAAACTTCTTGGTTCAACTCCACATCTTGTGGAGTCTCCCAAGCGACACCTAACCAATCTAGGAGGCACCACCCTCCAAAAGGTAATAGATGGTGTTGGTGATGATGAACTCCTTGCTCTTGTGCTTCAAGTGATAATCTCCCCAACACTCAACTCTCCTCACCGATTTGGCTGTGGTGGAAGAAAGGATTGAGTGGAAAGCAACTTGGGAAGGCTAGAAATCAAGTTTCATATGGTGGGAGTGGAGCAACTTGATCTCAACACAAGGGTAGGTAGTTTTCTTCTCGAAAATGTAAGGTAGGAGTGGTAGTTCTTTCGATGGCTCTCTCCACGAATGAAGAGGAGGTGGAGGGTATTTATAGCCTCCACACAAAATCCAACCGTTACACATTTGACCAATCTCGGTCGGACCGAAGTTGACAACTCGGTGAGACCGAAAGTTCAAATCTTGTGAGCGTTGGGATTTTCGTGGGACCGAAAATACAATCTCGGTGAGTCCGATTCTTCCAAATACTAGGGTTTGCCAATCTCGGTGGGACCGACTTTATCATCTCGGTGACACCGATATGATGACGAAGATTCTGAAGCTTGGCAACACTAGTTTCGTGAGACCGAGTTTGGAATCGGAAAATCCGAAATTTCTAGGGTTTGGGTATATGGTGAGGTGGTTCATCTCGGTGTGGTGAGTTTATGGAATCGGTGGGACCGAGATTCTTGTATGAGTGTATGTTGGAATGAAAGATTGCTGATGGTTTGGGAGATAGATCACTAAGCACTTTGAGCAACCAGATCATTATCATAACCTCATCCCCTTTTAATAGTATTGGCTTTCCTATAGACTCAATGTGATCTTGGATCACTAAAACAAAAATGGAGTCTTGAGCTTTTGCCAATGCTTTCCTTAGCATTTTGAGGGGTCCACTTCTTCAGTCATTGCCATACCCATATCACTGAACTTTCTGAAATGATTCTCAAGAAACTATTAGTTCAATGATATATATGTTGTTATTAATTACCAAAACCACCCGGGGATTAGTTGCACTTTCAATCTCCCCCTTTTTGGTAATTGATGACAACATATAGATCAAAGCTTCGACAAATGATATAATCAATGAATAATATCGTCGCTTTGAGAAGTATGTGATAAGAAAGAGCTCCCCCTAAATTTGTGCATTATTTAAGATTTGCGTTTGAATGCAAATGCACAATCGATTAGGATCATGGGTCACTCTTCCATGTCACATACATCTTGGTGGAGCGCACAAAATGATAAGAATGAATAGCATGCACCCAATCACCAAGACATGAGTAAATGATCATACAAGATATGAATAGAATAAGATAAGCATTAAGCACACATTAAGGCATAGTATGATCAAGCACTCATCAAAGTAGAGAAAACGTAGTATCAAACACACGGAATGTCCCAAAAATCTCAAAAGTATCTCAAAGAAACCGCAAACGAAAGAGCAAAAGCGAGCACTCTCTCTCTCGAAGTCCTATGATCTATACAATTTCTCCCCCTTTGGCAACAACTTACCAAAAAGTTCGAAAGGTATAGAGCTAAACGTCACTAGGGACTCTGCTGGCGGCTCTATGCAGGTTGATGGAGTTGAGATAGCTACATCTGCAAAGGCTTGGTGATGTCGTGGAGCTGGAGGAGTGGACACTTGAGCTGGAGCTGGGCCCGATGGAGCTGTGGGAGGTCTTGATCACAGAGCCACAGTGTCATCCTTTGGAATAGCAAATGATCTGGTCTGTGGGAACCGGAGCAGGCTGCTCATAGTCATCTGGACAAGGTCATCTGCATCTCCTTCATGAGCTCTTCCTTCTCCCTCTTGGCTTCCTCGATATCTGCCTCAAGCTTGTTGACGGTGACTTGCACTTGATCGACTTGACATCGAGCATGGAACTTGTCTTCAACTATCCTCTCAAGACTCTCCCGAGACGCACTATGCTGGCAGGCGTAGTTCAATCCTCAGGTAGCTTCAAGGAGCTGTTCTCCAACACTCTTGGGTTTAGGCTGCTGCTGCTGCTTCCTTCTCGGCTTTAGCTTGTTTGGCAGCTTCAGGACTTAGCTTGACCTTCAACAGGCGTGGGATCATCCTCGGTCATCACAACTTCATTGTCCTCATGCTCAGGCTGCGGTGGCAAGTGGGGTCTATCCAACAAGTAGGTGCCCGTGCCAAACTTGGCATTGATAAGCATCTGAATGTGCGGGCAAAACCACATGACCTCTTACAGTCTGCTGCAGTCCTCTTGATAGTCTCAACTATCGTGTCCATCACCTTGAAAGGTGCCTTCGATCTAGTATATGCAGCATGTTGATAGAATAGCCTCTTATCATGCGATGATCTCCGGACTTGGGCATCGGGTATGCCTCGAAATTGTGTTCGTGGTAGGGAGACCTGCTGGAGATGATACACCGAGCGAGCTTCGGATCTCTACATCCTTAGTGGTACCTCATTGTACATGTTCTTCATAGACTCATGGTTTTTCTTGGGAATTCCATAGACATCAACATCATCTTCTCTTGACACTGGAGCATTCAGCAGTGCTGCCCACTCTTCAACTGTTGAAGAGAATCTCTAGCCTTCAGTCATCCATACAATCCTGCCATCTGGATAGAAGTGAGCTGTGGCATAGAATTGCATGATCATCTCATCGTTCCAAGCTGTCAGCTTCTGACCAACGAAATCAGCAACACCACATGCAGTGAAGCTCTCATGCACATGTGGAAAGTAGTCTCTGTGCTCTTCACTGTCAATATATGCCCAGTCAACATATCTAGTGTCGGCAACAATGGGCTTCTTGTCCATAAGCAACATCTCATAGAAATCTTCTTTCTCTCGGTGTGGAACCTTGGGTCAACAGCAGTCCTTCTTCTCACGGCATATGGATCAGCTTGTCTCCATAGCCCGAGACCTTTGTCCTTTCTTTCCTTCATGTTTTCAGCTCGAGGATGAGCATCATTGTGGGTGGCGGTTTTACGACGGAGTTTCAGCAATACATGTGCCTCATCATCGACTCATTGGTGGCACATTGTCTTTCTTCTTCTCTCAAGCGGGAATGTTTCTCACTTGTTTTCTTGGGCTTGGCAGCGGCTTGGCTTGAGCTGCCTTTCTTTGGAGCTGATGGCTTAGACTTAGTAGGTGCTCCTGCCTCGATGGCATCTCCCATCAACTTAGGCTTCGAGGAGGCTGGGGTGCTTCCTCATCGTAATCATCATCACCGCTTCATCATGCACAATCCTCTTCCTCTTGGAAGTTTTCTTCACCTTGCTCGAGGTTTCTTCTTCCATGCTCACTTCTTAGCAACTGTGGACTTCTTCACTTTCTTTGGTGCCTTTCTGGTTTGTTGCCCTTGATGCTCTTTGGCAACCACTTTTCTCTTTGGCTTAGATGTGATTTCTTCCTCAAGAATGAAATCGAATCCTCTTCATCGAATTTCTCTTCTTCACGGCCCGTGGCAGCAGGAGGCAAACCACTTGGTGTGCTCCTCTCACCATCATCGGAAAAACTGCTGGCCTCGGGACTAGTGCACGCCTCTGGAATTTCAGCAATTGGAGATTCAGACTGTTCGGCTGTCACGGCATCGACATGGTGACAACCTGTGAATAGATAAGGTATAGGCGAATAGAAGAGTTATCACAAACTAGAAGATTTTGCAAAAAAAATGAGTTCAAATTTCAGTTTTAGGTTTTCACAGAATGCATTTCGGTCGATCGAGTCTAAAATTCGGTGAATTCGAAGTGTCCAGACAGAACCATTCACACCACTTTCGGTTGGACCGAAATGGGTTTCAGTCTAGCCGAGAACACTAGGGTTTCACTAAATCCTCATTTCGGTCGTACCGATTTGCACAACTTCGGTTGGACCGAAAAGTGCGATCAATGGCCAGAGGCCAAATCGGTCAGTCCGAGAATGTAGAATCGGTCACACCGAGATGTGTTCGGCGGAAACCTAACCCTAAAACTTTTACTCGAATTTCGTTCTAAGAACTAATCTGCTGGATAGGAAGATCTCAAACGTGGCAAGAAGCTAGGCAAACCAATCATGTATTGAATCAGAGGTTGAAACACGAGAGGGATCGAAACTCACCCAAACTTGGTGGAGTTTCTCTACGGCGGCAACGGCGCGGAGAGATTGACCGTTGACGGCGATGGAGACCCGCGGAGAAGGCGCACAGGCGATGATGGAGACGATCCGGAGACCACGGCGACAGCAGCAAAGGGTTTGGGGGCGAGACGTTTTGAAGAAAGAATCAACGCGCGCTGCCCTCAGGTATATATACCCTTTAGCTGTCGGTGAGACCGATTTGTAAATCTCGGTGGCACCGAGATGGTTAACTGCAAGCAGTTACACACTTCGGTCACGCCGAAAATTGCAACTCAGTTTCACCGAGGTGAAAACCTAGATCAATCCAAGTGCTTTCGGTCTGTCCGATTTTGAGTGGGTTGGTCTGACCGAAAATACTTAGAAGGTTTTGGAATTTAAGCTTTTGACGGATCGGTGGCTCCGAGTGCTCCTCACTCGGTGGGTCCGAAAAAGACTTGATCAAAGTTTGTGATATAAGCATGAATAGAGTTTGAGACAAGAAAGCATAGATAGCTAGGGGAGGAACTTAGGCATTCTTGTCCATCCATTTGGTCAAAAAGAAATCCAAAAGACCAAAGCAACAAATGGATGTCCTTGAATGGATAAAATCATGCATCCAACATGCTCACACAATAAGATAACAAATGAAATATGTGTCAAACATGCACAAACAAAACACTAGCTACTATCACACAATTTGTCGATGACTAGGTCATCTATATATGAGTATATCGACTTAGGAGTCAAATGAGAACATTTGATCATAGGTCATACTCATCGTTTAAGCACAAGTGGGGTTACCACTTTTACATAAAGCATTAATGTGTTCACATCATTTGAAGATGCTTTAGCTCAAATCTTTAGAGCAAAGCTCCCCCTTGATGTGAGAACCCCTTTTAAAGGGTCAAACTAACCTTGGGTTGTCGTAGAAGACTTCATGTAGATGTTGAAGATGTGGATGCTCATTGTTGATGAAGATCATCAAGAGTTGGGAGCAATCCTTTGGATTCGGGCACTTTCAATACCTACATGGGTTAGTCCCACAAGGAACAAACAAGGATATCCATGGACATAGATTGAAGTACACAATAGATGATGTCCACGAATGCAATGATTACCTTGTCCCTTGACTTACCAACAAGAGGGTTTGTGACTCCATGAACTAGTGCAAGATGTGGAAGTTGATTGCACAAGTTCTTGCCAAAATGAATGTGAGTGAAGTATGTTGGCGGAGTCACCCTCAAGAACTCTCTAGTTCTTCTTCTTCGGGATCCACATCATCTTGATGGGAATCCTTGGGGTTGTAGTTGAGCTTGTCGAAGTAGAACTTGACGTTTCCTTGGGAACCCACTTGACCATGGCCTTAGGTGCTTCAATGAATGCATCAATCTCCTCTTGAAGCTTGTCCTTGCCTTTTAGCTTGTGGTCTTGTGGTGGAAGGTTATCTTGAGCTTGTTCCACATTGGAAGAAGTAGGATCATACTTCTCCTTTTGAGAAACAAACTTTGGAGTGGGATATTGACCTTCTTCCCATTCAACACCCTCGGCGTTGAACTTTCGCTCAAAACCAATTCCTTGATTCTTCCGGTGCCTTCCTTGCTTGCGAACAATTTCCTCAAAGTTCTTGCTTCCGGCAAGGCTCTTGTAGACACCTTTCTCTATAATCCCTTTCAATAAACTATTTTCTTGCTCAAGTGTAACTTGGCTTGAAACATTGTTAGTGGAATCAAGAGAACTACTAGAAGCAACAATATTGGATTTAGCATGGTTATTGTTACTACTAGATGAAGAATTTTTCTTATGCTTCCAACTAGCAAAATTTGAACCATCAAAGTAGGGACCTCTACGAAAATTACCCTCACTAGACGCCATACTCTCCTAGGTTGTGAAACCAAGCTTATGGAGTCCAATGCAATGGAAACCAATCAAATGGAAACCAAAGCTCTGATACCACTTGTAGGATCGAAAGTATGTCTAGAGGGGGGTGATTAGACTACTTGACAATATAAAAGTTTAGCCTTTTGATTAGGACAAGTTTTTAGCAAGTTCACAATGATGATCAAGTCAAGTATCACCCTACACATGCAATTCTAGAGTAATGGCAGCGGAAAGTAAATTGCACATGTAGTAAGGAGAGGTGGAGAAGAGCAAACGCAATTTGGAGACACGGAGATTTTTTCTCGTGGTTCCGATAGGTGGTGCTATCGTCAATCCACGTTGATGGAGACTTCAACCCACAGAGGGTAACGGCTGCGAGAGTCCACGGAGGCTCCACCCACGAAGGGTCCACGAAGAAGCAACCTTGTCTATGCCATCATGGCATCGCCCACGGAGGACTAGCCTTACTCGGGTAGATCTTCACAGTAGGCGATCTCCTTGCCCTTACAAACTTCTTGGTTCAACTCCACATCTTGTGGAGGCTCCCAAGCGACACCTAACCAATCTAGGAGGCACCACCCTCCAAAAGGTAATAGATGGTGTTGGTGATGATGAACTCCTTGCTCTTGTGCTTCAAGTGATAATCTCCCCAACACTCAACTCTCCTCACTGATTTGGCTGTGGTGGAAGAAAGGATTGAGTGGAAAGCAACTTGGGAAGGCTAGAAATCAAGTTTCATATGGTGGGAGTGGAGCAACTTGATCTCAACACAAGGGTAGGTAGTTTTCTTCTCGAAAATGTAAGGTAGGAGTGGTAGTTCTTTCGATGGCTCTCTCCACGAATGAAGAGGAGGTGGAGGGTATTTATAGCCTCCACACAAAATCCAACCGTTACACACATTTGACCAATCTCGGTCGGACCGAAGTTGACAACTCGGTGAGACCGAAAGTTCAAATCTTGTGAGCGTTGGGATTTTCGTGGGACCAAAATACAATCTCGGTGAGTCCGATTCTTCCAAATACTAGGGTTTGCCAATCTCGGTGGGACCGACTTTATCATCTCGGTGACACCGATATGATGACAGAAGGTTACAGAAGCTTGGCAACACTAGTTTCGGTGAGACCGAGTTTGGAATCGGAAAATCCGAAATTTCTAGGGTTTGGGTATATGGCTGAGGTGGTTCATCTCGGTGTGGTGAGTTTATGGAATCGGTGGGACCGAGATTCTTGTATGAGTGTATGTTGGAATGAAAGATTGCTGATGGTTTGGGAGATAGATCACTAAGCACTTTGAGCAACCAGATCATTATCATAACCTCATCCCCTTTTAATAGTATTGGCTTTCCTATAGACTCAATGTGATCTTGGATCACTAAAACAAAAATGGAGTCTTGAGATTTTTGCCAATGCTTTCCTTAGCATTTTGAGGGTCCACTTCTTGATCATTGCCATACCCATATCACTGAACTTTCTGAAATGATTCTCAAGAAACTATTAGTTCAATGATATATATGTTGTTATTAATTACCAAAACCACCCGGGTATTAGTTGCACTTTCACCGGCGACCTTGAAGAAGCGTCATGCCGTGGCGGAGGAAAATGATCTAGGGTTAGGCCGGATTTGGGAGATGCACATATTTATAGGTAGAGGGAGCTAGGAGAGTCCAAATGAGGTGCGGTTTTCGGCCACGCGATCGTGATCGAACGACCGAGAACATGGAAGGGAGTTTGGTGGGTTTTGGGCCACTTTGGAAGGGGTGTTGGGCTGCAACTCAAAGAGGGCTTTACGGTTACCCAGTTAACCGTTGGAGTACCAAACGACCTCCAAATGGCACAAAACTTGACAGTGGGCTAACGGTGCTATACCAAGGCCGCTTGGCAAACCTCGGGCCATTCCGAGAAAGTTTAATACCCGCACAAGAGAAGAGAGAAGAGGGAGACGCCGGAGGACATAGGAGCGCCGGATTGCAAAAGCAGACAACGGGAAAATGCTCGGATGCATGAGGCGAACACGTATGCAAAATGAAATGCACATGATGACATGATAAAATGCAGATGATGACATGGCAAAGAGCAACACGCAAGCAAATGACATGGCAACGATGGCGAATAACTGGCAGACACCTGGCGCATCGGATCCGGGGCGTTACAAACCCTAGCCCTCTCCGGTGTCTATATAAACCGGAGGGTTTTAGTCCGTAGGACACAACAACAACAATCATACCATAGGCTAGCTTCTAGGGTTTAGCCTCCTTGATCTCGTGGTAGATCCACTCTTGTACTAACCATATCATCAATATCAATCAAGCAGGAGTGGGGTTTTACCTCCATCGAGAGGGCCCGAACCTGGGTAAAAACATCGTGTCCCTTGTCTCCTGTTACCATCCGCCTAGACACACAGTTCGGGACCCCCTACCCGAGATCCGCCGGTTTTGACACCGACACCTTCCTTTTGAAAACATAATCGGGAATACCTGCAAGCTTAAATAATCCACAAACTTCATCCACAAAGATAAGGTGCAAATCGGGATGCAATGTTCCATCTCCTGCAAATGGATTAGCTAGCAGTTTCTCTATCATACCCGAAGGAATCTCAAAGTAAATATTTTCACAAAGTTCAGTAGGTTGAGGAGCAACTCTTTGCTCTTCTGGTCGGGGTGAAGATACCCCGAACAAGCCCCTCAAAGGATTAGTTTCCATAGTGACAAGTAACAGAGAATTTCAGCACACTATATAAATGTTTCCTTACCAAGTTCCACTCACCAAAAGCGCTACACTCCCCGGCAACGGTGCTAGAAAAGAGTCTTGATGACCCACAGGTGTAGGGATCAATCGTAGTCCTTTCGATAAGTAAGAGTGTCGAACCCAACGAGGAGCAAAAAGAAATGATAAGCGGTTTTCGGTAAGGTTTTCTCTACAAGCACTGAAATTGTAGGTGATAGATAGTTTTGTGATAAGATAAATAGTAACGAGTAACAAGTAAATAAAGTGCAGCAAGGTGGACCAATCCTTTATGTAGCAAAGGATAAGCCTGGACAATTTCTAATAATGAGAAAGGAGCTCCCGAGGACACATGGGAATTATCGTGAAGCTAGTTTTCATCACGTTCATATGATTCGCGTTCGGTACTTTGATAATTTGATATGTGGGTGGACCGGTGCTTGGGTACTGCCCTTACTTGGACAAGCATCCCACTTATTATTAACCCCTATTGCAAGCGTCCGCAACTACAAAAGAAGTATTAAGGTAAACCTAACCACACCATTAAACATATGGATCCAAATCAGCCCCTAACGAAGCAACGCATAAACTAGGGTTTAAGCTTCTGTCACTCTAGCAACCCATCATCTACTTATTACTTCCCAATGCCTTCCTCTAGGCCCAAATAATGGTGAAGTGTCATGTAGTCAATGTTCACATAAAACCACTAGAGGAAAAGACAACATACATCTCATCAAAATATCGAACGAATACCAAATTCACATGACTACTAATAGCAAGACTTCACCCATGTCCTCAGGAACAAACGTAACTACTCACAAAGCATATTCATATTCATAGTCAGAGGGGTAATAATATGCATTAAGGATCTGAACATATGATCTTCCACCAAGTAAACCAATTAGCATCAACTACAAGGAGTAATCAACACTACTAGCAGCCCACAGGTACCAATTTGTGGTTTTGATACAAGATTGGATACAAGAGATGAACTAGGGTTTTGAGAGGAGATGGTGCTGGTGAAGATTTTGATGGAGATTGACCCCCTCTCGATGAGAGGATCGTTGGTGATGATGTTGGTGATGATTTTCCCCTCCTGGAGGGAAGTGTCCCCGGCAGAACAGCTCCGCTAGAGCCCTAGATTGGTTCCGCCAAGGTTCCGCCTCGTGGCGGCGGAGTTTCGTCCCGTAAGCTTGCCCCCGATTTTTTCCAGGGTAAAATCTCTAATATAGCAGAAGATGGACACTGGGGGCCCACCAGGGGTCCAAGAGACAGGGGCGTGCCCAGTAGGGGGGCGCCCTCCACTCTCCTGGACAAGGTGTGGGCCCCCTGGTGTATTTCTTTCGCCCAGTAATTCTTAATAATTCCAAAAAGATGTTTCGTGGAGTTTCAGGATTTTTGGAGCAGTGCAGAATAGGTTAATAATAAGTATTGAGATATAATGTGTAATAACAGCCGAAAATGCAATAAATATTGATATAAAAGCATGATGCAAAATGGACGTATCAACTCCCCCAAGCTTAGACCTCTGTAGTGACCCGACCCGAATGGGTCAAGTCTCTGTGCTTACGTGTCATCCCTGGATCGGTATGCTGACACACACAGTACTCGAGGATTTATAACAGAGGTAAATCACATGTATAAAGTAGCGTAAATACTATTACCTCAATCCAAATAGCGGAAGCAACAAGGTTGTGGATTCCCATCAACACCAACGACAAAGTTGAGTATAGGAAATCGTAACCCTAACGTATCACTTACTCGTCGTAAGATCCTGCAACATGAAACGTTGCAGCCACAAAGGGTCAGTACATTGAATGTACTGGCAAATTCACACCATAGAGCAATGATGAATAAAGGCTATCACTACATGCACATTTGGCTGGTGGAGGCTCTACGGTTATAATGTTTTTGCGAAAAGCCAATTTTTCCCTATTACAAAGGAATAAATTTATTTAACTATCATGGTGGTTGTTAAACATTGAGAATGGTTGACAACATTCTCAATCCCAATTAAAAGTACTCATTAAAACCCAACAATATTGATTATAGTAACATGATGAGATTCACAGGAAAAATCAAGTACTAGATACTCAAGATGTCCATAACCGGGGACACGGCTAATCATGATTAGTTTGTACACTCTGCAGAGGTTTGCGCACTTTTCCCACAAGACTCGGTCGCCTCCGTTTGATTCCTCGCACTACATGATGTTTGAGAAACGGATGACCGAGACATAGTCTTTCGGAAGCACTAGCACCTTACATGTGGGTAGACCGGTACACCTACATTCCCCTACATCTGCTAGTCTACCCGTAAGAGTTCGCACAACTTAGTCAACTATGCCAAAGCCCATAATGGCTTGTGGCTGCACACGTAAGTTTCTAGTTTGAATAATCTCATGATCCCTTTGAGCCTGGGTGGCGGCCTGAAGAAATACAAGCAAGTCCTGGAAACCCATGTGCCTAGATAGGCAAGTCCTGGCATAACCAGGTGCCTCAATCCACCCAGATGTGTGTTTAAGTTGCCACCTTAAATAAACCATTAATTAACAATCTCACATCTGTCATGGAAATTCACTCACCCAATCCACGTCTACTAGCATAGCATGGCATAATAAGCAAACGTAGAAGTAACTCCCAAGGGTTTGAAAACAAAACAGGTAATAGGTGCTACCTCAATCTATTTCCCAAAACCCACAATTTAATTCAAATCCTAATCATGCAATTGTTTGGAGGATTGAACTAATGCATAAAACTGGGTATGAGAAAAGGTATGATCAAAGTGTGAACTTGCCTGCAATGTTGATGAAGATGATTCGCACTCAAAACTCTTGATAGTTCTACTCGTCACACTCCGGTCAATCTATCGTGAGCAAGCAATGGTAACCACACATAAGCAATCACTCAAAAGATCGGGAAGAACGAAAAGTACGATTCGAAAAACATCAAAACCAAGCGAATAACTCTTGCAACATAAAACAATTCCTAACAGTACCAAAATTATGTGAATTTGGCCTTATCAGAAAGTTTAGGTCAAGAGCTTCGATTTGCAAAAAGAATCAACTAAAACGGAGTTACAAAACTCAAATTACAGACGAAACAAGATTGAATACTAATCTGAACTAAACTCAATTTTTAAATTGTCAAAAACATGTTTAAGTTGTTTATCTGGATAGAGGGGATCATAACGAAGAAGTGGGCGTTGGTTTCGTTGAATTTGGATAAACGAGTAAAAAGATATGGTCGTTTGAAGCAGAGGGACTAATCTGTAAATAAAAACATCACAAACGAGTCCCTGGCAGAAAACTAAAATAAAAGATAGAGACTAAATAGTGAACGTTCGTTACCGAACGCTAACGAACGAAATAGTTCACTTGATCTACCTAAACAGAGAATGATCGTTAAATAACTAAACTAACTAAAAAAAACTAAACCGAAAGAAAACCGGTCGAACCGGAGGTGGTTTTATACCGGTTTTCGGCGGTTTAAGGGGCGGGCGAAATCCGGCGAGGTTGATCTTGGCGGCGAAATCCAGCGGAGACGGGCGGCGGCTCCGTGGCAGTCTTGGCGTCGAAGCAGCGGATTCTTGGCGGCGGCTTGGCGGCGAAGCGGCTGTGCGCAACCGCCATGGCGGCGCCGCGATTCGAGCGGCGATGGCGGCGGCAAGTCTGCAGCGGCGGTCTGAGTGAGAGAGAGAAAGGGCGGGCAGCGCTATATATGGGGGCGGGCGTCCGTGGGCGTGGGCGAGGGGGCAGGAGGAGGCCGGGGCGACCACGGCGAGCGGCGGCGGAGTCGTGCGGCGGGCGGAGTCCACGGGAGCTCGGGGACGGGCGCGGAGGTGGGCTGGGCTTGCGGCCTGGCATGGGAGCTGGGCCGGCCCAGTCGGCGGGAAGGTTTTTTTTAAATCATTTTCCAGGCGAAATAAAAATAATAAAACCAAATAAATAAATATATTATATAGGCATATAATATATCAAAATCTTCAAAAAATTATTTTCTACAGCATGAACATTTTTTAACATTAAATAAAATTCACACAAATTCAGATAATTCAAAGAGTGCTACTGGTCTAATAAAATCCAATAAAAATCATTTTAAAAATACCAAACTGAATTCAAATTTATTTCTCTCCAATTTTCTAGTGTAGGGAATCATGTTACCCTAATTTCTGTATATTTTATTTTTGGAGAAAAATAATTTGAATAAAACTCAAATAACTCCAAATTGAAAATAAATTCAGAGGAACTTTGAATCTAATTCTTTGAAACTCCCAACTCATATTTCATATGTTTTGAAGAAGTCATTTTATCTTCGCTCGTGAAAATCATTGAGTTGCATAAAGTTCCAGAATTGGAAATATTTTCCAAATGAAATTCAAATATTTTCAACACCCCTTGTCATTTAAATAAATGGAAGAAGTCATGTCATCTTCTCTCCAGGGTTTTGTGATGAAAAGAATTTGAATTTACGAAGATCATAAAAGCAAAAATGAAAGTTTGGGAAAGTCCTTTTATTCCCTCTCATTTAACTTTCAAAAAGTTTCAATTTTCACTCACCTTCAGTCAATCAATCAAAACTATCTATTTATTATAACATTCCAAAATTTAGAATTTTGGGATGTTACAAACCTACCACCCTTAAAATGAATCTCATCCTCGAGATTCGGAGAGGCTAGCAAGAAATAGGTTAGGGTTTGGGGTCTTCAAAATCCAATGATCATCACAGGGGGTCTCGGGTGCTACCACCCTTAGAAACATTGTTACGGTTCCATCAAAACTCATATACTCCATCCTTATTCCTGACAGTGTCGGTCTCTTCAGATCTCGGGAAATTCCATCTCTGGGCTCTTCCGGTAGCGGCATAACCTGTTCTTAATTCTTGTATCCATTTCATCGTGGTAAGGTTATTCCGAGACTGGGTCTTCTTAGCTGACGGGTCTGGCGCCAATACTAAACAACTATCGATATCTCATGGTGGTCAACAATTTATGGTTTCTCCTGCATGAAACGGGTCTGGGTTGAGCCTCACCGTATGACCTACGATTGGCAACAGCTGCTTTGTACAAGGGAAAATACTTATACCATTCTAAGGTTCAAACAAGGTTTTGATCGTCGTCTCTCTACTATAGGTAAGTCACTCAGATTTACCATCCCATATAGCAAGGCGAATAATAAGAGTAAGTCGGTATGGTGATCAATCCATCCCTTTTAAATCATTATCTTGTATATGGTTTAGCGAATCTCGCATTATAACACTCGGTCATCCTCACAAGCATTGCAAAATTTCTCTTGTCAACGAACCAAGTTCGGATAAATCCATTGATTCTGCAAGCCAAACAAACATCTATCGTTCCTTATCAACTCTCAGGTTTTGTGTAAACTCCTATAAAATCGTCGGTTGATAAAGGCATATCCTCTTCCAAGGGTTTTTCCTTCAGCAAGAATGTGCTTGCTTCTTGGCAGGTCATGGGGCCTGTGGGTTATGGCCCATCTCATCACTTGTATACCTTGAACTCATCAGCGAGCAACTAATCATTATTCCAACTTCCAACTTCCTAGTATTCTTAAATCCATCCAATTGTACTGTCTTCCTTCCTTCTATTTGTACCGAACTAAGACGTGATTACTCAGACTCATCATGGAATTTCCATTGATCCATATTTCCAACATCATACCTCCTTTATATCCAATAGTAATTCATCTCTTCATCCTCGTGGGATGTCCCACATATCAAAATAAAACTTACTTATGAAGTCCATACTCCACTTCATGGAACATCATTATCCTTTCCAGGGTCAAGCTTCCTTACAGGGGAATATTGGCCATCTCTGCATGGCACTTCTTCAACTGGGAAATGTGAAACACATCATGAACTCCTGACAGTCCTTCGGGTCACTCCAACTTGTTGACCACTTCTCCCATACGCTCCAAAACTTGGTATGGTCCTACAAATCTCGGGGCTAACTTTCCCTTAACTCCAAATAGTTTAACTCCTCGCAGAGGGGACACACGAAGACATGCTCTGTCTCCAATTTCATAGACTACCTCCTTGCATTTTTTTGTCTGTATAACTCTTCTGCCTGGACTGAGCTACCTTCAGTCTATCTCGAATCCACTTAACATTCTCTTCTGACTTCTTGATCATATTTGGTCCAAACAACTGACGGTCTCCAACTTCATCCCACATCAGCGGTGTCCGGCTCCTTCTCCCATACAAAGCTTTAAAAGGGGCCATCTTCAAACTGGCTCGGTAACTGTTGTTGTATGAGAACTCCGCGTAAGGTAGATTATCATCCCTACTAGATCCATAATCTAGCGCACACGATCTCAACATGTCCTCCTGAATCTGATTGACTCTCTCGGCCTATTCATCTGTCTGCGGATGAAAGGCTGTACTGAACTCTAGCCTAGTACCCAAAGTGTGGTGCAGCTGATTCCAAAACTTTGAGGTAACCGTGTTCCTCTATCGATGGTCCTCGGAACTCCATGCAGACATATGATCCTGGTCAAAATATATCTTGGCCAACTTCACACTTGTATAGGTGGTTTTCAATGGGATAAAGTGAGCCACTTTGGTCAAGCGAATCAACTACTACCCAGATAGATTCATATCCCGATCGGGTTCTGGGAAATCCGGTAATGAAATCCATGCCAAGCTTATCCCACTTCCATTTGGGTATCGGCATAGGCTGTAGTAATCCTGCTGGCTTCTGATGCTCTGCTTTTACTCTCTCTAGCATACATCACCTACATACTCCGCAATATCCTTCTTCATACCAGTTCACCAGAAACTCTCCTTCAAATCCAAATACATCTTGGTGTTTTCCAGGGCGAATCGAGTATGGTGAGTCATAAACCTCTTGAAGTATTTACTTCCTGATCTTTGCATTATTGAGCACATATACACGGTCCTCGAACCATAAGGTGTCGTGCTCATCCTTACAAAAACCTTTGGCCTTTCCTTTGCTCATCCTCTCTTTCATTTCAGCAATCTTTTTGTCATACTTCTGAGCTTCACGAATCTTTCCCAACAATGTAGACTGAACTTCCATTGCTGCAACAAAACCTTTGGGAATAATCTCCAACTGAAGTTCCCTGAGATCGTCGGCTAACTCCTTTGGTAATCCTCCAATTATGAGGGTATTCGTCCTTGTTTTCTTTATGGTTGTGTCCTATTTCTCCGCAAAGCTTTGCATGCACAGAGTTTCTTCATATCATTTCCATGAGGCTTCAATTTCTTGGACACAAACCGAGACATTAGCAAAGTCAACTTAAATTCCTTCCAAGTGGTTACTCTTTGCCATCCATTTGTGTTTTGGTACATCCTCCACCAAGTAGCAGCACCTCTTTCAAACTCTGAAGAGCATGTTGAGTCATATCCTTTCCGGCTATGGGGTTATTCTTCATGTGATCCTCCATGTTCTGAATCCATTGGTCTGTCTCCAATTGACTCATCGGTCCAGAAAATATAAGCTCATCTCCATTCATCCTCTATTTGGTCCATGGTTTTGGGGTGGGATAAGAGAGATCGAGAGGGATGCACACAGTACAAACAATAGTTTTGAAAAGACAGGTTTTATTGTGGCTGTTGGGAAAACAACAAACAAATGACAGCTCACAATCGTCGCATCTAACGTAAGTATAACGGGGTTTGGTCTGCTAAAGGTCAATAAATCTCAACGTCATCAAACTCTTCAAGTCTTGGTCACGTCTCCGATGGCTCCTTCTGATCATGCTTGTCCTTCTCAAGTTCTTTTGCCAAATCATCTCTGTTGACGCGAAGTCTCTCATGACGTCCTTTAACATTTTTGGAGTTGCGTTCCAAACTTCCGGGTTTCAACCTCCTTGTCATGAACCATGGTACTACTGTTCTTCAGTTCCTGACGAATCTCTGGTATCTAGAGGTTTTGCTTCCTCCAGCTTGGCTACTTTCAGCTCCTAGTTTTCTGAGTTCTTCACGAATTGCCTCCTTGTCAAATATGACTTCCTAAAGTCCATCTTAAACTCCTTGATGTAATACTCCAGATCTTGGCGATACACCAGCTAAGGTTAAAACTGCATCCTTTGCTGACAGATGATCCATCATCCTTCTACCATCCAATTCTTCCATGCATCTGCATGCTTAACTCAGCACGGTGACAATAGCATAAGAGGGTGATAACATCTTAGATAGCCGTGCTTCTGCTCTTGTCATTTCCATGAGCTACCATTCCATAGTTGATATCTCCTGCCTTAGGGTTTTCTTGACAAAAAACTTCGAATTCTAATGCTCCATCTTCAGGTCTTTCTCCGATACACCTTGATCTCGGGTATTGACAGCTTTCAAGTTCCATAAGTGTAGCCTTCCTTGGTCATACCAAATCTGGAAATTCTTCATATTCTCCTAGTCTTCGAAGTCTTTATCCGTCGTAGTTTCCATCATTATAATGCTCGGTAAAATCCTCTTCATTCTGAAGTGGTCTTAGTTGTCCGATATCTGGTCCTTCTTGGAGTGGTCTCATCAGCCGAATCTTTGTGGTCAAAAGGGGGAAAGGGGTATGGTCTCACTAAAAGGGAATATTTGAATAAGCTCAGAAGAGAAGAGTGGTAAAAGATCTTTCTGAAAAAGAAAGTTGTAGAGAAAAATCTTCCCTATGGGCTTGCCAGTTTCTAGGGTCACGTCCTCACACCAACATGTGCTCGATACCATCTTGTAGCGACCCGACCGAATGGGTCAAGTCTCGTAACTTACGTGTCATCCACGGATCGGTATCTTGACACACACGATACTCGAGGATTTATAACAGAGGTAAATCACATGTATAAAGTAGCGTAAATACTATTACCTCAATCCAAATAGCGGAAGCAACAAGGTTGTGGATTCCCATCAACACCAACGGCAAAGTTGAGTTTAGGAAATCGTAACCCTAACGTATCACTTACTCGTCGTAAGATCCTGCAACATGAAACGTTGCAGCCACAAAAGGTCAGTACATTGAATGTACTGGCAAATTCACACCATAGAGCAATGATGAATAAAGGCTATCACTACATGCACATTTGGCTGGTGGAGGCTCTATGGTTATAATGTTTTTGCGAAAAGCCATTTTTTCCCTATTACAAAGGAATAAATTTATTTAACTATCATGGTGGTTGTTAAACATTGAGAATGGTTGACAGCATTCTCAATCCCAATTAAAAGTACTCATTAAAACCCAACAATATTGATTATAGTAACATGATGAGATTCACAGGAAAAATCAAGTACTAGATACTCAAGATGTCCATAACCGGGGACACGGCTAATCATGATTAGTTTGTACACTCTGCAGAGGTTTGCGGACTTTTCCCACAAGACTCGATCGCCTCCGTTTGATTCCTCGCACTACATGATGTTTGAGAAACGGATGACCGAGACATAGTCTTTCGGAAGCACTAGCACCTTACATGTGGGTAGACCGGTACACCTACATTCCCCTACATCTGCTAGTCTATCCGTAAGAGTTCGCAAAACTTAGTCAACTATGCCAGAGCCCATAATGGCTTGTGGCTGCACAGGTAAGTTTCTAGTTTGAATAATCTCATGATCCCTTTGAGCACGGGTGGCGGTCCAAAAAAATGAGGCAAGTCACTGAAACCCAGTGCCTAGGCAGGCAAGTCTGGCGTAACAGTGCCTCAATCCACCCAGATGTGTGTTTAAGTTGCCACCTTAAATAAACCATTAATTAACAATCTCACATCTGTCATGGAAATTCACTCACCCAATCCACGTCTACTAGCATAGCATGGCATAATAAGCAAACGTAGAATTAACTCCCAAGGGTTTGAAAACAAAACAGGTAATAGGTGCTACCTCAATCTATTTCCCAAAACTCACAATTTAATTCAAATCCTAATCATGCAATTGTTTGGAGGATTGAACTAATGCATAAAACTGGGTATGAGAAAAGGTATGATCAAAGTGTGAACTTGCCTGCAATGTTGATGAAGATGATTCGCACTCAAAACTCTTGATAGTTCTACTCGTCACACTCCGGTCAATCTATCATGAGCAAGCAATGGTAACCACACATAAGCAATCACTCAAAAGATCGGGAAGAACGAAAAGTACGATTCGAAAAACATCAAAACCAAGCGAATAACTCTTGCAACATAAAACAATTCCTAATAGTACCAAAATTATTTGAATTTGGCCTTATCAGAAAGTTTAGGTCAAGAGCTTCGATTTGCAAAAAGAATCAACTAAAACGGAGTTACGAAACTCAAATTACAGACGTAACAAGATTGAATACTAATCTGAACTAAACTCAATTTTTAGTGAACATCACAAATAGTGAACGAGTCCCTGGCAGAAAACTAAAATAAAAGATAAAGACTAAATAGTGAACGTTCGTTACCGAACGCTAACGAACGAAATAGTTCACTTGATCTACCTAAACAGAGAACGATCGTTAAATAACTAAACTAACTAAAAAAACTAAACCGAAAGAAAACCTAAACCTAAAAGAAAACCGCTCGAACCGGAGGTGGTTTTATACCGGTTTTCGGCGGTTTAAGCGGCGGGCGAAATCCGGCGAGGTCCGTGATGTGGCGAAATCTAGCGGAGACGGCGGCTCATGGCGGTCGTGTCGAAGCAACGGATTCTTGTGGCGCTGGCGGCGGGAGCAGGCGGCGCATAGCAGCGGCCGATCAGTGTGGGCAAGCAAGCGGTGCGTCTGTGTGTGAGAGAAGAGAGAGGCCCGGGCAGGCGGCTATATATAGAAGCGGGCGGCTCCATGGCGTGGGCGAGGCGGAGGAGGCAGGCGACCACAGCAGGCGGCGAGTCATCTGGCGGCGAGTCATGAGGAGCTCGGGGACGGGCGTGGAGGTGGGCTGGGCCTGCGGCCTGGCGTGGGAGCTGGGCCGGCCCAGTCGGCGGCAAGGTTTTTTTTTAAATCATTTTCCAGGCGTAATAAAAATAATAAAACCAAATAAATAAATATATTATATAGGCATATAATAACAAAATCTTCAAAATATTATTTTCTACAGCATGGACATTTTTCTAACATTAAATAAAATTCACGCAAATTTAGATAATTCAAAGAGTGCTACTGGTCTAATAAAATCCAATAAAAATCATTTTAAAAATACCAAAATGAATTCAAATTTATTACTCTCCAATTTTCTAGTGTAGGGAATCATGTTACCCTAATTTCTGTATATTTTATTTTTAGAGAAAATAATTTGAATAAAACTCAAATAACTCCAAATTGAAAATAAATTCAAAGGAACTTTGAATTTAATCTTTGAAACTCCCAACTCATATTTCATATGTTTTGAAGAAGTCATTTTATCTTATTTCGTGAAAATCATTGAGTTGCATAAAGTTCCAGAATTGGAAATATTTTCCAAATGAAATTCAAATATTTTCAACACCCCTTGTCATTTAAATAAATGGAAGAAGTCATGTCATCTTCTCTCTAGGGTTTTGTGATGAAAAGAATTTGAATTTACGAAGATCATAAAAGCAAAAATAAAAGTTTGGGAAAGTCCTTTTATTCCCTCTCATTTAACTTTCAAAAAGTTTCAATTTTCACTCACCTTCAGTCAATCAATCAAACAATCAATCAAAACTATCTATTTATTATAACATTCGAAAATTTAGAATTTTGGGATGTTACAACCTCGCTTGTTCTCAAGCGGAAGCCGAAATCGAAAAATATGTCCACATGTTTAGAGATAGAGGTGTCGATAAAAATAAAATACGGACATGAGGGCATCATGACCATTCTTATAACAGCAACATATATAGATTTTATCCTAAGATTTCCTATGCTCAAGTGACAATCGATTCACAATGTCAAATATGGTTCAAAAAACTTCATTGAGAACTAACAAACTATAATCTCAGTCATTGAAGCAATTGCAATTTATCATAACATCAGAAAGAGTCAACAATAGAGCTTTTCAGCAAGTTCACATACTAAACTATCTTGTAGTCTCCTATAATTTCTAACACTCACGCAATACTTGTGGTTATAGAGTTTCAGCCGGACACTGAGAAAGATAGGGGCTTATTGTATTGCCTCCCAACGTATTCACCTTTAGGTGATGTAACAATAATAGCCCATGCTAACTAACATCTAATTGGATATATATATATATATATATATATATATAACATGGATTTGCTAGAGGGGGTGTTATCGGAACCGTTCATGCGCCTTGAGATCTGCACCTTTCGGTGGATAAGGTTCCGAATTTATGAATTGTTGAATTTCGCCATGACAGAACAGGTAAGCTCGGCTTGCACCTTTATGCCAGCATAGTCCCGAAATGGCAGCCTAGTGTCTGACTTCACAGTAGTTTTCAGGACCTAAGGCTGCTGCTGCTTTTCCACCCAGCAGTGCGTGACAGGGACTATTTCGGGCAAATAGATACAGTGGACGGTGGAGGAAAAAGTTTTGATCTGTGCACTAATCAGGTTGCCATTTTGGTCTAGTTGTACAAGGTTCAGCATCGTTTGCCCTAGTAAATGAAGCCGCTTGGATGGGTTCTTTTTTGTTGCAGCAGAAAAGCCACCGTTTCATGCAACCAAAAAAGGTGTACGTGAGTAAATGTTGAGCTGCTGTCCCGGCGGCCATCCAGCCGCAGCAAGCTGCATGCAATAGCCAAATCCACGGCTCAGCTCTCGCTTTGCATATAACAAGAATCTTCCTCATTTTTGCATCAGTATTCCTATGTATGCATTTCGTCAGTTTTAAGCGCTTGCTGAATGATTAGTTCTGAAATAACAAAACTTGTGGCACTACTTTGTTTTTCAGCATCGTGACGAGCTACAACGACATCACTCATCACTTCCTCCACTGCATAAATGTTCGCTTGGATCTTAAGAAAAAGGCATGGTTTACCCTTTTGGGTGCATTTTTCAAGTAGTAAGCATGTGATGTATGCTTTTTTGTTTACCCAGCTATTCATGTTTATACAGTACAATGCAAGCCGAATAGGTATCCGTCGGAGAGACTTGGTTGAAACCGCCTATGAGCAATCATCTTCTGTTCCAAATGGTACAAACATGCTTTTTGATGACGTGCTACGAATATTCTACCATCGAGGAATTCTATAAGTGCCTGTGTTCCTAAGTTGCAAATTTTATCGTGTTTTACTGCTTTTTCCCTTAGTTGTATCGATCACCGCCGATTTGTGAATAGTGAGTTGGAGAACGGTGCTTCATTCTCTCTGATCTAATCAGTGTGGATGCGGAGCAACTCAGGTAAAAAAAACACCGCCTCATGTTTGTACCAGCCAAAAAAATTCTGGTAGTACGCTTGACACCATGCTTGTTTCAGATATGTAATTGGAGCTCATGTTGCTATGGGAAACCTTTTCACAACCCTCGATGATGATCATTTCAAGTGCTCACTCAATTTATAGAAATGTTGATAGAGATTAGGATCACTATATGTTAGCACGTCGACACTAACTGGCGGTTTAAAGCGTGCAAGAATATCTACCTAGTTTTATTCCCCCTTAGTTTTAATTCTGAACTTTAAAAAAAGACCATCCCTAGTTGCCGAACTTCATCCTAGCAACAGTCCTAGGAGGCGAAGTTATTTTTATTGCAGTACTTTGTTTCTCAAATTCGCGCATGCAAAAAGGACTCGTACTTTCTAAAACCTTACTTCGGGAGGTTTTAAAAAATATTACAAGCTTGGTACCTTAGTTAGTCTGAAAGTTTTAAACTAAACTAAATCTGGACAGCCTTAGAAAAAACACACACTCTAAAGTCGTACTCGAATAAAAAATGCATATAAATACATACAAAGGTTCTCCTCGGCGATTTTGGAGTATATACTAAATTATCATAATCACGGTAATCACCGCATTTCGCCTCACACACCAGTTTGTTGATGACCCATTTTTTGACTTGTTTGATTTGCGGGGGATTGTCATAGTGACAGTGCGCCTTCCCGTTGGGTTGGTTCTGGTCTTCTTCATCTGACTCTGACTCCGCAAGGCCACCTCTTGCAGGGAAACTAATCCCCTCTTCTTCTTCTTCTTATTTGGATGATGCATCGTCGATCCGTCGGCGTGCCCTCGGCCCCGAAGCTGTGACCCCGTACCCATCCATCCTACGACACAAACATGACATCTAAAAAATATAGTCATTTACTGAGAAGAAGCACAATCACCATTACAGATCCGTGTTGCCTTTGCAACATCTCGTTGCGCGGGTAGATGAGGTTCCTATAGGGCATGCGCGCGTAGATGTACATACATCGATGGATGCATAAAAACGTGCAAATAGATCGGTGAGCTTTATAAATAGAATGCACACACGACCCATGGGGGGACTATGATATAGATGGAGATGGTAGCTCGGACTAATCCTATCAAAAACTTGAGGGGAGACGAACATACCACAGATCTGCCGTGAGCCGCCGCCCCAGGATCAAATGAAGTTCGTCAATCTTCTAGTGCTATCGGCTTTTGGGTGGAACGCCAAATGGTCAGCAGCCACGTGAATCCGGATCACTGGCGGCCCTCTCTACCTACGCTATAACGTACTACAAGGGAGAGGCGACAAAAAAAAGCCCAGGAAACCTCTGAACCCCGGATTCCACGACTCACGAGAGACGCTATTTCTGTTTTGTGGGCGAGCATTTGACTTTTGCCACCGTAAAAGGATTTTTTTTCTACTGCCCCACCGCCGTACAAAAGTCTTGGAGACCTGAAGAAGGCTAAATCTACGAAGGTTGGGTTAGAGCCGAGTCTCTCATACTCGTCTCAAACACCCGGCCGTCCGGTCAATGACCAATCACAAAAAGTTGACTTAATCGACCTTTCAAATCGCGGACAAACGTCCGGACTGACCGGCACCCCTCATATCCAACCCAAATATAAGACGCATATGGGGCGGTCCGGGCACGCCTGGGCGCGCCCGCCTGACAGGCCTGGCCCACCAAGGACCCCACAAAAAAACCAATCAGGGCGGCGAGCTCAAACCCTAGCTCACTCTCTCCCTCTCTCGCTTTGTCCACTCCTCTTCCTTTCCGGTTCCGATCCCATCAACCACAATGAGCAGCTCCGGTGGAGACTGGCGGCAGCTGCAGATTGGGATCTTCGTCGCACACTGCATCCTAGTCTATCGACATTCTCTGCTCCTCGTAAGAAACCGCTAAAATGGGCTCCAATATAAAAGGGTTCACTTTCCTTAAAAATGGGATCCTAATATACGTGTATGTGTGGTTGTTGTGTGCATAATTGTTCTGCGGGATATATCGATGCAGTCGAAGGGGGTCTCATTCACCGATAAGACGAGTGCACCCCACCCCCTCCTTGTGAACTATGCGACGTTTTGTCAAAATTGACAAAAGGGCCGATTGCTCTCTACCTCTTTCCTATCAACGACGAGTAAGGGCCATCAATTTATATGGGAGGGTTCCCGTATATTAAGAAAGGATTCCTACTGTACAGGTGCTGGTGGTTCTCGCAGTGCATGACGGAGGTGTCGCATGATACGTCAATGTGGTCGAAGGGGGTCTCGTTCAACCATAAGATGTGCCAACCCTCCGCCCCCAACGCCTGTGTGCACTATGCAGTTTTTTGGTAAAAAGAAAAGGTGAGGACCTATCACTCTCCCCCCACCATCCGATATAGCGCAAGAGGAAAGGTTCCATATGATCTGTAAATGTAGGGGGAGCATTGGCAACCTTTTGTGAAAGCAGGAATAAAGATTTCACCGTTATATGGAAGGGTTCTCCTTCCGTAAGAAAGGGTTCCTACTGGACGTATGTTGGTGGCTCTCGCAGTGCATCCCAGAGGTGCCGCATGGTATGTCGATGTGGCCGAAGGGTGGTCTCGTTCACCCATAAGATGTGCCCCCATCCCCCGAACGGCCGTGTGCAGTATGCAATTTTTCTCTCCCGCCCTCTTTCCCATCAATGACGAGTAAGAATCGACGATATGCTCATGGTCTATGTTGTTTGGAAGTGTTCTCGTTCCTTAAAAAGGGTTCCTACTGTAGGTGCATTGATGGTTACCGCAGTGCATGACGGAGGTTCCGCGTGATATGACGGTGCGGTCGAGGGGGGGGTCTTGTTCACGCGGAAAATTGGTAAACGTGCAGTTGCTTACGGTTCTCAAAGTGTAAAACGGATGTCCCACGTGTTTGCAACAAAACATCCATTAAAAATGGAGGCTCGGTTCTCGTTCACCTGTAAGACGAGTTGTCGGTGTCAAAACCGGCGGATCTCGGGTAGGGGGTCCCGAACTGTGCGTCTAGGCGGATGGTAACAAGAGACGAGGGACACAATGTTTTTACCGAGTTGGGCCCTCTCGATGGAGGTAAAACCCTCGTCTGCTTGATTAATATTGATGATATGGGTAGTACAAGAGTAGATCTACCACGAGATCAAGGAGGCTAAACCTAGAAGCTAGCCTATGGTATGATTGTTGAGATGTATGTTAGTCCTACGGACTAAGGCCCTCGGTTTATATAGACACCGGAGGGCTAGGGTTACAGTCGGTTACAATGGTAGGAGATCTATGTATCCGTATTGCCAAGCTTGCCTTCCACGCCAAGGAAAGTACCTTGGGACACGAGCGGAGTCTTCAATCTTGTATCTTCGTGATGCAGGGAGTCCGGCGGATATTGATAGTCCGGCTATCCGGACACCCCTAGTCGAGGACTCCTCGGTAGCCCTGAACCGGTCTTCAATGACGATAAGTCCGGCGTGCATAATGTTCGGCATTGCAAGGCGGGTTCCTCCTTGAATAATCCGGAGAAGATAATGAACACCAGGATAGTGTCGGCTCGCAAAATAAATTCCACATTCCACCGTAGAGAGAATAAAATGTACACTTAGTTCAATCTGGCGGCGTATTACGGTAGCGTCATCCTGCTGCTACCAAGCCTTTGTTGAATCGTTTTTACTATACCACCTCAACACGTTTGGCGGCGGTTTCCTTAACGCGATCTGTCGAGCGAGAGATCGTGTTCCCCTTATTCAGGATTCTCATCAATACGTGCGTGGGTAACCCAACCGTTCCGTCGCCCGCCTCCTCTATCGAAGGGAATCCCAAGCGGTCCGCGAGGCGGCCCTTGGTATTTCTTCCCTTTATAAGAGGACCAAGGCCTGTCCTTGTTCTTCAATCTCGCATCGAATCTCTTCCCCGCTCCCAGTTCCAACACCCCAGAGCCTCAGATTCGAGCGCTTAGGATCCTCAATCATGTCCGGCTCCGACCTCCAAGTCCGGTGGATGCCCTCCTCCGTCACGGAGGAGGACATACTAAAGTTGCGTGAGGCCAAGTACCTGGCCTACGAGGTTTCGCACAGGCTGCCTGCCCAAGGGCAGGCCATGCCAGCCCCCGAGCCCGGTGAATACGTCGTTTTCGCATCCCACCTCCGCCGGGGTTTAGGCTTCCCGACGGATCCCTTCGTGAGAGGGCTCCTGTTCTACTACGGGCTGGACTTTCACGATTTGGCTCCGGAGTCTATCCTCCATATTTCCGCATTCATCATCGTCAGTGAAGCCTTTCTCGCGTCATCCCTCACTTGACCTATGGTGAAGACCTTCAAGTGGAGCGAAGATGATTGGGGGCGTCGGTAGTCTTGGAGGGCGACCATAAGCAAGAAGGTCGATGCCCGTGGCTCGAAGGTTCCTTCAAGAGGAACTCGGATTGTGGCAGCAGGAGTGGTTCTACATCACTGCTCCAAGGCGACAAGCAAAAGTCGCCGCCCTCATTCCGCCGGGACCTCCGCCAATGAAGTCGTGGGTCGACCAAGGGCTCAATTGGGGTCGTCAGAAGACGTGCCCTCGCTGCGGGGCGGTTCGAGATCTCAAGCGAGGAGATCGACCTGGTCAAGGTGATGCAGGTCATGCTAATCGAGCACCTCCTGCCTGCAAGCGCCGTCCTCTCCGTTTATGGGAGTTCAATCCGGAGGACCTCGAATTCTCCAACACTTCATGGGTGCGACACCGTGGAGATGTACAAGTTGTTCTTCGGACCGCGGTGGCGTGTCGGTTTAGCCGAGATGCAGGTCTAAGCGCGATCGCCGGATACTCGGGTAAGTAGCTCGAGTCCGGACATTACGTATGCGTGCCTTTCTAGAGTTAGCCTCGACCCTTTGTTCTTCTGAGGAATGGATGGCGCGATAAAGGCTGATAAGGTGTCCGGCCCCCTCCGAGACCGCCTTGGAGCCCGTGCTGGTCGAGAATGTTGGAGGTTGCGCCCATAGAAGGGGTGGCGGGGAAGATAAAGGAGCTAATATTTTGCCCAAAGGCGGCGAAGAGGAGGAACCAAGAGCCCCTCCTTCGGGGGAGAAAGGACCGCCTCAAGATCCGGAGGCCAAAGCCCCTAAGCGTGGGAAGAGATCTTCCCGAAGTCGGCGCCGGAAAGAATCGAGCAACACAATCATCGCCGAAGGACCAGCCCTCAACGAGCCGTGAGTATGAAAGAGGAAATTAATTAGTAAAGAAGTACCTTCATTTGTGCTACGTGGGTAACGAAATATTTATATCGCGGTTTGGATCTGCAGCCTACTCAAACGAGCTCATCTTGAGGACCTTCTTCGGAGATGATGGAAGCGATCGCCTCCGTCTGCGGCGCCGCCAGATGAGGCGGCGAGCCAAGTGTAAATCCGAAGGCGTCCCAATCCGGAGGGCGAGAGTTCGGCAGCCACGAGTCGGCCGGGAGGATGAAGAGTGCAGCTTGAGAGGCGTCCATTTCAGAAGATCACCGCGTTAATCATGGTGATTGGAAGGATTTAAATCGCTGGCGGATTGCATAATCCGCCATGAGCTTCTGGCGGGATTTGAGTATCTGAAAATGGCGCACCTTTGTCTTTTAACAGTTTTGCATATAAAAATCGCCATGTATAGATAGTAGCCCACGAGACTCGGTAGGTTGTCGGAAGCGACGGCGTGAGGATCAAAATCTCAAAATCTCAAGTAATGAATACCGCCGTCTGATCTGGTGGCGGATAGTCTGAGGGCCAGCCGGACTAATGACTTTGCGAATTAAGTCGGCAACAGCGTGGCGATCTTGACGCCGCACTTGTCAACCGGCGACTTGGCGAGTCGCAAGGTAAATAATTTCTCCGCATTGCTTATTGAAGGGGTGAAGCCCTCCTCGATAAATTGTATGTTGTTATGCAGGCGATCTTTGCTGCTTGTAGAGAGAGCCTTGGCGAGAACTTGCTCAAGCTAAGGAGCAAGCCCGAAGGAGTGATCTGGCTGCCTCGGCGGCGAAGAGTTGAAAGCCGAAAAGGCTGCGCCTTTGCCCTAAGCGGGCGGAGGTGGCAGTGGCGAAATTAAAGGATGCTACCGACCGCAATGAGGCTCTTGAAAAGGAGCACTTATCGGGCGAAGACTGAAGAAGGCCACCGCCGAAGCCAAGGATGCCCGCTCTGCAATGCGAGCCATGAAGGAGGAGCTGCGCCCGTTTGGAGAGATCGTGGTGGCAAGCCTATTCTCTGCGTCGCGGTTTATGGATCTGAAGTATGCTCAATTTGGCGGTATGGAGTCCGGAGGATCCGTATATGCACTTAGCTCAAGCGGCGGTGATGCGTTAAGCACCGGGCCGGGGGATCACGAGGCGGAAGAGCTGTATTGGTATCAATTCCACGGTCCGGATCGCTCCCTTCCGTTGGCGGACGGTTGGCGAATGGGCTGAGCTAAATAGATTGTCCGGACTTGCCATATCGACGCCGTGGCCCATGTCGGCGAGGGAGGTCAAAGCGACGAGCTACTTTGGCTTCTGCAGCAATTCCTTGGGCGGTGCCGCATATAAAGGATATGAAGCGGTCGGCTGCATCGGTAGCGGATGGCTCTTGCCCGTGTGAAGGTGCATTATCCGGAGATGGATGCCACCGCCGTTGCCACCGGGTCCGGATGGAAGCGGCTCCTGCCGAGCATTACCGGAGAAGTCATGCGAGGTGCTCAGAAATAATAGGCGCAATGCTCAAAGAATGTAACGTTCAAGTGAGCGCATTAGCTTGTAAATCAATGATTATGGTATAACTGCTTTTTATACTTGTGCGTCCAAGTAGTAAAACTTCTCTGTGGCGGCCGTTTACGTATACTTGTGTATAACTTTGAAAGATGCGATCTTGACTTGACCCCTCGCACAAGTCTTTGGGGTGTTACGCAAAGTAGCGTTTTCACATTAATCCGGCGTCTCGGTCCTGTTATAAGGAGGTGGTAGCGTAGCGAACGAGGCAATCCGGACTATAATGCTTTATCTCTTTCACTTAGCCAATGGAGCTCGAGGGTGGGGCTACGATATAGCCCCTGGTGGCACCGGACATCTCCGGATTCGGGGTGCGTATGTGCCTGACCGGGAAACTTTCCTTCGTCAAAGCGGGGAACTCTAAACATTCCGATGGTCGATCGAGTGGCTGACCAGACTCTCGCTGTATCATGACAGTCAGTTTTCGGCTTTCTCTCTTGAGGTGCTTTCGCCCGGCCCGGCGGGGCACAATCGCGATAGTTCTCCACAGTGCCGCGTTAGCCAATGATCTGAGCGTAAGGCAGCAAAACACGAGGCCGGCAAACCCAACATTTGACCAAAGACATGATTGAGCTGATGCATATAATGCCTAACTTCGAGGCGCCGAACACTCCGAAGGTGTTCGGACTTTATAATAATGGGCGAAAAGATGCCCTAAGCCCCTAGTGTCGAATGCGGGCATGGTCCTCTGGCGGGTGATGCCAAAGCGTCAGGCTCCGCTTTGGCTATAAGAAAAAACCAAGGGAGAGTAACAACAAGAGACAGTAATAAAAAGGTCTACTCGGGGTCTTAATCTGAAAAGAATCCTTGCAACGGGTCCCTCTCGCGCGTATCTTTGTGTCTCCGTTCTTGCCGTTATCTGGGCCAGACGCACGTTGTTCATCTGTAGAAAGAGAGGAGCGTTTAGTTTTAGCAACAGTTTGGGCGAAAAATATGTAAAGAAGAAATATAAATAATTAAAGCAAGGTTTATATGAAACCGCGGTGGTTTGTCTTGCGCAGCCCTACTGTGAAGGGTATGTGGCTAGGTAGCCCTAACTTTCTTGAGTCGGATTCGTCTATCCGAGTCCGGGGTCCTCAGTGACCCTCGCCTTTGAAATGGCACCGTGTGGGCGGGCATCTTGAGTGTAAGAGGCAGCGTGTCGCGGTATGGCGTTGAAGCGGACAAAAGCCTTCGTCCCAAGAGTGCTTGATATTCACTTTCAAATGGGGCGATATGAAAAATTAATTTTTCGCGTCGAAGATTGTTCGGCGATCGAACCACGACTTCTAGTAGTATCGAGCTGTGCACTTGGCGTAAGGGCACAGCATCACTCCTTTGAAGGAAGTGCGGTACGTGTCGAATTTTGGTAGGGTCTATCCCCATCCTACGGATTGTGTTTGAATATAGCGAGGTTTAAGTCACGCCTCCGTCCATTAGGGCGTTAGTGAATGTAATCCGTCTATTATGGGATTCAATACCGGGGAGTCCGTCCAGCGTTTGAGCAACTTCGAATAGTCCGGTGGTGAAAGTGATTGGTTTGGATATCCAATCTCTGTGGTCTGCTGGGCTGGACCGTGCGAAGCTCTTTTTAGAAAGTGTCGCACTATTTTTCCGTGTTATCACATGAAGTGAGTTCTTGCTTTGACCCCTTGTGGGAAAGTCTTTTGTTTTCGGTGCCTGTTTGGCGGGTTTATCTTCTTAAACTGACGCGTCGAGCCCCTTGTGTTCGGCATTTAATCGGCGGACTGTTTGAAAACAACAATCCACATGGGTGTGATTTGCGAGCCTTACAGAAGTCTTGTGGATTTGACATATCCGGCCCGAAATTTTGTGTAGGTTGGACGGTTCGTCCTTTGTCATCCTTGAGGCTGAGTTTTGTTATTGGACCGCGAGCTTTTGAATCCGGCGTTGTTGCCGTGCTCTTTGGGCTTTTCTCTTTATTCGGCGTTGCTCTTTTCTGCGCCGTGATTTTCCGTTCCATCTCTTATCTCGAATGTACTCGAATTGTTGGTCTTTGCTTCTTGCTAGCCAGCTATCCTCTCCCGCCTGAAGCGGGTCATGAGGCTTGTTAATGCGGTCATTGTCCTCGGTTTCTCTTGACCGAGGTGCACAGCAAACCATTCGTCTCGGACATTGTGCTTGAAAGCTGCTAAAACCTGCGTCCGGACGATCAACTATTTGGTTCTTTTGGTAAGAAACCTGTTCCGAATTTCATGGCTGACTCTCCGGGCTGTTGAGTTATATGACTTAAATAAATGCGCATCCGGAGGGCGGACATAAGTCCCTTGAAAATTTGCTCTAAACGCTTCCTCGAGCTCTTCCCAACTTCCAGATGTTTTACGGGAGGCTTTTGAGCCAATGACGGGCTGGCCCTTTGAGCTTGAGGGTAGATATTTTATGGCGTGGAGATCGTCTCCTCGGCCATATGTATATGCGATATATAATCTTCTATCCGACTCGAGTGCTGTTGTTCCATCGTAGGCCTCTATGTTTATGGGTTTAAACCCTGCTGGAAATTCATGATCCAAGACCTCGTCGGTGAAACATAGTGGGTGTCTGGCGCCCAGCACTTGTATGTGCCGCTATCATCGGACACTTGACGTGTTGCTTTGCTTCACAGGGCTTTCTTTTTGGGTCCGTAGATGGACTGGCTGGAGCCATTGGACGGTGGAGGCTCTATGGCCTCCTCGTCGAATCTGTAGCGGCTTACGCCGGGTAGCTCTTGATTGGTGGCCATTGCCGTGCTTATCTGCGGTTTTGAGTACTTTGCTCCATCTTATTACGGCGTGTCTTCCGCTGTTTTGAGCTTCCGCTTTTCCTTCTTGAGGCTTCTTGCTGTAGCAATGAGCCTGCGCTTAAAAACTCTTGTTCGGCGGGGTCCTCGGGCACGACAGTTAAATCGTCATTGAGGCTTGCTTCGTCTTGGAGGAGGCATATAGTTATGACCCTCGACCTCTTAAATCTGCCACCCTCTCGCGGGGCTTGCTTACGAATCCTCTGCTTGCTGAGTCTTCTTTGGAGGGATTGTCTTCGGCACTCTCAGGGGTATTGTTGTCTCTGTGCGAAATCTTTATTCTTCTTTGTGGCGGGATTTAGGCGGTACCACCGGCCTTGGCGTTTGGGCTGCTTCTTTAAAGAGTCTGCCTCCGCTGCTTCTTCGCCATCCCCCTCTTTTGGGGTATCCACCATGTATACGTCGTATGACGAGGTGGCCTTCCAGTGCCCTATAGGCGCTGGTTCCTGTTCGCCTCCGGCATCGTCGTCCATAGCATCGATGTCTTCGGAGTTGTAGTCTAGCATGTCGGTTAAATCCTCGACAGTGGCTACAAAGTGGGTGGTGGGTGGGCTCTGAATTTCTTCGTCGTCCGTACTCCAACCATCCTGACCATAATCCGGCCAGGACTCTCCCGATAATGAGAGATGCTTTAATGAGTTTAGGGTATCGCCGAAAGGCGAGTGTTGGAATATGTCCATGGCGGTGAATTCCATAACCGGCGCCCAATCCGGATCGATTGGTAGGGGCGCGGGAGGTTCGGAGTCCGGTGAGGAGTCTGGCACCTCGGATTCACGAGTTTCGCAAGGGACAAGATTGGCGTTTGGCTCCATCGCCGTGGATGTTGAAGCCCCCGGGGCGGCGTCTATCCACCGACCCTCGATCTGGGCGATCGGCTCTGGGCTAATGGCCGAAGCGGATCCGAGTGCGGCCACCAAGGTACTGTCCAGCGGCAGAGCTAGATCGTGCCCATCGTCACAGTGCGGCGCGCTTGGCTGCGGCTCGAGTCCATCGAAGATCAAGTCTCCGCGGACATTGACCGTGAAGTTTAAGCTTCCGAGTCCGACCTGACGGCCGGGGGCGTAGCTTTCGATCTGCTCCAGATGGCCAAGAGAATTGGCCCGCAGTGCAAAGTCGCCGAATACGAAGATCTGTCGGGGGAGAAAAGTCTCACGCTGGACAGCGTTGCAGGTTGAAGATGCCATCAAGCCTATCGGTGACGACAGAGAGGAACTCTCAATGAAAGCACCAATGTCGGTGTCAAAACCGGCGGATCTCGGGTAGGGGTCCCGAACTGTGCGTCTAGGCGGATGGTAACAAGAGGCGAGGACACAATGTTTTTACCGAGTTGGGCCCTCTCGATGGAGGTAAAACCCTACGTCTGCTTGATTAATATTGATGATATGGGTAGTACAAGAGTAGATATACCACGAGATCAAGGAGGCTAAACCCTAGAAGCTAGCCTATGGTATGATTGTTGAGATGTATGTTAGTCCTATGGACTAAGGCCCTCGGTTTATATAGACACCGGAGAGGGCTAGGGTTACAGAGTCGGTTACAATGGTAGGAGATCTACGTATCCGTATTGCCAAGCTTGCCTTCCACGCCAAGGAAAGTACCTTCCGGACACGAGCGGAGTCTTGATCTTGTATCTTACGTGATGCAGGAGTCCGGCGGATATTGATAGTCCGGCTGTCCGGACACCCCCTAGTCCAGGACTCCCTCACGAGTGCACCCCCCTTTGGACTATGCGACGTTCAGTCAAAATTGTAAATGAGGGTCGATTGCTCTCTACCTATTTCCCATCAACGATGAGTAAGAGCCGTCGATATGCTCACGATCTACACTATATGGAAGGGTTCTCATTCCTTAAGAAAGGGTTTCTACTGTACGTGTGTTGCTGGTTCTTGCAGTGCATAACGTGTTGGGGAACGTAGTAATTTCAAAAAATTTCCTACGCACACGCAAGATCATGGTGATGTATAGCAATGAGAGGGGAGAGTGTTGTCTACATACCCTCGTGACCCGAAGCGAAGCGATCTGGCGTAGAGGAAGTAGTCGTCGTTCTCCTTGCGATCCGACCGATCCGGCGCCGTTACTCCGGCGCCCGAGTTCTTGACACACGTACAGCTCGATGGCGTCCCTCGTACTCGATCCAGCCGAGTGTCGAGGAGAGTTCCGTCGACCGACGGCGTGGTGATGATCTTGATGTTTCACGGTAGCGAGGCTTCGCCTAAGCTTGCGACGGTATGACCGAGGTGGAATATGGTGGAGGGGCACCGCACACGGCTAAGGAACGATCCGTAGATCAATACTTGTGTGTCCTAGGGTGCCCCCTGCCCGTATATAAAGGAGGGAGGGAGGCGGCCGGCCCTAGTGGTGCGCCAAGGGAGGGAGTCCTCCTCCTGGTTGGAGTAGGACTCCCTCTCCTAGTCCAACTAGGAAGGAGAAGGGGAAGGAAGAGGGGGGGGAGAGGGAAGGGGGCCCCCCCCCTCCTTGTCCTATTCGGACTCCCACAGGCGCGCCACCTCTGGTGCGGCCCCTCTCTCTCCCCTTGGCCCACTAAGGCCCAACTTCCCCGGGGTTCCGGTAACCCCTCGGCACTCCGGTTTCTCCGAAACTTAGGAACCTTTCCGGTGTCCAAATATAGCCGTCAATATATCAATCTTTATGTCTCGACCATTCGAGACTCCTCGTCATGTCGTGATCACATCCGGGACTCCAAACTTCTTGGTACATCAAAATACATAAACTCATAATAACATCATCGAAACCTTAAGCGTGCGGACCCTACGGTTCGAGAATAATGTAGACATGACCTAGAACTATTCTCGGTCAATAACCAATAGCGGGACACGGATGCCCATATTGGTTCCTACATATTCTCTGAAGATCTTTGTCGGTCGAGACCGCATAACAACATCGTTGTTCCTTTGTCATCGGTATGTTACTTGCCCGAGATTCGATCGTCGGTATCAATACCTAGTTCAATCTTATTACCGGCAAGTCTCTTTACTCGTTCCGTAATACATCATCTCGCAGCTAACTCATTAGTTGTATTGCTTGCAAGGCTTGATGATGTGTATTACCGAGAGGGCCCAGAGATACCTCTCAGGCAATCGGAGTGACAAAACCTAATCTCAAATCGCCAACCCAACATCGCCTTTGGAGACACTGTAGTACTCCTTTATAATCACCCGATTCGTTGTGGCGTTTGGTAGTACCAAAGTGTTCCTCCGTAAGCAGGAGTTGCATAATCTCATAGTTACAGGAACATGTATAAGTCATGGATAAAAGCGGTAGCAACATACTAAACGATCGTGTGCTAAGCTAATGGAATGGGTCATGTCAATCAGATCATTCTACTAATGATGTGACCTTGTTAATCAAATAACAACTCTTTGTTTATGGCTAGGAAACATAACCATCTTTGATTAACAAGCTAGTCTAGTAGAGGCATACTAGTGACATGTTGTTTGTTCATACATTCACACATGTATCATGTTTCGGTTAATACAATTCTAGCATGAATGATAAACATTTATCATGAAATAAGGAAATAAATAATAACTTTATTATTGCCTCTAGGGCATATTTCCTTGATCTCCCACTTGCACTAGAGTCAATAATCTAGATTACATAGTAATGATTCTAACACCCATGGAGTCTTGGTGTTGATCATGTTTTGCTCGTGGAAGAGGCTTAGTCAGCAGGTCTGCTACATTCAGATCCGTATGTATCTTGCATATCTCTATGTATCCCACGGACTAAGTCCGGATGGAATTGAAGCATCTCTTGATGTGCTTGGTCCTTTGTGAAATCTGGATTCCTTCGCTAAGGCAATTGCTCGATATTGTCACGAAGATTTTCATTGGACCCGATGCACTAGGTATGACACCTAGATCGGATATGAACTCCTTCATCCGAGACTCCTTCATTAGCTGCTTCCGAAGCTGCTATGTACTCCGCTTCACATGTAGATCCCTTCTGACGCTTTGTTTAGAACTGCACCAACCGACAGCTCCTCCGTTTAGTGTAAATCGTATCCGGTCTGCGATTTAGAATCGTCCGGATCGGTGTCAAAGCTTGCATCAACGTAACCGTTCATGAGCTCTTTGTCACCTCCATATCGAAAACATATCCTTAGTCCTTTTCGGTATTTCGGGATGTTCTTGACCGCTGTCCGATGATCCACTCTGGATTACTTTGGTACCTCCTGCTAGGCTTATAGCAAGGCACACATCAGTGCAGTACACAAGCATCGCATACATGATAGAGCCTATGGTGAAGCATAGGAACATCTTTCATTTCCTCTCTATCTTCTGCGGTGGTGGGGCATTGAGTCTTACTCAACTTCACACCTTGTAACACGGCAAGAACCCTTTCTTTGCTTGATCCATTTTGAACTTCTTCAAAATTTTGTCAAGGTATGTGCTTTGTGAAAGTCAATTAAGCGTCTTGATCTATCTCTATAGATCTTAATGCCCAATATGTAAGCAGCTTCACGAGGTCTTTCATTGAAAAACTCTTATTCAAGTATCCCTTTATGCTATCCAGAAATTCTATATCATTTCCGATCAGCAATATGTCATCTACATATAATATCGAAAATGCTCTGAGCTCCCACTCACTTTCTTGTAAATCAGCCTTCTCCAAAAGTCTCATGAACCCAAATGCTTTGATCACACTATCAAAGCGTTTATTCCAACTCGAGATGCTTGCACCAGTCCATAAATGGATCGCTGGAGCTTGCACACTTTGTTAGCTCCTTTGGATCGATAAAACCTTACGGTTGCATCATATACAACTCTTCTTCGAAATCCATTCAGAATGCGGTCTTTACATCCATTTGCCAAATTTCATAATCATAAAATCGGCAATTGCTAACATGATTCGGACGGACTTAAGCATCGCTTCTGGTGAGAAGGTCTCATCGTAGTCAATCCCTTGAACTTGTCGAAAACCCTTTGCGACAAGTCGAGCTTTAATAAACGATAACATTACCGTCGTCGTCGGTCTTCTTCTTGAAGATCCACTTGTTTTCTATTGCTTGCCGACCCTCGGGCAAGTCAACCAAAGTCCATACTTTGTTTTCATACATGGATCCCATCTCAGATTTCATGGCCTCAAGCCATTTTGCGAATCTGGGCTCACCATCGCTTCTTCATAGTTCGTGGGTTCATCATGATCTAGTAGCATGATTTCCGAACTGGATTACCGTACCACTCAGTGCGGATCTTACTCTGGTTGATCTCGTGGTTACGTAGTAACTTGATCTGAAGTTTCATGATCAACATCATCAACTTCCTCACTACTTGGTGTAGATGTCTCGAAACCGGTTTACGTGACAAACTACCTTCAAGTAAGGGAGAAGGTACAATTACCTCATCAAGTTCTACTTTCCTCCCACTCACTTCTTTCGAGAGAAACACCTTCTCTAGAAAGGATCCATTCTTAACAACGAATGTCTTGCCTTGGATCTGTGATAGAAGGTGTACCCAAGCTGTCTCCTTTGGGTATCCTATGAAGACACATTTCTCCGATTTGGGTTCGAGCTTATCGGGTTGAAGTTTTTCACATAAGCATCGCATCCCCAAACTTTAAGAAACGACAACTTTGGTTTCTTGCCAAACCACAGTTCATAAGGTGTCGTCTCAGCAGTTTCGACGGTGTTCTATTCAGTGTGAATCGGCCGTCTCTAGAGCATAACCCCAAAGCGATAGCGGTAAATCTGTAAGAGACATCATAGATCGCACCATATCTAGTAAAGTACGATTCTGACGTTCGGACACACCATTCTGTTGTGGTGTTCGGGTGGCGTGAGTTCTAAACTATTCCGCATTGTTTCAAATGTAGACCAAACTCGTAACTCAAATATTCACCTCCACGATCGGATCGTAGAAATTTAATTTTCTTGTTACGATGATTTTCAACTTCACTCTGAAATTCTTTGAACTTTTCAAATGTTTGGACTTATGTTTCATTAAGTAGATATACCCATATCTGCTTAAGTCATCTGTGAAGGTGAGAAAATAACGATATCCGCCACGAGCCTCAACATTCATCGGACCACATACATCCGTATGTATGATCTCCAACAAATCTGTTGCTCTCTCCATAGTACCGGAGAACGGGTTTTAGTCATCTTGCCCATGAGGCACGGTTACATAAGTGCCAAGTGATTCATAATCAAGTGACTCCAAAAGTCCATCGAGATGGAGTTTCTTCATCGCTTTACACCGATATGACCTAAGCGGCGATTACCACAAATAAGTTGCACTATCATTATCAACTCTGCATCTTTTGGTTTCAACATTATGAATATGTGTATCACTACTATCGAGATTCATCAAAATAGACCACTCTTCAAGGGTGCATGACCATAAAAGATATTACTCATATAAATAGAACAACCATTATTCTCGATTTAAATGAATAACCGTCTCGCATCAAACAAGATCCAGATATAATGTTCATGCTCAACGCAGCACCAAATAACAATTATTTAGGTCTAAAACTAATCCGAAGGTAGATGTAGAGGTAGCGTGCCGACCGCGATCACATCGACTTTGGAACCATTTCCCAGCGCGCCGTCACCTCGTCCTTTGCGGTGTTAAGCAATCCGTAGTCCTGTTTGAGTTGCAAATATTAGCAACAGAACCATATCAAATACCAGTGCTCTGCGAGCTCTAGTAAGGTACACATCAATAACATGTATATCACATATACCTTTGTTCACCTTGCCATCCTTCTTATCCGCCAAATACTTGGGGCAGTTCCGCTTCCGGTGACCGATCGCTTGCGGTAGAAGCACTCGATTTCAGGCTTAGGTCCGGACTTGGGTTTCTTCTCTGAGCGACAACTTGCTTGCTGTTCTTCTTGAGTTCCTTCTTCTTCCCTTTGCCTTTCTTCTTGAAACTAGTGGTCTTATTGACCATCAACACTTGATGCTCCTTCTTGATTTCTACCTCCGCAGCCTTTAGCATTGCGAAGAGCTCGGTATAGTCTTTACTAACCCTTGCATATTATAGTTCATCACGAAGCCTTTGTAGCTTGGTGGCGGTGATTGAAGAATTACATCAATGACACAATCATCCGGAAGATTAACTCCCAATTGTGTCAAGTGATTGTAGTACCCGGACATTACGAGTATGTGTTCACTAACGAACTATTCTCCTCCATCTTGCAGCTATAGAACTTATTGGAGACTTCATATCTCTCAATCCGGGCATTACATTGGAATATCAACTTCAACTCTGGAACATCTCATATGCTCCATGACGTTCAAAACGTCGTTGAAGTCCCGGTTCTAAGCCGTAAAGCATGGCACTTGAACTATAGAGTAGTCATCAGCTTTGCTCGCGGACGTTCACAACATCCGGTGTTGCTCCAAGACGAGGCACTGGCACCTAGCGGTGCATCTAGGGCGTAACTCTTACGTGCGACAATGAGGATAATCCTCGAGTTCGGACCCGATCCGTGTAATTGCTACCATCATCTTTCAACTTTGCTTTCTCAAGGAGCATTAAAATTCAGCGGAACAACAGCGAGCCATCTATCTACAATCAAACATAAACAAGCAAGATACTATCGGTACTAAGTTCATGATAAATTTAAGTTCAATTAATCATATTACTTAAGAACTCCCACTTAGACAGACATCCTCTAGTCATCTAAGTGATCACGTGATCCAAATCAACTAAACCATAACCGATCATCACGTGAAATGGAGTAGTTTTCAATGGTGAACATCTTATGTTGATCATATCTACTATATGATTCACGCTCGACCTTTCGGTCTCCGTGTTCGAGGCCATATCTGCATATGCTAGGCTCGTCAAGTATAACCCGAGTATTCTGCGTGTGCAAAACTGGCTTGCACCCGTTGTAGATGGACGTGGAGCTTATCACACCGATCATCACGTGGTGTGCAGGCACGACGAACTTTGGCAGCGGTGCATACTCGGGAGAACACTTCTTGATAATTTAGTGAGAGATCATCTTATAATGCTACCGTCAATCAAAGCAAGATAAGATGCATAAAAGATAAACATCGCATGCAAATCAATATAAGTGATATGATATGGTCATCATCATCTTGTGCTTCGTGATCTCCATCTCCGCAGCACCACCATGATCACCATCGTCACCGGCGCGACACCTTGATCTCCATCGTAGCATCATTGTCGTCTCGCCAATCTTATGCTTCTACGACTATCGCTACCGCTTAGTGATAAAGTAAAGCATTACGAAGCGATGCATTTCATACAATAAGCGACAACCATATGGCTCCTGCCGATTGCCGATAACCGGTTACAAAACATGATCATCTCATACAATAAAATATAGCATCACGTCTTGACCATATCACATCACAACATGCCTGCAAAAACAAGTTAGGCGTCCTCTACTTTGTTGTTGCAAATTTTATGTGGCTGCTACGGGCTTAAGCAAGAACCAGTCTCACCTACGCATCAAAACCACAGCGATACTTCGTCAAATAGACTCCGTTTAACCTTCTCAAGGACCGGGCGTAGCCTTTTCAGTTCAACTAAAGTGAGAGAGCAGAGACACCCACCAGGTCACCTTTAAGCAACGAGTGCTCGTGGCGGTGAAACCAGTCTCGCGTAAGCGTCTGGCGTAATGTTGGTGCAGGCCGCTTCATCTCACAATACCGCTGAACCAAAGTATGACATCTTTGGTAGGTAGTATGACTTGTATCGCCCACAACTCACTTGTGTTCTACTCGTGCAAAACATCAAACCATAAAACCCTAGGCTCGGATGCCCTTTGTTGGGGAGCGTAGTAATTTCAAAAATTTCCTCGCACATGCAAGATCATGGTGATGTATAGCAACGAGAGGGAGAGTGTTGTCTACGTACCCTCGTGAGACCGAAGCGGAAGCGATCTGGCGTAGAGGAAGTAGTCGTGCGTTCTCCTCGCGATCCGACCGATCCGGCGCCGTTACTCCGGCGCCCCGAGTTCTTGACACACGTGCAGCTCGATGGCGTCCCTCGTACTCCGATCCAGCCGAGTGTCGAGGGAGAGTTCCGTCGGCCTGACGGCGTGGTGGCGATCTTGATGTTTCACCGGCGCAGGCTTCGCCTAAGCTTTCATGACGGTATGACCGAGGTGGAATATGGTGGAGGGGCACCGCTGCACGGCTAAGGAACGATCCGTAGATCAATACTTGTGTGTCCTAGGGTGCCCCCTGCCCCGTATATAAAGGAGGGAGGGGGGCCGGCCGGCCCTAGTGGTGCGCCAAGGGAGGGAGTCCTCCTCCTAGTTGAGTAGGACTCCCTCTCCTAGTCCAACTAGGAAGGAGAAGGGGAAGGAAGAGGGGAGAGGGAGAGGAAGGGGGCGCGCCCCCTCCTTGTCCTATTCAGACTCCCACAGGGGCGCCACCTCTGGTCGGCCCTCTCTCTCCCCTTTGGCCCACTAAGGCCCAACTTCCCCGGGGGTTCCGGTAACCTCCGGCACTCCGGTTTTCTCCGGAAACTTCCGAACCTTTCCGGTGTCCAAATATAGCCGTCCAATATATCAATCTTTATGTCTCGACCATTCCGAGACTCCTCGTCATGTCCGTGATCACATCAGGGACTCGAACTTCTTCGGTACATCAAAATACATAAACTCATAATAAGCATCGCCATGAAACCTTAAGCGTGCGGGACCCTACGGTTCGAGAATAATGTAGACATGACCTAGAACTATTCTCGGTCAATAACCAATAGCGGGACCTGGATGCCCATATTGGTTCCTACATATTCTCTGAAGATCTTTGTCGGTCGAGACCGCATAACAACATCGTTGTTCCCTTTGTCATCGGTATGTTACTTGCGAGATTCGATCGTCGGTATCAATACCTAGTTCAATCTTGTTACCGCAAGTCTCTTTACTCGTTCCGTAATACATCATCTCACAGCTAACTCATTAGTTGTATTGCTTGCAAGGCTTGATGATGTGTATTACCGAGAGGGCCAGAGATACCTCTCCGACAATCGGAGTGACAAAACCTAATCTCAAATCGCCAACCCAACATACGCCTTTGGAGACACTGTAGTACTCCTTTATAATCACCCGATTCGTTGTGACGTTTGGTAGTACCAAAGTGTTCCTCCGTAAGCAGGAGTTGCATAATCTCATAGTTACAGGAACATGTATAAGTCATGGATAAAAGCAGTAGCAACATACTAAACGATCGTGTGCTAAGCTAATGGAATGGGTCATGTCAATCAGATCATTCTACTAATGATGTGACCTTGTTAATCAAATAACAACTCTTTGTTTATGGCTAGGAAACATAACCATCTTTGATTAACAAGCTAGTCTAGTAGAGGCATACTAGTGACATGTTGTTTGTTCATACATTCACACATGTATCATGTTTCCGGTTAATACAATTCTAGCATGAATGATAAACATTTATCATGAAATAAGGAAATAAATAATAACTTTATTATTGCCTCTAGGGCATATTTCCTTTATAACGGAGGTGCCACGTGATATGTCCATGCGGTCGAAGGGGGGTCTCGTTCACCCATAAGATGTGCCCCCTCCCCCGATACCCGTGTGTGGTATGCAATTTTTTTGATAAAAAGATATATGAGGATCTATCACTCCCTCCCTTCCCCCTCCCACATCCGATATAACGCAAAGCAGAGGTTCTGTATGATATGTAAATGCAAGGGTGTGTTGGAAACCTTCTATTAAACCATGAATAAAAATGTCACCTCGGTTTCTCGTTCACCTGTAAGAGAGTGCCCCCCCCTCCCCATGTGTAATATGCGACGTTCCCACCAAATTGAAAATTGAGGGTTGATCGCTCTCTCTTTCATTCCCATCAACGACGAGTAAGAGTCGTGGATATGCTCACGGTCTACGTTATATGAAAGGGTTCTCGTTCCTTAAAAAAGGGTTCCTACTGAAGGTGTATTGATGGTTTGTGTTAAATTAAGGGTTCTCGTTCCTTGAAAAAAGGTTCTCGTTCCTTAAAAAAGGGTTCCTAATTTGTGTTTAATTAAGTTTAAATGAACTTTGGCCGTGATTAACCGGTCGTTTAATGTTTAATTATGTTAAATCTAGGTGCATGTTTTCAAACATTTATTTTTAAACCCACACAAGAAATGCGCCAACCATCGTTGGGCGCAGTGGCTGAAGCAAACGAAAAACGGACACATCTGTTCTCTTGGCCAACACAAACTAAAAAAAGCAAACAAAATCCATGTCGATTTGGGTCGCCACTCGTTGGAGTTGCCCTTATTATCTTGGATCAGGACTTGCATGCAATGTACTCCCTCCGTTCCAATTTACTCGTCGTGGTTTTAGTTCAAATTTGAACTAAAACCACGACGAGTAAATTGGAACGGGGAGTACCAACGACGGGCCACTTGATCAATCCAGCTTCCATGCGTTTTAATCACTCACCGGACACAGGCCACTTGTCCCGAACTTGCATGCGCGCTCAACCGTTGGCCGCTGGCGAACGGACACGGGCCCGTAGTACATGCATGCACGTACGTTCACGAGTGTCGGGTAGGGCAGCAAGAAGTTGGATGTGTGTGGACGTTGGTTAGGGCAAGTACATTGGTTTAGACGGCAACAGTCTGCAGTACATATCCACGTCATATGCAGATAGTGTTATAGACAGCCTCTACAGTGGGTTATCTTTTTCAGTTGTCTGTATAAACTTGTTACTGCATGAACAGTCGTCGCGTCGTGGATTTATCAAGGCTGGGGACGTCCACCATCGTAGAATCATGAGCACCTGAGATGGGCCTGCCATGGGATCACGAGATAATCTGGCGCACAACCGCACCACTACCGACACTAGCCATACAACCGGAAAAGTGGCGTCGTTAGCCAGCGGATTTTCATGCCATTCGACCGTCTGCTAATTTACCGACGACCTTTTCTTTTTCTCTTCCTCTTTCTCCTCCACCTCACCAAATATCATAGGTGCCACCTCTTATAGACAGTTAAGTCAACCCCATTGTACATGCCCTTAGTTTTCATTGGATATACACAAGCGCCTCCATGCATGCACCCTGATCGTCGCCAGTTTTACGAAAGTCATGGGTCAACTTACCAACACCAGCGTGCGACCTGCTCGCGGCAGTCAAATGATGGAGCTTGCTCTCCGGTTGGTTGCTAGCAGGCTGCACCCCTGTGCTATGCCTTTTAGAGCAAAGGGGCCATAGGGTGTAGCGCACGGATTAATGAAGGTCAGCTTACTTTTTTTAGTCTCACGGCAGCGACCTGCCGTTTCACAACAAAGTGCTTCCAGCTATCTGCCATGGCTGTGTTTCACCTCCGCGCTGCATGCCTAGAAACAACATGGGGCAGCAATAAAAAAATCCGGTCTATTGCGTGCAGGCAGGCACATGCGGCGGGAAACCCAACAGTCATGGGCGCAAGAGTTCTAAAAAAAAGTCATGGCCGCTAGCAGCGCATTGGGCACCTTCTGACTTCTAACATCATGTGAAATTGTGAATGCAGCGGCACACACAGGGGCTCGCCTATTTGGTCGTAGTGCATGTTGACTATTGAGTGAAAACGGGCATCACCCCCAAAACCGCAAGCGCCCGTGTCGGTTCGACCAGGGAACGTTCAACGAACATGTTCGTTGGATATTACTCGACGTGTTTCTAGTCGCTAGAACGCCCTGCACCACACACGCGTGAATGTACTCCCTCTGTCCGGAAATACTTGTCGGAGAAATGGATGTATCTAGACATATTTTAGTTCTAGATACATCCATTTTCATTCATTTTCACGACAAGTAATTTCGGACGGAGGGAGTACATCAGGATGAGTGAAGTCTATTTTAAACCTTGAGATTGTAGAGCTCGTCGTAAATGAACCCTCATCTTCAAATCCCTGAAATATGTACCCTATACTCACTGATCCCGGTCTATCTCGACCTTGAATCCTTTTGGCGGGTCAGGAAAAAGATTATCCCTGCCGAGATCAATCTTTACTCTCACTTACTACCCTGGCCCACATGTCATGTTCATTTTCCATCCACGGTTGCCATAATGCAACTGATGATCTGTGCAGCCTCCCCTCACGCCGGAGCCAGACAGCTTGTTGTACATGAACGGTGGCAGCGCGTCCACTGTGGATTGTGGAATACCTGTTGCTATTGACGATCGTGGTGGCAAGGCCGACCACGAGCGCACCGGAGACGGCCATGCGCGTCCCATACCGATGGTGATGCCGTGCTGGCGATCAGGAAGTAGTCGGGGTCCCTGGCGAAGAGTTGTCAGATCGAGACACCGTTGGAGAGGTTCATCGTGATGGACGGCCGGTTCGCCCAGGATGCGAGGAAGAACGGGCCGCCGCCGAAGATGACGGATGGCCGCGCCCCGCTGTTGCCACTGAATCTGGTGCTGCCGTCGATTGGGAGGGAGAGCACGAACAAGTTCGCCGCCTTCTACGTGATGGCCATCTGGGTCGGGAAAGAGGCACTGGAGCGGCCGAGCCCGGAGACGGTGCCTGAGGGGGTAGCCCCGCAGGTGGCCGCGGCGGCGAAGGAGACTGGGGACAGCCGGTTGATGCCGTTGGTGGAGTTGGCGGAAAGTGTCACGTAAGTCGTCTGTCGGCTGCACGGCGACGTGATGGCCGGCGCGGAGAGGACGAGGACCAGCGGGCGGCCGGCACTGAGCGGCGCGGCTTAGAGCGTCGTGGACACGCCTACCTTGGTAGATCGTCGTGAGCAAAGGCTTGCCGCTGGTCGCCGCAGTATAGACGGCGAGCAGGAGGAAGACGGGGACTGGCTTGGACTGCCATATTTCAGCTTGTGTTGGAATCGATGGTGCGAAGGAAGTACTACTAACTTGTGTGACTGGTGAATAATAAGTGTGGCCAATGGATGCCGGATGAAATATTATCACGATCAGTGTTGCTTGACGAACCAGAATTGCATTTTTCTACGTTATCAAACACGTCCTGCTCCTTCGTAGCGACGTTATCCAAGATCGATCATGCACCCGTGCAGTGATTGCTAGCTAGACATTGCACGCATGTATGCGTTTCTCGTTTTCTGTGTTTATACGCATGCGTAGTACTCAGCTGTAGCACTGCAATCTGGGGTGGAAGGAGTGATCCCGACCGGGATTGTGCTTACAAACAGTCTAGGGTGGGATTCAGGGTTGAAGACGACTGGGATTACGGAGGACATGGTACAAACTTCAGGGATTTGGAGGTGAGGGTTTGTTTCTGACGAGACCAACAAACTCAAGGTTTAAAATAGACTTCACCCCATCAGGATATATATCTCCTTCGAGTTGCCGGGCATAGCTCTCGCCACAGAAAAAGTGACCATATGGGATAAGTTGTGTGTGCATCCCTTTTTTTAAGTTCCGTTCCATTTCACATCTTGCTTTTTTTTGAGTGCATACATCCTGAGCCCATAGCACCTACTTCAACATGATCTACGGGCTGCTAACAAAAAGGTGGCGCTGGCGAACACAACAAGGCGTACAAATGTCTCGTAAGAAATAAAAAACATAGTTAAGAGGGAAAAACTTGAGTTGGCACTAGGGAAGGTTCGAACCTTCACTCAATTGTTCTCTAGATTCGTCGCTGGAACCGTTCAGCTTGAAGGCGTTTGGTCCCTTCCTGCTGGACTGCCAACTTGGCAGCCTAGTGCCTGCGCGGTGCTCCAGAAATGATAGCAGTGTGGTCCACCTTTCTCTAAAAGAGGAAATAAGCAACAAATGAAATATAACATGAAAATGCAAATGAGGCAACAGGAGGGACCAGATCCCCACATGAATGAATAACATGATTGCAGTAGCATGTGATATATAAATAAATATATATATATATATATATATATATATATATATATATATATATATATATATATATATATATATATATATTTCAAACACGAGGAGCTTGCCAAAGGATAAAATGAAAAAGGGAAAGGTGAGGATCATCTTGACTCAAGCATAAAGTAAAAACATAAAGTAAAAGATAGGCCCTTCGCAGAGGGAAGCAGAGGTTGTCATGTGCGTTTAGGGTTGATGTACAAAATCTTAATGCAAAAGAACGTCACTTTATATTGTCCCTTGCATGTGGACCTTTATTATGCAGTCCGTCGCTTTTATTACTTCCACAATAAGATCGTACAAAGCTTATTTTCTCTGCACTAATAAGTCATACATATTTAGATAGCAATTTTTAGTGCTTGCATCATGACAAACTTACTTGAAGGATCTTACTCAATCCATAGGTAGGTATGGTGAAATCTCATGGCAAAACTGGGTTTAAGGATATTTGGAAGCACAAGTAGTATCTCTACTTGGTGCAAGGAATTTGGCTAACATGAGGGGGAAATGCAAGCTCAACATGTTTGGAAGGTCAAGGACAATATACTTTAACTGAGATGCGCGAAAACATAAACCATTACGTTGTCTTCCTTGTCCAACGTCAACTCTTTTAGCATGTCATACCTAATGAGTGCTTCCAATTATAAAAGGTGTCTAAGATATTATATTTATATGTGAACCCCTCTTTCCTTATCATTTCTTGTTAATTGCAACGATGACCAAGACTACGTTTATCAACTCTCAACAACTTTTATGCATCATACTTTCTATATGTAAAGTCATCACTATCCATAAGATCAATATGAACTCTTTTCCTTTTTCTTTCTACTTTCTCAAAATCATAGCAACATAGCAAAGCCCTTGACTTAACACTAATCTTTATTATAGATAGCTCACGGACTCGATTACATAAAGAGACCACAAAGCAAAACTCGAAACTACTTGATATCAAAACTTCAATCTACTAGATCAAGATGCTACTAATAGGGTCGAACTAAATAAAACGGTAAAGATTGGAGTGTGATGGTGATACGATACCGGGGCACCTCCCCCAAGCTTGGCAGTTGCCAAGGGGAGTGCCCATACCCATGTGATTATGTCCTCGGAGATGATGGAGGTGGTGATGATGTAGGCTTGTTCCTCAGTTTATGCTTGAGTATAATATTTTGCTCCTTTAGGTCCTCGATCTCCCGCTCAAGGCTTAATACTCTTTTGCATAATTCCTGTTTATTTTCCTGCAAAAGACGAAAAGGGATAAACTCAATCTTTGGCTTCTTTGCTCTATCAGGGAGGCTTGACTTTTTAAACTCCACATGCATGTCCCCAAGCTAAGGTAATGGGGCTTCGTCTCCGTCTGAACTTGTCTCCTCCTTTATTTTAGGCTCATAGTCTTCCTCTTCTTTAGAGGTCCAGCCATCATGCTCCAAGTCCCCGTAGACCTTAGGGTCTGCGAGGTAATCAGCCACGTAACTTTCCCCTTCTGAATCCTGAGATGACATATTGCTCTAAATCTGAAACAGAAACATCTCGAAACAAAAACAAAGGATATTTGCGTGATACGGTGGTCAAAACCTTCGGGAGTATATATAATGAATTTTACCGACCAAAATACGTAATGTGCAAGAAAACAGAGTCCGGGAGGCACACGAGGTGCCCATGAGATAGGGGGGGCGCCCAGTAGGGGGGGGGGCGCAGTCCACTCTCATGGGAGCCTCGTGTCCCTTTTGGACTACTTCTTTCTTCCTAAAATTCTTAAATATTCCAAAACTGATAAAAATTGCCATTGGAGTTGTTTTGGAGTTCGTTGACGCTAGGGTACTATTGGGATATTTGATGAGTGATAACCAAATGTTGTTCAGAGTCCCAGATGAGATCCCGAACGTCACAAGGAGTCTTGGAATGATCAAGAGGTAAAGATTTATATATAGGAAGTCATATTTTGGGTTCCGGAAAAGGTGCAATTTTTTCGGTATTGTACCGGGAAGCTTCCAGAAGGTTTCGGGGGAGGGGTCTGGAAGTCCATAAGTGGGTTCACCACGACCCAAGCTCTAGCATGGGTTGCAAGGAGGTGCTCTGGCCTTATTGGGCTAGGCACACCAAGTCCTCAAAAGCTCATGTGGCTAGGGAAGGCAAAATAAAGGAAGGAGTCCTAGTAGGAATAGGATTGGACTTGGAGTCCAAGACCTCTCCCCCTTAGCTACTCCCTAGGGCTTGAAGGGGCTGTTTGCCACGCCCCTCCACCTATATATAGAGGTAAGGGGGTGCCCCAAGAGCACACACCAAGCCCTTGACGCCCCTCTCTCTCCCGTTACTCCGCAGTTCCACCGCCTCGTCCTGGTGACGCTTAGCGAAGCACTGTCGGTGCTCCACCACCACCATCACCACCACGCCGTCGTGTTGGTTGTGATCCCATCTAATTCTCCTCTCCCTCTTGCTGGGTCAAGAAGGAGGAGATGTCATCGAGCCGCATGTGTGCTAAACTTGGAGGTGTCGTTCGTTTGGCACTAGATCAGTTGGATCGTGATCGGATCGCGAAGAAAGTTCAACTACACCAACCGCGTCGTGAAACGCTTCCGCTTTCGGTAGGGTACGTAGATACACTCTCCCCCTCTCCTTTCTATGCATCTCCTAGATAGACCTTGCATGAGCGTAGGAATTTTTTTGAAATTGCATGCTACGTTCCCCGACATTAGTCCCCTTTTTTAATTTCAATCCCCCGGTCCGTCCTTTTTGAAGGCCAGCCAGAGTCTTCGGGGGCTACTGAATCAACGCCTTGTGGTTACTTCAACCCCAAAGCCAGTTTCTTACAAGTGCTACGCTGTGAATCACTACCTTGTGCTCAGGGGCTACTGGTTGGCTATGCTCTTACAAGTGCTATGCTGTGATGTAAGCAAAAAGTCTTCAGACAAAAGCCCATTTTCACAAGCAATTCTAAGCATGGAAGTTATTTGTAATATAAATGTAAAGAAGCATACCTCTAAGCTCTTGACGAGGGCTTTGAAGGCCTCCTGCATTCCGACCTCTACGGACTAGAAGTCGTGCATCACCGTGTCGATCACAGCGTGGTGCTCTTCTGCGATGGAGGAGCCTGCTAAGGCAGCCTCCATCTCCTCGGCCCATCCAAGGATGGCCCACCCTGGGGCGGTATGCGGGGGTGGTACAGCCCCTGAACCCACCACCGAAGTGCTGGGAACAAGGGTCTCCGGTTGTGGCGCTGGTGTCGGAGGTGGTGTAGGCTGGGCAGCCGACTGGCCCAACCCTTCCTTGGGGACCACTGGGACGGTATCCCCTTGGCCTATTTAGCCGAGGTGGCAACCTTGGCCAATGTTGGGGATATAACCCCACGATATGACCCGCTCATTTAGCATCGGGTTATCCAATGGCGGCCTGAAGATCGGGACTTGAGATGGACTACGACGTTCAAGACCTCAAGGCCTGTAGGACGACTCATAGAGTGGTCGGCTCACGGCCCAGCACTTGAAGGCGGCGGCTCATCACTAGAAGGACGTCATAGTTCTTTACTTAGGACACAAGACATAAGGATATTGACTAGGGCACGGGTTGTATTGCGACCCGTACAACCTCAACCTATATATGAAGGGGAGCCCTTGAGGCCGAAAGACTAGGTTACACGCTCTCGAGTACTAGGTTAGCCAAGTCGCACCCTTGTAATCGAGATCATCATCATCAATATCCATCAAGCAGGAGTAGGCATGAGGGGCCGTTACTGAGTAAACCTTTGTCTTATGGTTCCGATCAACCCCATTCAAGCTACTACTTAGCAGCGATGGCCTCACGACTAAGTCCTTTCACGAGGACATCTGCCATGACAAAACTAGGATAGTTGGCGCCCACCGTGGGGCTATCGCTCGGTGGTGTTGAGTTCTTGGAGGGAGCTCTCCCAGGGATCGAGGGATACGCGATCGGCCGCATGACCAAGATTCGTCGCGGCAAGCTCTACATCGATGATTCAGGCTGGGCCCCCGAGGCTGACTTGATCAAGTATGGGTACCGGGTCCCCTTTGTCAAGATCCACATCTTCATCGGCAAAATCAGCGAATCAGGACCCGAGCCGGACATCTACACTGACATTGTTGAGCTGGCTCGGCACACGCAACCCGCCCGAGCTCAAATCGGCCGGAACAATTTCTTCGTTGGCTTCACCTAGGGGGTCGATCTCGCGGATAACTCCACGACGAGTGGGGACACCCTTGTCTACTCCGACTGTGAGTCGTCGGTTGGGGAGACAGAGCCGACGAGTCGGCCCTCTGATGACGAGTCGGCCCTCTGACGACAGGCTTGGGGGCTACTCTGATGACGAGTCGGCCCTCGACGACCATGAGCTGCTCGGACCACCATCTACATGGCAGGCATCGCTCTGGCTCTTAACTCAACCATGGAAGGTATTGTGGGAGGCACCGGCACGTCAACAACTGATTCAAATGCGGTTGGCCCTGTTAAGACGCCGGCTCAAGTTTTGTTAGAGTTGGTCGCCTCATTGACGGCTCTCCTCGAGCCACCTTTAACAGCGGAGAATCAGGAAGAGCGCAATGCGGAGGTAGCCAAAATCCATGAGTAGAGGGATAAAGCTCAGGAGGACATCAGCTGAGAGTGCTCGCATGGTACAGTTACAAACCCAGATCCATAATGAAGCAGAGGGCCCGAGGACAGAGGCATAGCGCATGGGCCTCCGTCAACACGCTTCCGAGGCGGTCCACAGGAGACGACATGAGAGTCGCCTATCCCTTGGGTTTGAGGGAACACATCTGTTCAACATGCCTACACCAGGCACCGGGATGAGCACCCCCGCGACACGATTGTACCCCAATTAAATCGGGTTGTACCGCAGGATGGAGATGGTCGCCCACCGGCGGCTCAACCTCGCTAGACAACTCAACATCGTCAGCTTGAGCTAGTCCACCCGCCGCCTGCTTGGACGACTCCAGATCGCTTCGTAACACCGGCGGGTCATTTTTTCAATCCCGTCGATAACTTGTTGGCAGCGGCTACCAACCTCACCGCACTTCTGATCACAGTGAACACCCCAGTTGAGAGGGAAGATTTGCATGCCATTTAAATGTTGAAGACTACGGTTGCTCAACAAGCCAAATATTCCTATAGTCGGCTGCAGCTCCATTCCAACCAGCGTCCAAGCCGCAGCAGGTGGCGCCATGCCTAGTCGCCAACCGTTTCTAGTAATGCCCGGCAGATATGTGAACAACAACGTGACCTGCCTCGGCAAGGAGCTTTGGACGCCCAGGAGATCGTCGACACGGCCCAGGCACGACGGGAAGTGGAGGCAGCCAATGCGGCGGCTCATTAGTCGCCTCCTTGACCCCATTGGCTTTACAAGGTGTCGGTTTGAGCACCCGAACCATCGGGATTCTGTGCCTAGTGCCGGCTCTGCGTAACGAGCATATGCCTTGGGGTTTCAAGGGCCCTCAGAAGGTTTCCAACTACACACGTCACCTTGAGCCGGTGGCACGGATTGAGAGTTATGACATCACCATGGACATGTTGGATGTCGGACGCTTGATCTCGCCAAGATGTTGACTATGATGTTGGAAGGGCTTGCTCGTACTTGGCTAAAGAACTTGCCCCAAATTCCATCAACACCTGGTTAGAGTTGAAGGAGCGTTTCATCAAGCACTTCCAACAAACCTGCAAGCGCCCAATGACAATTATTGATCTGCAGCATTGTGTCCAGCATGAAGGCGAGTCGGCTCATCATTGGTCTCGCCGGGTCGCGGATATTATCCACTCTTCTGATGGCATATCAGTCGCCCAGGCCGTTTTGGTTATGGAGAAAAACTGCCATTTCGACCCTCTGGTCTAGAAGCTTGGGCGCCTCAAGCGGACTGTTCAGGATATGGGAGGTCTCATGGATGTCCTGACTAGGTACGCAGAGTCGGATACCACGATGGATCCTAGCCCGAACGACGATCAAACTAGTAAAGGAAAGAAGAGTGGTGGCGACAAAGGACGACAACAGAGTAACCCAGGGTACAATGGAAACCATGGTGGTCTGGGCAATGGTGGTATGCAGCCCATGTTGAGTCGGCTTGTGCAGCAGAGGAATTGAAGTTTTACACATACAATGTTGACTCGACTGATATGATGTCCCTAAAGAAGCCCATCAAAGAGATTGAACCCACCGCTCAAATTTAAGTCGGCTGAGGACACGAAACAGGTTGACTTCACCCCTGGCGACTCATCTCAACAGTTCACTACTGGGACTGGCATGGATCCCAAATAGGAAAGCGCGCTCATCGAGTTCATCCGTGAGAATCGGGAAATCTTTGCATGAACCTTCTGACACGCCTGGTGTACCGAGAGAATTTGCCGAGCACCACCTCAATATTGATCCTAAGATGAAACCATTCCGGCAATACCTCCGTTGTTTTAACGAGGAGAGACGCAAGGCTATTGGGGAGAAGTGGCCCGACTCCTAGTTGTTGGGTTCATCGTGGAAGTATTTCATCTTGAATGGTTGCCAATCCAGGTGCTTGTCCTAAAGAAGAACGACACTTAGCGTCTGTGTGTTGATTACATAGATCTCAATAAGGCTTGTCCAAAGACCCGTTTGCTCTCCCCCACATTGATTAGATCATCGGTTACGCTGCTGGGTGTGATGGTTTGTGTTTCCTGGATGCTTACTCCAACTATCATCATATAAAGATAGTTGTTGAGGATCACGAGAAGACAGCCTTCATCACACCTTTTGGGGCTTTCTGCTATGTCTCGATGCCTTTTGGGCTTAAAAGTGCGAGGGTGACTTACCAGCGATGCGTGCTGATTGCTTGTATCTGCATTGGTATTTTCCCCGAAAAGGAGTGGATGCAGCAGCACATCAATGGTAAGTATTTACCTCAGTTATGAAACCAAGGTATCAATCCAGTAGGAGGATCCACCAAACTATGTAAGCAGTTGATGTCTACTACGCAACCTTCTTCTTGTAGACTCGTGTTGGGCCTCCAAGCGCAGAGTTTTGTAGGACAATAGCAATTTTCCCTCAAGTGGATGACCTAAGGTTTATCAATCTGTGGGAGGCGTAGGATGAAAATGGTCTCTCTCAAACAACCCTGCAACCAAATAACAAAGAGTCTCTTGTGTCCCCAGCACACCCAATACAATGGTAAATTGTATAGGTGCACTAGTTTGGCGAAGAGATGGTGATACAAGTGTAATATGGATAGTAGATATGGGTTTCTGTAATCTAAAAATATAAAAACAGCAAGGTAACTGGTAAACAAAAGTGAGCAAAAACGGTATTGCAATGCTTGAAAACAAGTCTAGGGTTCATACTTTCACTAATGCAAATTCTCTCAAGAATGATAACGTAATTAAATCATATGTCAATCCCTCAATGTGCGACAAAGAATCACTCCAAAGTTTCTATCGAAGAACATAGGATAAAAACGTGCATCAACCCATATGCATAGATTACCCCAATGTCACCTCGGGAATCCGAGTTGAGTGCCAAAACATACATCAAGTGTATCAATAGAACATCCCATTGTCACCACAGATATCCCATTGCAAGACATACATCAAGTGTTCTCAAATCCAATACTCAATCCAACATAACGAAACCTCAAAGAGCAAGACTCAATTCATCACAACAAGAGACAGAGATGGAGAAACACCATATGATTCAACTATAGTAACAAAGCTTGCGGTACATCAGGATCGTGCCAAATCAAGAACACGAGAGAGAGAGAGAGAGAGGTCAAACACATAGCTACTAGTACGTACCCTAAGCCCTGAGGATGAACTACTCCCTCCTCGTCATGGAGACCACTGGGATGATGAACATGGCCTCCGGTGATGGTTTCCCCCTCCGGCAGGGTGCCAGAATGGGCTCCCGATTGGTTTTTCATGGCTATAGAGGCTTGCGGTGGCGGAACTTCTGATATAGGTTTCCTTTCGGGGGTTTCTATATTTATAGGAATTTTTGGAGTCGGAAACAAGTCAGGGGGTTCCCGAGGAGTCCACAAGCCAGGGGGCGCGCCCTAGGGGGGTGCCCCCTAGGCTTGTGGTCGCCTTGGGACTCTTTTGGCCCAACTCTGATGCTTTGTGGGCTTCTTCTGGTCCATAAAAAATCACCATACATTTTCAGCTCGTTTGGACTCAGTTTGATATTCCTTTTCTGTAAAACTCAAAAATAAGGGAAAACAGAAACTGGCACAGGGCTCTGGGTTAATAGGTTAGTCCCAAAAGTAATATAAGATAGCATAATAATGCATATAAAACATCCAAAGCAGATAATATAATAGCATGGAACAATCAAAAATTCTAGATACGTTGGAGACGTATCAACAGTACCTTCACACAAATAACAAAAACTTGCAACCCAACACATAAGAGGGTTGCAATCCCTCCTCAGTATTGAGATAGATTAAATAGTATAAGATTAGATAAATAGAACTGATGGAAAACACAAAATAAACTAAAGAAAGAAAAGTGCAGCAAGGTATTTTGGTTTTTTTGGATAAATAGATCTGAAGAAATATGATAGAAAATAGAATCGGGGGTCGTAGATTTCACTAGAGGCTTCTCTAGATAAAATAGCATACGGTGGGTAAATAAATTACTGTTGGGCAATTGATAGAAAAGCAAATAATTATGACGATACCCAAGGCAATGATGATGTATATAGGCATCACATTCAAGATTAGTAGACCAAAATGATTCTGCATCTACTACTATTACTCCACACATGGACTGCTATCCAGCATGCATCTAGTGTATTAAGTTCATGAAGAAACGGAGTAATGCAATAAGAACCATGACATGATGTAGACAAGATCTATTCATGTAGGAATAGACCCCGTCTTTTTATCCTTAACGGCAATGATACATACGTGTCATGTCCCTTTTTGTCACTGAGACTGAGCACCGCAAGATCGAACCCATCATAAAGCGTCTCTTCCAAAGTTTCGGAGAAGAAATACGATGCTATAACAATCATGCATATAAGAGTTCAACAAAGACTCAAATAATATTCATAGATAGATTTGATCATAAACTCGCAATTCATCGGATCCCAACAAACACACTTAAAAAAGTCATTACATCAAATAGATTCCAAGAACGTCGAGGAGAGCATTGTATTGAGAATCAAAAAGAGGGAGGAAGCCATCTAGGTACTACCTACGGACCCGTAGGTCTGTGGTAAACTAATCACGCATCATCGAAGGAGCACCAATGAAGCTGATGAACCCCTCTGTGATCGTTTCCCCCTCCGGCAAGGTGTCAAAAAAGGGCTCTAGATTGGATCTCATGGTTCTGGAACTTGCGGCAGTGAAAACTCTCATCTCTCGACTCCCCTAAGGTTTCTGGAATATTTGGGTATTTATAGAGCTGAGAGGCGGTAGAGAGGGAGCCTATGGGCCCCACTACCCACCAGGGCGTGCTAGGGGCCTCTGGCGCACCCTGGTGCCTTGTGGGCCCCACGGGCCTCCCCTCCAGTACTTCCTTGGCTCCCAAGTTCTCTTATGGGTAGAAAAAAAAATCTCCAAAAAAATTCGTGGCATTTGGTCTTCGTTTGGTACTGATATTCTGCGAAGTAAAAAACAAGCAAAAAACAGCAACTTCCACTGAGCACTATGTTAATAGGTTAGTCCCAAAATATCTACCCTAATAATAAAGCAGCGACTGTTTTTGGTTGTCCGTCGTGTTTTTGCAGAAAACCCCCTGCCTTTCCTATAATTAACCAGCAGCCCGGATTTAAGTCAGGATGAACCGTTTTTTATAGTTTACATAAAACCCCTTGGAGTTTATGCTAATTAACCCGCGGTCCAGATTTAAGTCATAGCTAAACCTTTTTTGCAATTTTACATAAACGCCCTTGATATCTACGGTAATAATCCCGCAGTTATTAAAAATAAATATATATATTCAAATAATCATATCTTTTAAACCGTAACTTCGATTTTAACATGTTATATATGAAATTTGATTAAAAATATGTAGAATTTGAGTATGATGTTATCTAACATGTTAAATATTTTTAAAATGCTATTTAGGATACAATGTTAATTAATGGCGCATGGTCCGCCTTTATTTCGTACCAACGCGGATTCATGTTGCAACATGTAAAATTGAACGTTAATAATTGGGAAAGATTATAATCCTTGGGCATGTTCTACTTGCATCAGATTCTCTCTGTACATGTTTCATGAGATATGACCTTATGTACGTACCTTTTCTTTGCAAAATCCACGCGTACTTATTATCGGACTACATATTTTTTTGCAGTGAATACACAAACAATTTTTATAGGATGTACATACACTTACCAAATTTGTAGGGTCCGCACGCTTAACGTTCGATGACGATTTGTATTATATGAGTAATTTGGTGACCGAATGTTGTTTGGAGTCCCGAATAAGATCACGTACATGACGAGGAGTCTCGAAATGGTCGAGAGGTCAAGATTGATATATAGGACAATAGTATTCGGACACCGGAAGTGTTCCGGGGTACTGGGTACGTATCGGGTCACCGGAAGGGGTTTCGGACATCCCCCGGCAACTACATGGGCCTAATGGTCCAAGAGTGGGACAGACCAGCCCCTAGGATTCCTCCTACTTGGGCGCCCCCTTGGCTGCCCCCTCTCCCTCCCAGCTATATATATGAAGGGGAGGCGCCTAGAAGAGACATCATTGATTCCTAGCCATGTGCGGCGCCCCCCTCCACAGTTTACGCCTCCGGTCATATTCATGTAGTGCTTAGGCGAAGCCCTGTGCGGATCACTTCACCATCACCGTCACCATGCCGTCGTGCTGACACAACTCTCCTTCGACACTTTGTTGGATCAAGAGTTCAAGGGATGTCATCGAGCTAAACGTGTGTAGAACTCGGAGGTGCCGTACATTCGGTGCTTGATCGGTCGAAACGAGAAAAAGTTCGACTACATCAACCGCGTTAACAAACGCTTCCGCTTTTGGTCTACGAAGGTACGTGGACACACTCTCCCCCTCTCGTTGCTATGCATCTCCTAGATAGATCTTGCATGATCGTAGCAACATTTTTGAAATTGCATATTACGTTTCCCAACATGAAGCAAATTAAATAATTGGATCTAGCAAAAAATACACTGATTCCAGCTAAATCAAAAGACGTTTGTAGTAAAATTTTGAGCTGGTTTCAGAAAAATCAAAAGAAGGTGGTAGCAAAAAATTGGGTTGCTTCCAACAAAATGAAAGACGATTGTAGCAAATTTTGAGATGGTTCCAGCAAAATCAAAAGAAAGATGGTAGCAAAAATCGGGGCTAGTTCCAGCAAAACAAAAATATGGTTCCGGCAAAAAATCCACCCCGCCGGCTTTCCAGCAAAACAATGACCTGCTTGTATCATCTCCAGCCACTAGTTCCAGCAAATTCAGCCGGAGGTTGTAGCTTTATCATCGATGGTTGCTGCTTTTTTGCCGCTGCTCATGGGAGACAGCCGGTTCCAGCACGCCTCTGGTATTGCACGATTGCTGGTTGCAACAAAATGGTGGCAGCCGTTCCAGCAACGGTGGTTGCAGTTGTAGCACCACGACCGACTAGTGGGTCTTCTCCAGCGCCATCAGCCTCTATGCAGCAAAACGCTCCCTGTTCGCGACAACCCTCAGGGAGAAGAAGTTATGGCGCGGAATCGGCAGGAAAAGGTGACCAAAGGAGGAAGAAAGGAGCTGCATCGTGAGGAAGAAAAAGGAAAGGAGGAGCTGCGGGCAAAAATCCACGGCAGCATGGGGAAAGAGCTGCAGCGCAAAAAGGAGGAGAATGAGTGGCTGAGAACAATGGGTTGGGACGTGGGATTTAGCCCAGATCAAACGGTAGAACGGTAGGGTCGCGTCCGGCCGAAGTTTAAGCCGGCCTGCCGGCAGTAAACGTTTCCCAACATAAAACGACTTGCATTTCGGTTCGGAGGGAATAACCAGCTACCATCGTTTTGCGTTTGGCTCGCTCGTGGCGATGAGATGGAAGAGTTTACCTAAAGCTCAAGAAAGAAACTTGAGGCCTTGAGCCCTTGACACACCAGGCCCCTAGCCCGCCCTTTACCAAGAAGCAGCAAATCTGCTAGAGCGCAAACCCCCACCACGCCACCACCGATCGCATCGCGACCATGGACGACGTCGTCACCGACGCGCCGCCGCCGTCCCGCTTCTCTCCCGACGACCTCGACAACTTCGCCGCATCCCTGCAGCAGCCCACCCCCATCCTCGTCGTCTCCCCAAACCCTAGCCCCGCCCCGCGGCTCCTCGTGGTCCTAATCTCCCCCGCCTCCCTCGCTCTCCTCCCTTCCCCGCCGCCTCCTCTCCACGCTTCCCTCCTCCTCCCAGACCTCCCCCTGCAGCAGTCCCGCGCGCCCATCCGCGTCTACCTCCACCCGTCCTCCGGCGCCCTCCTCGCCGTCGCCCACGGCGCCATCCCCGCCCACCGCGCGCGCGCCGCCGCCAGGAGCCTCATCTCCGGGCTCCAGCCGGAGGAGGTCCTGGTCCTTGACGCGGTCCGGAGCGGGGCGTACAGGGGCAGGCTCTCCGCGGACGAGCTGGTGGAGGGGAAGCTGGAGACCGGGGCGGCGCGGCGGCGGGGAGGCGTGGGCGCGGCCAAGGGCGTCGCGTCGCTGGCGCCTCCGGGGAGCGTGATGGACGGGCTCGGCGCCGCCGTGATGACGGAGTGCGAGATCCGGGGGAAGGCCGCGAGCATGGTGGTGACCTGGCCGGCTGCCGCCAGGCCCTCGGACTTCGGGGTCATGCGGCGCGTGGCGGCGGAGCTCGGCGTCGATCTGAAGGCAGCGGCCAGGGTCTCCGGCCGGGCCGGGTTGGGCGCGCTGTATACTTAAGATGATACGATATCCCTTCCACTTCTCTGTGCTCATGGTTCGACAGTAGTCTTGTTTGGCTTGCGTTTGAGAAGAGAAAAATCCGAGATGTATCAGGAATTCAGTTCAGCAATGTTGTGTTCGGGCAATCTGCAAGAGGATTATGGACACGCAAATTTAATTTACATTTCAGTGTTAACTTGTGTGTAGCTGCCGTTTCTGCGTTGAGAACTTGCTGCCTGTGTGTTGTTTCGAGACCCTGCTGTGCCACACTTGACATTTGATCAATGACCATGCACAACTGCCCGTTCCCCTTTCGTGAGGGAGGCGATAGTTAGCTACAGTTCATAGATTAGGGATAGGTCTTCGAGTTGCGGTGAGGGCAGTGCCGCATCGAATAATTTGGGCTCAGATTATCCCTCGCCACGGTGACGCTCTCCACGGTGGAGTCGAGGAGCTGATGGTCATGTTTGTGTTGGGATGCTGCTGCCTACGGCTTACGCATCATCAAACGCCTGTTCTATAAGAGCATCTCCAGCCGCGCCCCCAACAAGGCCATCTCCAGCCGCGCCCCCAACAAGGCCCCCAGGCGACTTTTCGGTCGCCGGCGCCAAAAAATCGGCCCAGCCGCGCCCCCAAGGGCCCATTTTTTTGTCGGCTCGGGCCGAAAATGGCGCCGGCGGACCCAACCCAAACCTTGGCGGGGCTTCAGGGCGCCACCGCGTCGAGGACACCGCCCGTCTCGTCTTCTCCCGCGCCTCGGTTTCCAGGGGAATCAATGGCAAAAGGCTGCCGCCGTCGGCTTGCCATTGATTCCTCACGGGCCTTGTTCACGGACGGCGCCGCGCCGACGCCTTCCTTCCTCGACGCGTACACATTGCGCGGCCCGGCTATATATGGCCTCGCTTCGCCTCTGGTGGCGCTTCTCTCCGGCGCCGCCGAAGCTCTCCCCACCCTCACTCTCCCATGAGCCGCCGCCCCCCTCCGTCTCTCCCCTTTCCCGATGGCGAACGCTTCCCGGCGACGGCGGCCGCCAACAACCGGCCATTGCTCGCTCATGAACAGAGTCGTGGCTCTGTTCGGCGAACATCCGGTGCCGCCGAACATGCGCGCCGGGCAACGGTTGGAGGCTCGGCAACGGGAGTGCCCATTCCCGTTGCCCAGCGCCGTATCAAACCCTCGTGCCGCCGACGAGGTTGAGGTCGTCTTGCGCCTCCTCGACACCCAGCTCTCCTCACGATGCGGCCCGACAACCACGCGGCTTGGGCGGCGATGCCGCGACGGCAGCGGCGGCGGTGGCGTCCACCAACGCGCGCCGGTGGTGGCGGCTGAAAAACGGCGGCGCCACAGGTGGGCGCCCGGCCGCATTTTGAGGGCGTCTTGGCGCACCTCGGGGCGGCAACAACCCGCCATAGCGTACCCGGCGGCGGCGGCCGCCGGCGACACCGCCGACGCGACGGCGATAGGCGCCAGGAGGTTCGGCGCCTCCTCCTCCTCTTCCTCCTCGCGCTCCTCCTCCCTCTCTCCGGCACTCCAACGCCGCTTTCGGCATCAAGGCCGAGCCCGCGAAACGCCCGCTTCGGCCAGCGCCTTTCGCGGCGCCGACATCATCATCAACGAGGCGGTCGGCGCGCCTCGCGTCGGCTCCTCCTCCGCTTCGTCAAGCCAAAGACGGGCCGGTGGCCCGATGAAAACGGAGCGAAATGGCCGCCAGTGAAAGCGAACTGGCGAGAGGTCGAGCTCGACGACAACGCGGCCCTTGAATGGGCACGCCAGACTCCTCAAGATGGCGAGGCGCCCGATGCACCGCCCATGGCGCTTCCAGCCTTGCCGCCGAGGTCCAAACGAAGAAGTCGTCATCATCGACAACAGCGACGACGACGCACGCGCCACCGCCACCACCCCGCCATGGCGGCGCCGTAGGAATCGGCAATGGCGCCCGCGTCAAAGAGGAGAAGGCCGATGACGGCTGCGACGACGCCGACTACTCGGCGTTCAGCAAGTTTTTTTTTATTAGTTTACTATGCATGTAATGAAAATCCGCGAATATGTCTAATATATGCCGAAATTTGTAGTGTTTACGCCAAACTTCGCCGAACTTTGGCTACATTTGCTATGTTTTTTAAAAAATTGAACGCACCTGGGGGCGGCGGCTGGGGACCAACTTGCCCCAAGCCCATTTTTTGCGCCGGGTCACCCCAGGCAACGATTTTAGGCGCCCCCTGGCCCCTGGGGGGCCAAAGGCTGGAGATGCTCTAAGCCCGGTCGTTGGCTCTCAACGCCTTTATGGCTACGGCGTTGGCCTGATCGTGGGATTGGAAAAGTCTGCCGCTTCTTCCGTCGAGTCTCACGACGACGCCGGTGGTCGATGGCAGTTTCGATGTTGGTTATCTGCACGGGGCCCTAAACACTCAATTGTAGTTTTTTTTTTCTTTGGGTTCTTCCTGCTTAGTCTCCAGGACACATGTTCTATCCTGGTATCTCTAGAAGATTTTGCATCAGTTTGTATTATGTACTCGGTTAATGTAATGCGTGTGATTTCTCTCAACAATACCGACTGTACGAATGGAACGGCCTTTCGGGGCCGGCCTAACATGAGCCCCAACGTGAACAATAAAATCATGAAAAAAAAAATTAAAAGAAATTGTGATGCAAGATGCTCAAATACATGATGTTCGTGCAAAATTTCATGAAGTTTGGATATTCGGGGAGCTCATGCCAGAAAAATGTCTTGCCCGGGCGCAAACAATAAAATCACGAGAATTAGATAAAAAACAAAAAAATCCAAAAAAATGCAATGCAAGATGCTCAAATACATGATGTTCATGTGAAATTTCGTTCTATTTTTACTGATTTTACTGTTTGGATTCGTGTAAGAAGCACTACAATGACTAATAGTTCACGAGGATTGAACCTCGCTACAAACACAAGAACAAGCCGTGTTCATGAACCATAACCGTGTGAGAAAGCGCTAATTTTTCAAAAGATTAACAGAAGCCAGATTTCCAGTTCATTTTTTATGCTTCATCAGATTTTATGTTCTAACTTGATCCTAAACCAGACAGACGTCTACTAGATTAGAACATATACTCAGACCAAAAAAACAGAAAAAAATCAAGGTTTGGTTTACTCTTTTCTCCATAACCTGTTTATGGAAACTTAATCCCTACAAACTCTTGTGTACCAGAGATTCTAGTAAGGAACAACAAAAGCAAAAACCCAAAAATAGTGGGAATTTTATTTCATTTTTTTTGCAAGAAAAAACAACGATAAACCTACCTCATTACTGGTTGCTACCAAAAGAAAAGTAGCATGGCGATTTCAGATTGAAAAACTCTAAAAAAATCATTGGATGGAGAAGACAACTTTTATTATTGATCGCTGCCACACACACTGCGGCAGAAGGAGCACACTGGAGAATGCTGCCAATTCTCCAAGAGAAACAAAATATGGTGGGGAAAAAGAAACGCATGGGGGTACCAGCCGAAGGAGATGAGATACTAATTGGAGCAATAAATGGAATAAATTGTTTTAAGTACTCCCAGGAGAGCAAGGTATCCGGTTAAAATTAACCCTACAACCTGGCATGACATCCTCGCACGACTGAGAACCAGAGGCAAATGTAGCATCAGAAATGACACCAGAAAATTCCTCTTTCGGAACGTCGGGAACACTGCTTACCGAGCTGCAACAAGGTTGCAAAGCTTTGGGAGGAAGGAGCTCTCCCTCACCGTTGCTCAGAAATTGCAGCTCCTCAGTATCACAAGCATGCCCCTCAGCATGGTTGATGCTGAGGCTTTTGTCCTCAACATCTGAGCCAACCTTGTCTTCTCCTGTGTTGCTGAAATATTTTGCCAGCCCAGCATTACCAGGCATGCTATCAACCGCTGCATGATGAGGCCCGCCGTTATTGTCCACTTCGTCACACATATCAGTACAAGGCAATGCCTGATCCTGGATGACAGGAACATTTTTTCCCTCCACCATGTCCGCAGAAGCCTCCTTAATCATCTCTTCACTTTCTGGTTGTAAAGATGATGTGAGAGCTTTGGACTTCCTAGAACCAGTGCTCGAACTATAAAGCTTCATGGCATTCTGTAGAAGTTAAAACACATCAATAAATAATACGGGTTCAACATGGAGTAATGCATTCAAAGATTGCTATTCTTTATGGCAGAGGGCTATAACCGAAGTTAGAGAAACAATAGATGCAACAATAAGAAGGTTCTGATGTAATAAGTCCCAAACGTAATATAGTTGTTCCATTAACCTCATAGCCATTATCACAAAGATACTTCATTACGCTGCAGAACAAGCTACAGTAACATTATTACTGTACTGGATTTAAAGTAATGTAAACATGTTTGGCTAAAAAACAATGATAGTAAGCTCAGACAGGACAATAATTTCAAGTCAAACAAATCAACAGAAAAAGCTAGTTAAGGTCTCAAGACTCTGGGTTGTCCAGGCTGTGGATTAAACATGCAACATACGCATTGTGGCATACTTCATGGACAAATTTTAGACTTTCCAGTGCCATGTATGCTAACACAAATCAAATTTTGGGAACAGCCAGCGCTATGGTTCAACACATAGGTGGCTCAGTTTGGCCTTTCAGCTTAGAAGCCATATAGCCTATTCCACGCAGTATAGAGATTATGGCTTTCTTAGCATTATCACGTGATGAAAAATGCCCCAACCGAGAAGCTTGAATAATATGGTGAACAGCAGATGTGACAAATATTAAACATAATCATTTATGCACTGGCCTATCATAAAGGTTTGTAAGTGAGTCATCCAAAAAAATCATAGTTAATCTTGGAGAAATGTACCTCAAATACAGAAGTTGTTTTCCCTGAAAATATGGACTTTATCATGCATTTGAAACCTTGAGCTTGATACCCGCGCTCATCTTTATTATTCTGAAAAAGGGAACGTGATGCTTGGTCAATGTTGATAAAATGGAACTTTTTAAAACAGTAAACTAAACATGTAAATCATTCCAGCTACCTTCAAGCACCGATGCATGGTAGATTCACACGATCCAGCCAGCTCCAACTCCCCTGCCATTGTAGTACATTTTTTGTACAGCTCTGGTGAAGCAAGGCTTGTCGAAATATCAAGCCTCTTAAAGTAGTTAGAGCAAAACCGAGAATCCACTTTTACATTAGAAGGCCCAGGAGTTGCGTCAGATCTATTTTTTGGAGCATGTGCATCAGTTTTTTCAGCATTGGTCCCAACTGTTTTGACTTCAGAGCTTTGACTTTGATTTTCAGCTGGGAGTTGCATTAACGAGGGCTTGACAAGAGTATGAGATGGAAATGGCACCTCCAACTCTGACTGCTGATGAAAATTAGGATCATTATTCCGGCCCAGTTCTTGCCTGCCATAGTTATGTGAGTATTCATCAAAGACACTTCCATTTGCATCCCAACCAGGTACCCGAGAGAGATAAGGGTCTTCTGCAGGATTGTGCCACGGAAATGGTTGTGCACAATGTGGAAAACTTTCAGGATGTCCATGCAGAGGATAATGCATCCCAGCATGATTCGTATCCATAGATGGCCGCATCCCAAATAAAGATTGAGGGAACTGGTGGATAGCTGGGTGAAAACCAGGGATTGGAGGCCCATGCTGGAAAGGACCAAAACCACTTGGTGCTGGTGAAGGCCATGAAGACGGATTATTCCAAGTGTTACCATGCCCTCTTGCATTATCAACAGTACCACTTCTTCTTGAGCGGCTGCTTGATCTGCGTTCTCTAATCTGGCTCCTATTATCATCATCAAAGGATCTTTGATTGTCCATCTCAGGTCTATCACGTGGCAGATGGAGATGCCCTGGTGATGCACTTTGGTAGTTCTCGGTAGCTTGACGATTCAATAACTCATGATTTCTGGTATTACCTTTCTTCATTGAGCCATCAACAGCATCATGATTACGCCTCAGATTGCTCCGGTTCGAAACTTGACAATCACTCGCTGATGGTGGTCTGTCATTAAAATGGATTGGCCGGCCATCAGATCTCAAACTTCTACCATCTTTCGAGGGAAGAGAGGATTCATTGTTATTTGCATCAGTTTTACTAAGACCCTCAACTGATTGAAAGTCAGATGTTCGTCTATGTCTTCCAAGAGCAGCACCATTCTCCCTGGGTGAGGATTCTTCTTGTTTAGAGACATGCCTGAAATAAATAATAATTTGATAAAACTCCAGATATCCACATCAGTGCAGCTTGTAACTTCTAACGACTTATAGTTTTACGAACATAAGCCTTTTAAAGTAGAGAAAAGAAGCTTAGAATTTCAGTAGCACAGTCATATGCAGGAACAGATGATGATAAGTGCCCACAATTACTAGAACTACCTACATGTTTTCACTCTTACCAGTTCTAAGCTCTGTTAGAAACAGGCCATAAATACATGTCAGAAAAAGAAAATGGAACTGAATTTGGATTTTGGACTGAGTAATCTCTCATCAGATCCATCTCCAATAAGACAAATCAGGTCCATCAATAAACACTACCCAAGATTAGTTTAACACAACTTTCATATAATCTAGATCTCTTCATAACGAGTCAGTGGTGCTTTTACTACTTGCCATAGGAGACCTGGATTTGTTTACTTCAGTTGTTGATCTTCCTATGCTTGTGTATTTGCAGCATTATAGAACATAACAAATTTATTCAAACAAAAATCGAATTCAGAAGATACAAAGGTAGATATCAAGATGCGCTCACTCCAACTTGAACAGTTGAAATGTAATGTAATGCGGAAAAGAATGTAGATATCAAGGTTTTAGAATTACCTGCTTTGCTCCTTCACAGGATATGTGCTGGATCTGGTGGGGCTCTTCCTCTCAAAATCCCTCCTCCGAGAATCAACCTTCTCATATTCCCGTCTACGGTCTTCACTGGATACAAATGAGCCTACATCAGACCTGCGTTTAGCATCTCCATGATATTCTTTTGCATTCCTGGGTTCCAGATCACCATTATAGATGCCTTCTTCATAAGACCTTTTCTTCCCTTTGCTGTCATCTCTATACTTAGAGCTCCTACGATCAGCAGCAGATGTGTCAACCTCATTGTCATGGAGTCTATTTCTATTGTGCCTGCTCTCTGAGTAATTATGTTCCTCTTTGCAGTGCTTTTCCAATGACCTGTCTCTAGTGTTGTCCTTTGAGGATCGCACATCCCATGACACACCATCTTGACTCCTATGATGTCTATAACTATCATCTCGATGTTTCTCCCTAGAGCTGTTATCAGATCTTTCATTCCTAGGTTTCTCTTCATCTCTAGGCTTATCTTTGTATCTTCCGTCCTTATATCCGTCGTCCTCTTTAGATCTTTCCCCTTTGTATTTTACATCCCTATGTCTATCTTCGTGTCTCGACCTTTCCTCTTTGTACCTTTCATCTCTATGCAGTTCCTCATCTTTATGTCTATCATCTTTGTGTCTGTCATTGTTATGCCTATCCTGGGCTTTGGGCCTATCATCTCTATATTTTTCTTCTCTGCGTTTTTCCACACCTCTAGACATGTCATCTTTCAATTTTCCATCTGTGTGTTGCTGCTCATAACATCCATCAGTTTTGGTACGAACATCCCGAGGAATGGTTTGCCTTCCCTTGCTGCCACTTTGCAACTCATCTTTCGCAGCAGACTGATCCTTTGTTTTCCTGTGCCTCCCATTCTTTTCTGAATCTCCACCATGTAACTCATCTTCACGATGACGGTCTGCTAATAGAAAGAAAAATAATATGATGTCTATAGAAATTATAATATAAATGCTTCATCAAAGATATAAAACACGATCAGAAAGAAGGCCGAACTCGCAACAAACGCACACTAATACTCTCTTGATTACTATGGTACCAGTACTAAGATTATGACCATACCAATCGCTGGATTTTGTAGGCTAATTAAACCATAGCATATAATCAGGATGTAGGCTGTATCCTTATGAGAAGAAATATACAGAGCATACACAAATATACAAATGAAGTGATCGACAAGACTAGATAATTGATGAATTGATGAGTGGCTATGACAATCCGAGAGCTTATTTTGAAAATTGAGAATAATAAATAAATAATAAATAAATAAGACAGCATAAGCTATTTCAAATCACGTCCATTCTAACACTTCATAGGAACAAGTCACGAATAACTTACTACACATTGAATCCATCTTCACAACTCAAAACATGGTTCATTTATAAATTATACATTCCCTCCGCCCAGAAATGTAAACCCGCATAACTGTGTGTGCAGTCTAACGCAATCCTAATAATCAAAACAAACTAGACAGTTGAAAACTCTGCGAACTCCCACATGTCTGTACACACAATGTACAAGTTCAATATTGTACAAAAGCATGCAACATTTGCGCAGACTTTAATGAGCAAAGATTTGTCACCAATTTTGCACAACTACTCACTGACATGTGGTGCTCAATGTAAATTTTAGATCTAGGCCCTTGTATGCACTCAATCCCCATGGAAGGAGAATGACTCATGGGTAGTACCAACATATGTTTATACCATTGGGAAGGATGCCAAGAGAAGCGGAGCCATAAGTAATTTGCAAGGTTCATGGAAACTAAAATTTTAGCTAGCATTTAGTATGGATTTCTGGTTGAAGCGGAGGAAATACACACGTAGAATAGCGTCGACAAACAACGTAGTAACACCAACTCTCACTAGCTTGGGGGCAAAGCTATAATACTGCAACTCATGAGTCATACCTACATGAAACAAAAGCTAGGAATTCCTCCTATATTACAAAAACCACTAGTCAAGGAAGTACAAGACAAACATATATGGCCTTTCCTCAACAAAAAAAAGTACAAGACAAACAGATGTAAGATATGACCAGATTAAGGCAAATGTTACATAATAAGAGGTTATGTTCTCCGTGATGAGTAAAATCAGACAAAAATCAAGCAAGGAGAATCTTCGTCTGGTCATAAACTCATAATATCACATAATATTAGATTCTAGTCTAGTTTTAAGTTATAATAAGTAACTTAAGCATTTGAAGTTTCTCCTTCTGTTACCAAAATCTTAACAAGAACTATGCAATCTGATAGGCTTTCATGTTCCATATGATGCTTTGGCCAGTATAGCAAGTGATACTTCATCATGACTAGCTACCAAAGAGTTTAAACTATGAAGAGCAAGCTGAAAAATACCTACCATCAGTTCCTCCATTAGAATAATTCTTTGTTTTATCGCTGTCCAAATCTCGTGTTTTCACCTCTTTGTTTCTTGGCGTAGCTTTCAATGATGCATCATGCCTGCCCTCACTCCCCTTTTCATGATCCTTACTCCTATCCTTGACAATCTTATACTGCTGATCCATACCGTCTTCCTTGAGCATCAACACTTGCTTGCTTTCTTTCGACTTCTCTGCCTCAAGCTCCCTCCCCTTCTCCTTCACTCGGTGATGCTCGCCACCACTATGCTCCTCCAAAAATAATGTATCTTTATCTGACTTCCTTCTGACAACCTCGTTGGACCTATCATATTCCTTGCTAGACTTCCTTGCAGACTTCCCCTTCACATCACCATCTGAATTCCTGGACTTCTTCGAGTCATGGTAACTGACCCTCTCATCTTCTTCGCCGTGACTCCACCTGTCATCCCCGGTGGCATTATCCTTCTCCCCTCTGCTCTTCCTCTTCTTCTGCCCATCGGCCGACGAACCTGATGCCTCGCCAGCATTGGGAAGCTTTGCAGGCCGCTTCTCGTGGCCCTCCGAGCCCTTGGAGGCCCTGCCAGCGGACGCCTTCCTATCCTCCGGCTCCCGTGGCCGCGGATCCTCGTCGGAGTCCGACCTGTCCCGCTCCTCCCGGTCGTGCTTGCGGGACCTGCGTCGCGTGCTCCTCGGCATCGTGCCCTCCAAGCCTCAACCCCACGACCAAAGGTTCACCAGAGCCGCACCTATTTGGAACCCTGCGGCCCCTGAATCCTAAACGGCGGGGTGGAGCCCGAGCAGACCGCACGCAAATCCGCCGGAACACCTCGTCTCGCCGCGGCAACCGCCGAGGATACTTCAATCAAGCATATATAAGCAAGCAGATGCAAAAACTTCCGGGGATTCACCGGGGCTCGAGTCCGACGAGGCGGCGGCGGGGGAGTGGGGCAGGGCGAACTGGACTAGGATTCGGATATCGGCGGCGGCGGGGTGGAGGCTTGGACGAATCGAATCGAATCGAATCGGAATGGAACACGAGCAGCGGCCGGATAGGCGGAGGAGGGATTGGGATTGGGAACTGGAGGAGGGGAACGGGCGGGGGGCGAGGAGGGACGCGATCGCGGATTTTTGGGGGATTTATCTATTTTCTTCCAAACAAAGTTTCTGTTTCCGCTAGGGCGTCGCGTGTGGCGTGTGGCGTGTGGCGGGCGGGCGTGACGGAAATACCCACCGTGCGGTTGCGTCGGCTGAGCGTGGGCAGCGGTTTAGTATTAGCCCTGGTTCAGGGGCACCGCGGTAATTTTGGTGGAACCTTCCGTCCGCTTGTGTCCCGTTTTCGTTTTCGATCTCAACCTTGATGATCTTTTCTCGCGCAGTTCTTCTTCTTTTCTTTTCTTTTTTAACTTCTCGCGCAGTTGTTTCTCGTGCGCTTAATGGGCGAGAATTTGGAGCATGTGCTTCCCAAAATGCCAATTGTCACGCTAGCTTTACGAGGACCTCCTATTCATCGCCTTTCGTCGTGCGCTACGTCACCGTCACTTGAAGCAAACTGACGTGTACAAGCCTGCATCAGTGGTGTGTTTGGTTGATTGCGTAGCATCCATCCAGGCTCTGGATGAGCAAATTTGGTTCGTTTAGTTATTTGCACGCTCGGTTTACTTGCGCTCTCAGCTAGGCAAGCATCACACGCTCCTCAAAGCAGTCCAGTGTCTGTCTATGGATGAACGGTTGAATCGAGAGTTTCCAACGATCCATTCCTGAGCGAGCGCAAAGAGGGCTCGATGCATGCACGGGGATAAGCGAGAGATCACGCGATGTTTCCCGAAGGCGGGCCATAAATGCCCTTATTGCTTCCTAACTGCCCACTCGTGTCAAGCTTGATGGTCTTCATTGTTGTGCAGTCCATGTATTAGGGTGGCCGTCCCGTATGAGGGTTGGTTCTACACATTGTATCTCTGATCCTTATACCAGCTCTCACCTTCTACATGACAACATGCAATGAAGATCATTCAAACTTTACCGAATTGATGCATGCTCGCCATTGTTTGTCCCAATGCTTACGCGTGTAGTGGTGCATTGTACTTGTTCACGTTGCTAGTCTTGATGCATGTTTCTTCATTGTTGTGTAGTCCATAAGTAATATGCTAGAAATGTGGTGGTGTGTTGAGCTTTATTGTCATCACTGTAGTGCTTTGTCGTCAAGATCGTCCTCAGCAATGCTGCTTAGGACAGCTACTCCAAGGATGTAGGAGAAGTCTGCCATCCAAGAGGTGGACGAAGAGTCCAACAAAGGTTGGCCACTTCCATGAGGAAGTATCTCAAACCCACTTATGCAAGGTGCTCTTAGCACCTGGCTTGCGATTGCTTAAAATCTTTAATACCGTTGGTTCTTGCCTAGGCACCGTCCCAAGGTCCACTATTTTGCAGATGAATATTGACTGTTGTTAAGGCTCGGGGATGTCAAGGGGAAGGTTTCCATGAATCAAGGGTGCCCAGGTTTCATCATTGTCCACAAACTGTAGATCATCTACTTTTTAACCTTCGAGATCCCGACCCATGATGCTTCCAGGGTCATCGTCTTCGACCGTTTATGTGCATACATGGTCATCAAGTGCGCCGAGCATGAACCAGACCTTGACATAGTCGATGAGTGAGGTTTTATAATTTATGTTCATTAGTGTGTGGGTTGAACTAGCATGAATGTGGTTTAATGTTGTTATTGTTACTTCGATGACGTGTATGCTTGTTTAGTAATGTGGTTTAGTCTATGTATGTTGTTGGTTGCTACTATTATGCATACAGGATGACCCGTTGTGCCATTGGCGCAAAGACCAACAGCTGCCAAGAATTAAGCAAGTTGTGGGCAGTATGTTTAATAAATGTTTATTTTATAAATTATCCCCAAAGGGCGTTAGCATGAATAAGAAATACATACGATAATTGTAGCATTAAGGTAACTTGCGCGAGAAGAGACCTAGAATCTGAGGAATTACTCAAGGACGGTAAAAGCTTCTATCAAGAGCAAGTATAAAAACTTGGAGTGGATCCTCGGATGCCCGAGTTGTGAGCTCCTTAGAGACAACTTGACCACTGTGAGGAACAGATGGAGGACTTGTTGAAACGGCTTACAAGACCGATGACCAAAGATGGAGAACAACTAAGAAGAATCGAGGAGCGCCCTCGACTCGAGGACCGGTTCAGGGGTTGTTGATGGTGTCCTATACTAGGGGTGCTTGCCCCGTAGTTTTTCGACCATATGGGTCGGGCCGAGGACCCCCATGACGATCAATCTTGTGAAGCTTTGTTAACATCATTTTGTGGTCCACAAATTTTAGAAATTTGTTCTTAGCAAAATGAACTTCTTTAGGAGGAGTTCTTCAAGGAGGAGGTCCTCAAAGGGATCCTCGAGTGAAAGCTCGGCACACCAAGCGTATTGATGAGTCCAATTTACATAATGTTTTTCCTTTATATTTTATGCCTACAAGGTGGGCTTTGTGGAATTTTACCGCGTTCACGCACTTCTTTTTGTTGATGATCCTTCAGGTTACGTCTTTTGGAGCAATATTCATTTTTATGGAGAAACCACCCAAGTATGGTAGTGGAATAACGTATTAAAAGTGATAAACACATTCCATAGAAAAACCAAGAAAGAAGGCCAAAGAAACAGTCGTCGTTGCGCCTCCAGAGCAAACGACAACGTTCCATGCGAGCCCGCATGAGTGGTCGCTTGGCGTGCCGACGCCTCCAGGGGATTGGCTATTTTCACCTCGTGGAAACAGATCGTGAGGGGGGGGGGGAGGAACAGAGACTCCTGAAACTCATCCAAAAGGTAGAACCTTTGCCTTCGGATCCTATCCGGAGGGAGGATTGACCGGGAGAAGAGGGGGAATCCTCTCACCAAGGGAGGAATGGCATCATCATCAATATCTACATCACCACCATCTCAATCATTATCGTCATCCACATCCTTATCATTTGCAACATCAAGAACCCTAGTGGATCCTTCGGTGTATCGGTTGAATCACTCGTCCATGTATCCCATTACCATCCTCATGATGCTTGTTGTTCTTATGTGTGAGTAGACCCCTAGTTCTCAGGGATATGGATGAACCTTGGTATGTGTAGGATCCGAAACGTATAATGTGGATATGAGATCACCTGTTGAATGCCTAGTTTAATAACTTCGTGAATGTTGTGAAGGGGCCTCACTCAACATTTGTGCCTTTGTAGGCCACGAAGTATATCACTGTCTTTGCATAGGTTTAGGATGTGGAGGTAGTTCGAGGTGACAGTAAAAGCCTACTGCTCCTAGCCTTTACAATCGACCGGGGATCATGGAGAACCCTTAGTGAGGCCGCACCCATGATATGTCTCCGTTGTATCTATAATTTTTGATTGTTTCATGCCAATATTCTACAACTTTCACATACTTTTGGCAACATTTTATATTATTTTTGGGACTCACATATTGATCCAGAGCCCAGTTCATGTTTGCTACATGTTTTTTGTTTCGCAGAATATCCATACCAAACGAAGTCCAAGTGCGATGAAAATTTATGAAGAATTATTTTAGAATATATGTGATTTTTGGGAAGAAGAATCAACACGAGACGATGTCCGAGGGGGCCACAAGCCCAGAGGGCGCACCCCCTTCCCAGGGCGCGCCTGGCAGGCTTGTGGGTCCCCTATAGGTCAGTTGGAGGTATCCTTTGGCCGCAAGAAGGATAATATCTGGATAAAAATCCCCTCAAAATTCCAGCTCAGTCGAGTTACGAATCTTAGGGAATTTAAGAAACCGTGAAGGGCTAGAAAACAGGAAGGCAAAACAGAAGAGAACACACACACACACACACACACACACACACACACACACACAGAGAGAGAGAGAGAGAGAGAGAGAGAGATCCAATCTCGGGGTGGGGGCTCCTGCCCTCTGGGAGCCATGGTGGCCATGGACTAGAGGGGAAACCCTCCTCCCATAGGGGGGGTGTTGGTGTCAAAACTGGCGGATCTTTGGTAGGGGTCCTGAACTGTGGACCTTGGATCGATGGGGAACCAGGGGCGGGCCCAGGATTTGAGGATCGTGTATTCTAATTTTTAAAACATTTTTTTGGAAGCCTATAACCTTTTTTATAGCATATAGTTGATTATAGGACCATATATTGTAGTAATTGTAATAAAAGATATAGCATAATATAATGTATTCATTAAAAATGATCATAATGTATTATACTACTTACTAACCTAAACGACTCTCATGTCTTAACAGTAAGAGTTCATCTTGTGAATCACCACAAACAAGTCTCAAATTTCAATGAATGTTATGCTGAATTAGAAGGTCTTAACTCTTAAACAAGTCTTAGAATTCAGTATATATATGCAATGTAATCCTTTGCCGAAATAAGAAGCCAATTAGGCAGATTAACTCATCATTGTACGCTTGTCTTGTTTAAGAGCAGAAATTGAAGAATCTTGTTGCTGGGGAGTGGAAGAAGTATTGTAGTCTGAAGAATGACAGAAGAATGGGCGGCTGGGCCATGTGGGGTGGGGAGGGATAAAACCAGATGGGTTGTTCTAGTATTGGGCTGAATGCATGCACCCATCACATTTTATGTTAGTTTCCTTTCTTTTTTCACACATGTACGTATAACAGACCATATATACCTAGTTTTTTGCCAATAAACATGGATATTCAGCTGAATACCCATGAATTGAAGTGGGCTCTCCCCTATGGGGAACAGTAGACGTGAGACACAATATTTACCTAGGTTCGAGCCCTATCTAAGAGGTAAAACCCTACGTCCTGCTTGATTATATTGCTTGTGTATAAGGGGGTTACAGAGTAGATCTACCACGAGATCAAACGGACTAAACCCTAACTAGTAGGATGGCAATGGTTCCTCTCCTTCTAAGGACCAAACCCTCTGGTTTATATAGACACCAGGGGTATTAGTGTTTACAGATAGTCGATTACATCAAGCAGACACCGGATCTTCCATCTTGACTTGGAGCACACATCAAGGCAGAAAAGGTCTTCGGACCAGACACAATGCGGTCCAATAATCCGGCCCGTGAGAGATGAGCCGCCCCCCCGAGGACTACTTAGTCCAGGACTCCCTTAGTAGCCCGCGAACTAGCCTTCAATGCCAGAGCTCCCAACAGTTGATCGCCCCGTGGTTCCTTAAAATCTTTGGCTTGCGAGGCGAGTTCCCCATTTTCTTGTTCGGCTGACTTCAATAGTTCGGTCACCAATAGCTTCAATTGAGGCGAGCCCTCACCAATAACTTCACCTAGGGTGACCCACGATTTTGAAGGAAATATGACCTAGAGGCAATAATAAAGTTATTATTTTTTCCTTATTTCATGATAAATGTTTATTATTCATGCTAGAATTGTATTAACCGGAAACTTAGTACATGTGTGAATACAAAGACAAAACATATTATCCCTAGTATGCCTCTACTAGACTAGCTCGTTAATCAAAGATGGTTATGTTTCCTAACCATAGACATGTGTTGTCATTTGATGAACGGGATCACATCATTAGGAGAATGATGTGATGGACATGACCCATCCGTTAGCTTAGCATTATGATTGTTACAGTTTCATTGCTACTGCTTTCTTCATGACTTATACATGTTCCTCAAACTATGAGATTATGCAGCTCCCGAATACCGGAGGAACACTTTGTGTGGTACCAAACGTCACAATGTAAATGTGTGATTATAAAGGTGCTCTACAGGTGTCTCCGAAGGTGTTTGTTGGGTTGGCATATATCGAGATTAGGATTTGTCACTCCGTGTTTCGGAGAGGTATCTCTAGGCCCTCTCGGTAATGCTCATCACTATAAGCCTTGCAAGCAATGTGACTAATGAGTTAGTTATGGGATGAAGTATTACAGAACGAGTAAAGAGACTTGCCGGTGTAACGCCCACGATGCGCCTATATCTCCCACGTGTCGAAGCACGACTTAGAGGCATAACCGCATGGTGGTTTTGTCGCAAGAAGGGTCATCTTCACACAATCCCATGTAATGAACAAGAATGGGATAAAGAGAGTTGGCTTACAATCGTCACTTCACACAATACATAATTTAATCCATACATCATTCAATATACACTCATAGACCGACTACGGTCAAATCCAAATGAAAAGAAGACAACCCCAAATGCTAGATCCCCGATCGTCCCGACTGGGCTCCGCTAGTGATCATCTGGAAACGAAACATAGTAACGACCAAGGTCCTCATCAAACTCCCACTTGAGCTTGATTGCGCCACTTGCGCTGGTATCCTCGGCACCTGCATCTATTTTGGTAGAATCTATGAGTCACGGGGACTCAGCAATCTCACACCCACGAGATCAAGACTATTTAAGCTTGTAGGTAGGAAAGGGGTAATATGGTGGAGCTGCAGCAAGCACTAAGCATATATGGTGGCTAACATACACAAGTAAGAGCGAGAAGAGAAGCAACGCAATGGTCGAGAAGCTAGAAGTGATCAAGAAGTGATCCTGAAGCTACTTACGTGCATACATAACCCAAACCGTGTTCACTTCCCGGACTCCGCCGAGAAGAGACCATCACGGCTACACACACGGTTGATGCATTTTAATGAAGTCAAGTGTCAAGTTCTCTACAACCGGACATTAACAAATTCCCATCTGCCTCATAACCGCAGCACGGCTTTGAAAGATAATACCTGCAGGGTGTCCCAACAGCCCATCACAAGGTCTCACGGTCAACGAAGGATATACCTTCTCCGGAAGACCCGATCAGTCTCGGAATCCCGGTTTGCAAGACATTTCGACAATGGTAAAACAAGATCAGCAAGACCACCCGCTGTGCCAACAAATTCCGATAGGAGCTGCACATATCTCGTTCTCAGGGCACACCGGATAAGCTAAGCGTACAAGTACCAACATAACCCAAGTTGCCAAGGGCGGCCCAAGACGGTGCTCTAGTTTGGACCAACACTCGAGGAGCACCGCCCGGGGGTAAATAAAGATGACCCTCGGGCTCGCGAAAACCCAAGGGAAAAAGGCTTAGGTGGGAAATGGTAAAACCAAGGTTGGGCCTTGCTGGAGGAGTTTCATTCAAAGCAAACTAGCAAGGGGGTCCCATAAATCACCCAACCGCGTAAGGAACACAAAATCAAGGAACATAACACCGGTATGACGGAAACTAGGGTGACAAGAGTGGAACAAAACACCAGGCATAAGGCCGAGCCTTCCACCCTTTACCAAGTATATAGGTGCATTAATTAAACAAGAGATATTGTGATATCCCAAAGTATCCATGTTCCAACAAGGAACAAACTTCATCTTTAAGAGGGGCTGAGCAGAAGCGGTGACATAGCCAAACAACGGTTTGCTAGGAAAGGGATGGTTAGAGGCTTGACATGGCAATATGGGAGGCATGAGAAACAAGTGGTAGGTAGAGCTAACATAGCGATAGAGCGAGAAACTAGCAAATCAAAGATAGAAGTGATATCGAGGGTATGGTCATCTTGCATGCAAGGTTCTCAGAGTTGTCGAAAGCTTGATCCTCGTTAGCATACTCAACAGGTTCCTTGTCCACGTACTCGTCTCCCAGCTCTATCCAAAGCAAGAACACAAGCAATGGAACCACAATAAATCACGGTGCAATGCACAAGCAACATGATGCAATACATGGCATGATATGCGAGATGTGATATGCAATGCTTATGCGTGCTCCGTAAGGAAAATGATGAACAAGGCATAAACTTGGCAAACCAAGTATGCCACTGGAAAGATGAGATGATTTCGGTTGAAATCGATATAAAGATCATCGGAATCGGATGCACGGTTTGCAAATGGCAAGCAAAACAAGAATGACACAATTCTGCGATTAACAGCATGATAGAACTTAGATTACATAAAGAAACTATGCTACAACACCCCAACATAGCAACAAATCATATGACAGTGATCTACAAGATATGCTTGACAAAAGATGAACACTGAGATATGGCTAATTCACACATTAACAAGTTCAAACAACCATGACAAAAGTGCAAAAGATAACAGCAGCACAGACTTCACCAACATGGCAAAAACAGCATCAGGAAGCAATGTTTAGAGCAAGCAAACATCATGCTGCAGGAACATATCATAGAAACTTATGGCATGGCATGATACTATTGAATGCATAGAACAAAAGTCCTTTACTGACCATGAGTCAAAAAGGATCAGAAGATATGATTGCACCCATGTAAACATAGCAAGTTTCGTTAACAGATTCCAGAAATAGAGCATGGCATTAACAGCATTATGAAGGCATCTTTGCGAGCTCGATTCAGTCACCACAAGTCATTGCATGACGAGATAAGCATAGAAACCAGGAAGAATACATGTTTATGAAACTAAACATGGCAATCACAAGATCATAGCATGTAAGGATCAACTACAACAACCTTGGCAAAATTGAATAACATGTAAACATTCTGCGAGGAAACATTTTATAGCAAAAGTAGAGCAAGAAAATGACATACTAGACTACTCCATAATTGCCAACAGGGGCATGGATGGATAGAGCATAACCATATGTTCAAAACATCCTTACTGAAGAATCTCAAAATATGCATGGATCTCTCTTTAGCATCAAGTTTACATGGCATCAAAATAACAGCAGAACAGGGACTGAAATCAGCAATGTCACGAAGCCTAGTTTGCATGCTTTTTCTAGTCACCACATAAATCACAAAAATACATGGAAATCAGCTCTATAAAGAAGACATGGCATAGTACAGAACACATGTAGAGCTCATGCCCATAAGATGCACACAATAAATGTAGCAAAAATGACAAAACATCAAGTTCTGTTAACAGACAACAATAAACATCATGTAGCACTCTTGCATCAGAGATTTGGGCACCAAGATGACCTCAAATGCACATGGCCCAATGGAACAAAATGAAGAGCACAACGTGATGAACATTTTGGTATATCATGCGCATGAAATGGAGCTATAGATGCAGAGTTATGATGCGATTAACTGAGCTAAATAATGTGACAGGAAAAATGACAGAGAGGAAAAACGGGTCAACCTAGGGCTTTCCAGATCTGGATACGGTTCGGGCTCGCCGGAGTTGGAGTTTGCCGGAGTTGATGCAGGAGGAGGCCAGAGAAGGGTTCGGGGAGGCTGCCGGGGTCGGGACGTCGCGGATCCGGCGGAGGCCGCGGCGGGAGCTGCGCGCGGGACCCGAGGCGACGGAGATCTCGGGCGGCCGAAGCTCGGTGGCAGGCGGCTGCGGGCCACGACGGCGGCGAGAGAGGCGGCGGCCAGCTGCGAGGCGGAGGCAGCGGCTGAAGGCGCTGATGGCCGGGCGGCGACGACATCATGGCGTGGCGGTGACGGCAGAGGCGCGGATCTGGCAGCGGGCAGGGCGCGCGCGCGGCGCGGCGCCCGCGCCACGTGTCACGGCCTGGTTGGCTGGGCGCGGCGGTGGGAATCGTCCAGCGGCGGGCGGACGTGTCCGGCCCGGTCCGGATGCGTCCGGCGGCGGAGAGGGAGCGGGCTAGGGTTTCGGAATCCGGAAATTTTGGAGGGGGAGGACATATTTATAGGTAGGAGGAGCTAGGAGACTCCAAATGGGGTGTAGTTTTCGCCCACACGATCGTGATCAAACGACCTCCAAATGGCATGAAACTTGACAGGTGGTCTACCGGTGGTGTACCAAGGCCACTTGGCAAGCCTCGGTCCATTCCGAGAATGTTTAACACCCGCTCACGAAAAAGAGACCAGAGGGGTGCGTCGGTGCATGTGGGAGTGTCGGATTGCAAAATGGACAACGGGGAAAATGCTCGGATGCATGAGACGAACACGTATGCAAATGAGATGCACATGATGACATGATATGAGATGCATGACATGAACAAAATGCAAAACGAAAGACAAAACCCAACCACGAAGGGAATACCATAGCACATAGCCGAAAATGGCAAGAGTTGGAGTTACAAATATGGGAAGTTACATTCGGGGTGTTACAACACTCCACCACTACAAGAGGATCTCGTCTCGAGATCTAGGACTGAAAGAACTCTGGATATTCAGAACGGAGGTGATCCTCGCGCTCCCAGGTGGCTTCTCGGTCGGAATGGTGTGACCACTTCACTTTCAGGAATTTGATTGACTTGTTGCGAGTCTTGCGCTCGGTTTCTTCAAGAATAGCAATGGGGTGCTCATGATAAGAGAGATCTTCTTGGAGGTCAATTTCTTCGAAGTTGATAGTGCGCTCAGGAGTCTTGAAGCACTTGCGAAGCTGTGACACATAAAACACATCGTGCATGTTCGCGAAGTTGGACGGAAGCTCAAGTTGATAGGCGAGATCGCCTCTTTTGCCAATGATCTTGAAAGGACCCACGTATCTAGGGGCAAGCTTCCCTTTGATACCGAAACGACGAGTGCCTTTCATTGGAGAGACGCGGAGGTAGACATGGTCTCCGATTTCAAAAGCCACATCACGGTGCTTGTCATCATAATAGCTCTTCTGGCGCGATTGCACGGCCTTGAGATTCTCACGAATGACTTTGCACATTTCTTCGGCTTCTGTGATCAAGTCGTTGCCAAGAAGTTGGCGTTCACCTGTCTCGGACCAATTGAGAGGAGTACGACACTTTCTACCATAGAGAATTTTGAATGGGGCCTTGCTCGAACTCGCTTGGAAGCTGTTGTTGTAGGAGAACTCGGCATATGGAAGACAATCTTCCCACTTCATACCGAAAGAGATGACACAAGCCCTGTGCATATCTTCAAGGATTTGATTGACTCGCTCGACTTGGCCACTTGTTTGAGGATGGAAAGCTGTGCTGAAATGAATGTTGGTGCCCATGGCCTTCTGAAAGGAGTCCCAGAACTTAGAAGTGAAGATGCTTCCACGGTCTGTACAGATCAATTGTGGAATGCCGTGCAAGGAGACAATCCTGGAGGTGTATAGCTCTGCCAACTGAGCTGCTGTGATAGATTCTTTGATAAGAAGGAAATGAGCCACTTTAGTAAGCTTGTCAATGACAACGAAGATAGCATCATTTCCACGCTTGGACTTAGGAAATCCAGTCACGAAGTCCATCTCGATATGATCAAACTTCCATTCCGGAATAGCAAGAGGTTGGAGGAGACCAGCTGGTCTTTGGTGTTCTGCTTTCACCCTTCTGTAGATGTCACATTCATTCACGAATTGAGCAATTTCTCGCTTCATTCGAGTCCACCAATACGACTGCTTGAGGTCATGGTACATCTTTGTACTACCAGGATGAATGGATAGAAGGGAATTGTGTGCCTCGTTCATAATGACTTTTCTCAGATCACCTTTAGGAACCACAATTCGGTCCTCGAAGAAAAGAGTATCTTTGTCATCAATGTGGAAGCACTTGTACTTGGAAATGCCCTTGTTGATACCACGTTTCACCTTTTTCACCATGGTATCCAGGAGTTGTGCCTCACAAATTTGATCTTCCAAAGTAGGAGAGACTATGAGGTTGGCAAGAAAGCCTTGAGGAACAACTTGAAGATTCAGTTTGTGGAAAGCTTCACAAAGATCTGGTTGGAAGGGCTTGAGAATTAAGTCATTGCAATAAGCCTTTACGCCGAGCATCTGCAATCACATTCGCCTTGCATGGAGTATATTCAATACTTGGATTGTACTCTTGAATCATTTCGACCCATCGAGTTTGCCTGAGGTTGAGGTTGGGTTGAGTGAAGATATACTTGAGGCTCTTGTGATCGGTGAAAATGTCCACTTTCCTTCCCAACAAGAGATGTCTCCATGTTATCAATGCATGGACAACTGCCGCCAACTCCAGATCGTGAGTGGGGTAGTTCTTTTCGTTGGGCTTGAACTGACGAGAGGTATAGGCCACACCTTTCTTCTCTTGCATTAACACGGCACCGAGACCTTGAAGAGAAGCATCACAGAAAACTTTGAATGGCTTGGATTCATCAGGAGGAGTCAAGACAGGAGCTGTGACTAGCTTCTCTTTGAGGGTGTTGAAAGCAACGTCACACTCAGGCGACCAGACATACTAGACATGCTTTTGGAGGAGGTTGGAAAGAGGCTTTGCAATCTTAGAGAAATTCTCAACGAATCTTCGGCAATAGCTTGCAAGACCAAGAAAATCATGGAGCTGCTTGACATTCGAGGAGGTTCCCAATTCACAACTGCAGACACCTTCTCGGGATTAACAAAGAATGCCCTTGGCGGAGATGATGTGACCAAGATAAAGAACTTCATCAAGCCAGAACTCACATTTGGAAAACTTCGCATAGAATTGATGCTCTCTGAGCTTGTTGAGCACCAATCGCAAATGTTTGGCATGATCCTTCTTATTCTTGGAGAAGACCAAGATATCATCGAGATACACCAGGACGAATTCATTAGTGTAGGGGTTGAAGATGAAGTTCATCATTCGAGAGAATGTTGGAGGAGCATTGACAAGGTCGAAAGACATGACAGTATATTCATAAGAACCAAAGCTTGTTCTGAATGCTGTCTTGGGAATATCTTGTTCACGAATGCGAATTTGATGATAACCCATCCGGAGGTCAAGCTTGGAGAAAACTTTAGCACCTTTGAGTTACTCAAATAGCTCATTGATGTTGGGAAGTGGATACTTGTTTTTGATTGTCTTCTTATTCAATGGACGGTAATCGACGCACAGTCGGTCCGTGCCATCCTTCTTCTGGACAAAAAGAACTCCACAACCCCATGGAGATGAACTCGGTCTGATAAAACCCATACGCTCTTGTTCATCGAGCTGTTTCTTCAATTCCTTCAGTTCTTCAGGTCCAAGCTTTGTAAGGACGCTTGCAAGCGGGTTCAGTGCCAGGCTCAAGATCAATAACGAATTCGACTGGCCGGTGCGGAGGCATACCCGGAAGCTCTTCTGGAAAGACATCTTGGTACTCACAAACGACTGGAATCTGAGAGATAGCATCCAACTCGCCCTTCTCATTGAGAGAAAACAACCGAATGGTTTCATCACGAGTGACATAGATGATAACATCCTCAGAAGAGTGTGTCAATTGAATTTCCCTGGCAGCACAATCAAGTTGAGCTTTGTGCTGAGAAAGCCAGTCCATCCCGAGAATTAGATCAATATCTGAGTCACCAAGAACAAATGGTTTAGATATAAATTTATAGTTGCCCATCTTGATAGAAACATCCAGAATCATTGTGGTAGCCCTCATAGAAGATCCCGGAGAAACAACTCCCATGGGTTTTTCCAGCATTTCCGAAATGAAATCATGCTTTGCAACGAATGATCTAGACATGAAACAATGCGATGCACCGGTATCAAATAAAACTTTTGCAGGAATATCATTAACTGGAAGATTACCCATTATCACGTCAGAAGAATCCTCTGCTTGCGCTGCATTCATCATGTTCACCTTTGCAGACTTGGGATTATGCTTGACCACCGCATTGCTTGAAGATCTCACAGGAGGGGGAGGAGGAAGGCACCTTTGGTTGAAGCACTTGTTCGCATAGTGACCTTTCTACTGGCACTTGTTGCAAGTCACCTCTGAGAGCGGACGGTGATAAGGAGCATTTGACCTTGGAGCTTGAGAATTAGACTTGGTCTCGATAGCTCGGGTTGGGTGGGTGGGAAGATCCACGACCACCGAGTTCTTCTCACGGTAAGTCGATTTAAACGGAGGAGGAGGAAGGTAGAACTTCTGCTGCTTAGCTGCCACTTGAGAGGAAGATGAAGACTGAACTGCATCCCCGATTCTCTTCTTAGAAGCCTCACACTTGAGCTGAGCACCTTCTTGCTTGAGGGCCATATTGTAGAACTGATCAAACTGAGTAGGCTCAACAAGAACGAGAGCTAACTGCAGATCCTCTCTAAGGCCACCTCTGAATTGATAGATCATACTCTTTTCATCAGGAACGTCTTGTTTAGTGAAGCGAGCAAGTTTCTGAAACTGCTTGTTGTATTCGTACACAGACATGTTGCCTTGCTTGAGATTGCGGAACTCCTCACGCTTGCTCTCAACAACACTGGTAGGAATGTGGTGAGCTTTAAAGTCCCGACAGAAGTCAGTCTAAGTAATCACTCGACTTCCTCTGGAATCCTTGTATTGCTGGAACCAATCAGCTGCTTGGTCCTTGAGCTGAAAAGAAGCGAACTTGACGTAGTCCTTAGGCCTAACATTGCTGCATTCAAACTGCTTGTTGATATCCACGAGCCAATCGTCGACGCCTCGTGGCCTCGACACGATGAGTGAAAGACTTCGGTGATTTGCAAGGAACTGGTTGAGGGTAGGAAACCGAGGTCGATGATTGAACCGCCCTTGACCTTGATTCCTTGGTTGCCTTGGCCTTGGTTGCGCTGTTGCATCACCTGAATCAACAACCGTTGGCGTTTGTGGTTGCCATCAAAGCTTGCCATGCCTCCGGAGGCGAGGTGGAGGTGGAGGGTTCGCTGACTCCCATCATTGCGTTCCGGATTACGGCGCTTGGCGGAGCCATCTGAAGAGGGTGACATCCATTAGCATCTTGATAGACAGATAGACAAGTTGAATCAACGGATAGAAATTGCAACATATAGTCTTCACAATAAACATTCGAACAAGGATGAACGAATGAATTCCAAAGCTAACATCACACGTCCATTAAGGTGAGAAGCCACTTGATAAGATATTGATGAAAGAAAAACCAAGGTACGATTTGAACAAATAAGTGGTAAGGATTACCCAATCACAAACCAAATAGCTGCGGGAAGAAAAAGCTAGAGCTACTTGAATCCCACCTATAAACTCCCGAAACTTTCTGGTTATGCAATCAGGTGTTGGGGATACAGGGGAAGCAATATATCTCACCCAAACTAACAATCCCTACATCCAGCCATATCCATCCGTCAACACATAACCAAGAAACCTTCGGAAATCGTGTACCTCAACCTTCGAAAAGCATCCGTTATACGAGTTATGGCAATACTCCCGAACTCCCCAGTACTGGGCGACGTCGAGGTTATCTCACCAACAACTGCATAAAAGAGATTTTCGATGTCGGCAAAACTCGTATTCCGAATCGCAACGATAAAATTGTGACGACAACACCTCAGAGCTCAACTCCCCGGGACACTGCCACAACCCCTAAATGTCAGGAGGCACCAAGAACAATGTTCTCGTCACAAAACCATCAGAACGATTCCAAGATACCCGTGTGATCCTAAATTTTTTTTTACTGAAATTTGAGGAGCGAAGAGTCAAAACTTCTACGTCAGGAGACCTCACCAGAGCGACGAAGGGACTGAGGAGTAAAAAGAATCCTACTCTCCAATATATATAATCCTAAGACTCAAAACATTTTTTGTTCTAGACTCAACAACGCCAGCAATCAATCAAGCAGGGGGATCCTAAGTCGGCGATGGCTCTGATTACCAATTTGTAACGCCCACGATGCGGCTATATCTCCCACGTGTCGAAGCACGACTTAGAGGCATAACCGCATGGTGGTTTTGTCGCAAGAAGGGTCATCTTCACACAATCCCATGTAATGAACAAGAATGGGATAAAGAGAGTTGGCTTACAATCGCCACTTCACACAATACATAATTTAATCCATACATCATTCAAAATACACTCAAAGACCGACTACGGTCAAATCCAAATGAAAAGAAGACAACCCCAAATGCTAGATCCCCGATCGTCCCGACTGGGCTCCGCTACTGATCATCTGGAAACAAAACATAGTAACGACCAAGGTCCTCATCAAACTCCCACTTGAGCTCGATTGCGCCACTTGCGCTGGTATCCTCGGCACTTGCATCTGTTTTGGTAGAATCTGTGAGTCACGGGGACTCAACAATCTCACACCCGCGAGATCAAGACTATTTAAGCTTGTAGGTAGGAAAGGGGTAATATGGTGGAGCTGCAGCAAGCACTAAGCATATATGGTGGCTAACATACACAAGTAAGAGCGAGAAGAGAAGCAACACAATGGTCGAGAAGCTAGAAGTGATCAAGAAGTGATCTTGAAGCTACTTACGTGCATACATAACCCAAACCGTGTTCACTTCTCGGACTCCGCCTAGAAGAGACCATCACGGCTACGCACACGGTTGATGCATTTTAATGAAGTCAAGTGTCAAGTTCTCTACAACCGGACATTAACAAATTCCCATCTGCCTCATAACCGCGGGCACGGCTTTTGAAAGATAATACCCTGCAGGGGTGTTCCAACTTAGCCCATCACAAGCTCTCACGGTCAACGAAGGATATACCTTCTCCCGGGAAGACCCGATCAGTCTTGGAATCCCGGTTTGGAAGACATTTCGACAATGGTAAAACAAGACCAGCAAGACCACCCGCTGTGCCGACAAATCCCGATAGGAGCTGCACATATCTCGTTCTCAGGGCACAACGGATAAGCTAAGCGTACAAGTACCAACATAACCCAAGTTGCCAAGGGACGGTCCCGCACGGTGCTCTAGTTTGGACCAACACTCGGAGGAGCACTGGCCCGGGGGGGGGGGGGTAAATAAAGATGACCCTCGGGCTCGCGAAAACCCAAGGGAAAAAGGCTTAGGTGGCAAATGGTAAAACCAAGGTTGGGCCTTGCTGGAGGAGTTTTATTCAAAGCGAGCTGTCAAGGGGGTCCCATAAATCACCCAACCGCGTAAAGAACACAAAATCAAGGAACATAACACCGGTATGACGGAAACTAGGATGGCAAGAGTGGAACAAAACACCAGGCATAAGGCCGAGCCTTCCACCCTTTACCAAGTATATAGGTGCATTAATTAAACAAGAGATATTGTGATATCCCAAAGTATCCATGTTCCAATAAGGAACAAACTTCATCTTCACCTGCAACTAGCAACGCTATAAGAGGGGCTGAGCAGAAGCGGTGACATAGCCAAACAACAGTTTGCTAGGGAAGGGATGGTTAGAGGCTTGACATGGCAATATGGGAGGCATGATAAACAAGTGGTAGGTAGAGCTAACATAGCGATAGAGTGAGAAACTAGCAAAGCAAAGATAGAAGTGATATCGAGGGTATGGTCATCTTGCCTGCAAGGTTCTCAGAGTTGTCGAAAGCTTGATCCTCGTTAGCATACTCAACAGGTTCCTCATTCACGTACTCGTCTCCCAGCTCTATCCAAAGCAAGAACACAAGCAATGGAACCACAATAAATCACGGTGCAATGCACAAGCAACATGATGCAATACATGGCATGATATGCGAGATGTGATATGCAATGCTTATGCGTGCTCCGTAAGGAAAATGATGAACAAGGCATCAACTTGGCAAACCAAGTATGCCACTGGAAAGATGAGATGATTTCGGTTGAAATCGATATAAAGATCACCGGAATCGGATGCACGGTTTGCAAATGGCAAGCGAAACAAGAATGACACAATTCTGTGATTAACAGCATGATAGCACTTAGATTACATCAAGAAAATATGCTACAACACCCCAACATAGCAACAAATCATATGACAGTGATCTACAAGATATGCTTGACAAAAGATGAACACTGAGATATGGCTAATTCACACATTAACAGGTTCAAACAACCATGGCAAAAGTGCAAAAGATAAGAGCAGCACAGACTTCACCAACATGGCAGAAACAGTATCAGGAAGCAATGTTTAGAGCAAGCAAACATCAGGATACAGGAACATATCATAGAAACTTAAGGCATGGCATGATACTAATGAATGCATAGAACAAAAGTCCTTTACTGACCATAAGTCAAAAAGGATCAGAAGATATGATTGCACCCATGTAAACATAGCAAGTTTCGTTAACAGATTCCGGAAACAGAGCATGGCATTAACAGCATTATGAAGGCATCTTTGCGAGCTCGATTCACTCACTACAAGTCATTGCATGACAAGATAAGCATAGAACAAGCAAGAATACATGTTTATGAAACTAAACATGGCAAGCACAAGATCATAGTATGCAAGGATCAACTACAACAACCTTGGCAAAATTGAATAACATGTAAACAATCTGCCAGGAAACATTTTATAGCAAAAGTAGAGCAAGAAAATGACATGCTGGACTACTCCATAATTGCCCACAGGGGCATGGATGGATAGAGCATAACCATATGTTCAAAACATCCTTACTGAAGAATCTCAAAATATGCATGGATCTCTCTGTAGCATCAAGTTTACATGGCATCAAAATAACAGCAGAACAGGGACTGAAATCAGCAACATCACGAAGCCTAGTTTTCATGCTTGTTATAGTCACCACATAAATCACAAAAATACATGTCAAGCACCTCTGTAAAGAAGACATGGCATAGTACAAAACACATGTAGAGCTCATGCCCATAAGATGCATACAATAAATGTAGCAAAAACGACAAAACATCAAGTTCTGTTAACAGACAGCAGTAAACATCATGTAGCACTCTTGCATCAGAGATTTGGGCATCTAGATGACCTCAAATTCACATGGCCCAGTGTAACAAAGTAAAGAGCACATCGTGATGAACATTTTGGTATATCGTGCGCATGAAACGAAGCTACGGATGCAGAGTTATGATGCGATTAACGGAGCTAAATAATGTGACAGGAAAAATGACTTAGAGGAAAAACGGGTCAACCTAGGGTTTTCCAGATCTGGATCCGGTTCGGGCTCGCCGGAGTTGGAGTTCGCCGGAGTTGATGCGGGAGGAGGCCGGAGAAGGGTTCGGGGAGGCTGCGGGGTCGGGATGTCGCGGATCCGACGGAGGCCGGCGGCGGGAGCTGTGCGCGAGACCCGAGGCGACGGAGATCTCGGGCGGCCGGCGAGCTCCGATGGCAGGCGGGCTGCGGGCCACGCCGGGCGGCGGAGAGGCGGCGGCGGCCGGCGGCGAGGTGGAGCTTCGGCGCAGGAGGCGCGCGTGTATCCGGCAGCAACGACCGCGGGCGCGCGCAGACGAGGAGGCGCGGATCTGGCGCTGGGCGGCGACGGCCAGCGGGCTGGCGGCGCTGGGCGGCGGACGCGCCACATGTCGTGGCCTGGTTGGCTGGGCGCGGCGGCGGAATCGTCCGCGGCGGGCGGACGTGCCTGCCCGTCCGAATCGTCCGTGGCGGAGAGGGAGCGGGCTAGGGTTTCGGGATCCGGAAATTTTGGAGGGGGAGGACATATTTATAGGTAGGAGGAGCTAGGAGACTCCAAATGGGGTGTAGTTTTCGCCCACACGATTGTGATCCGACAACGGAGAGCATGGAAGTGACTTAGATGGGTTATTGGGCTGTTTTGAAGGGGTGTTGGGCTGCAACACACAAGAGGCCTTCGCGGTTACCCGGTTAACCGTTGGAGTATCAAACGACCTCCAAATGGCACGAAACTTGACAGGTGGTCTACCGGTGGTGTACCAAGGCCACTTGGCAAGCCTCGGAGCATTCCGAGAATGTTTAACACCCGCTCACGAAAAAGAGACAAGAGGGGGGCGCCGGTGCATGTGGGAGTGTCGGATTGCAAAACGGACAACGGGGAAAATGCTCGGATGCATGAGACGAACACATATGCAAATGAGATGCACATGATGACATGATATGAGATGCATGACATGACCAAAATGCAAAACAAAAGACAAAACCCAACCACGAAGGGAATACCATAGCACATAGCCGAAAATGGCAAGAGTTGGAGTTACAAATATGGGAAGTTACATCCGGGGTGTTACAGCCGGTAACGAGATTGAACTAGGTATGATGATACCGACGATCAAATCTCGGGTAAGTAACATACCGATAACAAAGGGAACAACATATGTTGTTATGCGGTTTGTGTTGGGGAACATAGTAATTTCAAAAAACTTCCTACGCACACGCAAGATCATGGTGATGGCATAGCAACGAGAGGGGAGAGTGTTGTCCACGTACCCTCGTAGACCGTAAGCGGAAGCGTTATGACAACGCGGTTGATGTAGTCATATGTCTTCACGATCCGACCGATCCAAGCACCGAACGTCACGGCACCTCCGAGTTCAGACACGTTCAGCTCGATGGCGATCCACGGCTCCGATCCAGCAAAGCTTGGGATGAGTTCCTTCACCTGACGGCGTGGTGGCGATGATGATGTTCTATCGGCGCAGGCTTCGCCTAAACTCCGCGATGATATGACCGAGGTGGAATATGGTGGAGGGGGGCACCGCACACGGCTAAGGAACGATCCGTAGATCAACTTGTGTGTCCTAGGGTGCCCCCCGCCCCCGTATATAAAGGAGCAAGGGGGGAGGCCGACCGGCCCTAGAGGGCGCGCCAGGAGGAGGAGTCCTCCTCCTAGTAGGAGTATGACTCCCCCTTTCCTACTCTTACTAGGAGGGGGAAAGGAAGGGGGAAGGGGAGAAGGAAAGAGGGGGCGCCGCCCCCCCTCCTAGTCCAATTCGGAGCAGAGGGGGAGGGGGCACGCGGCCCACCCTGGCCGCCCCTCTCTCTCCACTAAGGCCCATATGGCCCATTACTTCTCCCCGGGGGGGGGGGGTTCCGGTAACCCTCCGGCACTCCGGTTTTCTCCGAAAACGTCCGGAACACTTCCGGTGTCCGAATTAGTCGTCCAATATATCAATCTTTATGTCTCGACCATTTCGAGACTCCTCGTCATGTCCGTGATCACATCCGGGACTCCGAACAAACTTCGGTACATCAAAACTTATAAACTCATAATAAAACTGTCATCGTAATGTTAAGCGTGCGGACCCTACGGGTTCGAGAACTATGTAGACATGACCTAGAACTATTCTCGGCCAATAACCAATGGCGGAACCTGGATGCCCATATTGGTTCCTACATATTCTATGAAGATTTTTATCGGTCAAACCGCATAACAACATACGTTGTTCCCTTTGTTATCGGTATGTTACTTGCCTGAGATTCGATCGTCGGTATCCAATACCTAGTTCAATCTCATTACCGGCAAGTCTCTTTACTCGTTACGTAATGCATCATTTCTTAACTAACTCATTAGCTACATTGCTTGCAAGTCTTATAGTGATGTGCATTACCGAGAAGGCCTGGAGATACCTCTCCGACAATCGGAGTGACAAAACCTAATCTCAAAATACGCCAACCCAACATGTACCTTTGGAGACACCTGTAGTACTCTTTTATGATCACCCAGTTACGTTGTGACGTTTGGTAGTACCCAAAGTGTTCCTCCGGTAAACGGGAGTTGCATAATCTCATAGTTACAGGAACATGTATAAGTCATGAAGAAAGCAATAGCAATATACTAAACGATTAAGTGCTAGGCTAACGGAATGGGTCATGTCAATCACATCATTCTCGTAATGATGTGATCCCATTAATCAAATGACAACACATGTCTATGGTTAGGAAACATAACCATCTTTGATTAATGAGCTAGTCAAGTAGAGGCATACTAGTGACTATATGTTTGTCTATGTATTCACACATGTATCATGTTTCTGGTTAATACAATTCTAGCATGAATAATAAACATTTATCATTATGAGGAAATAAATAAAAACTTTATTATTGCCTCTAGGGCATATTTCCTTCAGTCTCCCACTTGCACTAGAGTCAATAATCTAGATTACATAGTAATGATTCTAACACCCATGGAGTCTTGGTGCTGATCATGTTTTGCTCGTGAGAGAGGCTTAGTCAATGGGTCTGCAACATTAAGATCCGTATGTATCTTGCAAATCTCTATTTCTCCCACTTGGACCTGGTCCCAAATGGAATTGAAGCGTCTCCTGATGTGCTTGGTCCTCTTGTGAAATCTGGATTCCTTTGCCAAGGCAATTGCACTAGTATTGTCACAGAAGATCTTCATTGGTCCCGATGCACTAGGTATGACACCTAGATCGGAAATGAACTCCTTCATCCAGACTCCTTCATTTGTTGCTTCTGAAGCAACTATGTACTCTTCTTCACATGTAGATCCCGCCACGACGCTTTGTTTAGAACTGCACCAACTTACAACTCCACCGTTTAATAAAAACACGTATCCGGTTTGCGATTTAGAATCGTCCGGATCAGTGTCAAAGCTTGCATCGACGTAACCATTTAGGACTAGCTCTTTGTCACCTCCATATACGAGAAACATATCCTTAGTCCTTTTCAGGTATTTCAGGATGTTCTTGACCGCTGTCCAGTGATCCACTCCTGGATTACTTTGATACCTTCTGCCAAGCTTATTGCTAAGCATACGTCGGTCTGGTACACAACATTGTATACATGATAGAGCCTATGGCTGAAGCATAGGGAACATCTTTCATTTTCTCTCTATCTTCTGATGTGGTCGGGCATTGAGTTTGACCCAACTTCACACCTTGTAGCACGGGCAAGAACCCCTTCTTTGCCTGATCCATTTTGAACTTTTCAAAATTTTATCAAGGTATGTGCTTTGTGAAAGTCCTATTAAGCATCTTGATCTATCTCTATAAATCTTGATGCCCAATATGTAAGCAGCTTCACCGAGGTCTTTCATTGAAAAACTTTTATTCAAGTATCCCTTTATGCTATCCAGAAATTCTATATCATTTCCAATTAATAATATGTCATCTACATATAATATCGTAAATGCTACTGAGCTCCCACTCACTTTCTTGTAAATACGAGCTTCTCCAAAAGTCTCATGTAAAACCATATGCTTTGATCACACTATCAAAGCGTTTGTTCCAACTCCGAGATGCTTGCACCAGTCCATAAATGGATCGCTAGAGCTTGCACACTTTGTTAGCACCTTTTGGATCAACAAAACCTTCTGGCTGCATCATATACAACTCTTCTTCCAGAAATCCATTCAAGAATGCAGTTTTGACATCCATTTGCCAAATTTCATAATCATGAAATGCAGCAATAGCTAACATGATTCGGACAGACTTAAGCATCGCTATGGGTGAGAAAGTCTCATCGTAGTCAACCCCTTGAACTTGTCGAAAACCTTTCGCAACAAGTCGAGCTTTATAGACAGTTATATTACCATCAGCGTCAGTCTTCTTCTTAAAGATCCATTTATTATCAATGGCTTGCCAATCATCGGGCAAGTCAACCAAAGTCCATACTTTGTTCTCATACATGGATCCCATCTCAGATTTCATGGCTTCTAGCCATTTTGCGGAATCTGGGCTCATCATTGCTTCCTCATAGTTCGTAGGTTCATCATGGTCAAGTAACATGACTTCGAATAGGATTACCGTACCACTCAGTGCGGATCTTACTCTGTAGACCTCACGAGGTTCAAAGAGAAACTTGATCTCAAGTTTCATGATCAATATCATTAGCTTCCTCACTAATTGGTGTAGGTGTCACAGAACCGGTTTACGTGATGAACTACTTTCCAATAAGGGAGCAGTACGATTACCTCATCAAGTTCTACTTTCCTCCCACTCACTTCTTTCGAGAGAAACTCCTTCTCTAGAAAGGATCCATTCTTAGCAATGAATGTCTTGCCTTCGGATCTGTGATAGACGGTGTACCCAACAGTCTCTTTTGGGTATCCTATGAAGACACATTTCTCCAATTTAGGTTCGAGCTTATCTGGCTGAAGTTTCTTCACATAAGCATCGCAGCCCCAAACTTTAAGAAACGACAACTTTGGTTTCTTGCCAAACCACAGTTCATAAGGTGTCGTCTCAATGGATTTTGATGGTGCCCTATTTAACGTGAATGCGGCCGTCTCTAAAGCATAACCCCAGAACGATAGCGGTAAATCAGTAAGAGACTGTCACGCCCAATATGCGACCCTATCCAAGAGGAACTCGAAGGTCCCACCAAGGATAGACCCGCATATTGAAACACTTTTGCAAGGTGGATATCATTACATCAACATGCACTCTTCCAACAGCATTTCGGGCATCAAGATGAGCTCAAATGAAAATGATGCAATGGAATGAAATGAAGTACTCGTCGAGACGGACAATTTGACATATTACACGCACGAAATGGAGCTACGGATGCAGAGATGTGAGGCGATGAACATGGCATGTTAACACTGAAATCTGGGGACTTAGCAGAAAATATCACCTCCGGAGACAAAGTCAACGGGCGGAGCGGATCGGGTCGGGCGGAGCGGATCGGGCGCGGCGGAGCGGATCGGGCGCGGGCCCATGGATCGGGCCGGGCGACCCGGACGGGCGGCGGGCGCTGGGCTCCGGCGAGCTGGGAGGTTGCCGGCGCGCGCTTCGGTCGGAGCGGGCGGGAGGAGAGGCGAGGCGGCGGGGCGCGCCGGCGCCGCGGCCGGATCCGTGAAGGGGCTGGCTCAGCTGGGTCGCGGTGGGGCACGGCGGGCGAAGCGGGCGGTGCCGGCGATGCAGGTCGCCGGCGGCGGCGGCGAACGGCGAGCGCAGCTGCTGTCGGCGGGGTCGCCGGAGGGCGCGGGCGTGGGCGGGGGCGCGGCGGCGGGCGCCGGTTTCGGGCGAGGCGCGGCCTCGGCGGCGGCGGCGACTGCCCTGCTGGCTCTGCTGCGGGCCGCGTGGGCCAGCGGCGATGGAGGGCGGCGCAGGGGCGACGTGGCGGCTGGCGATTCGCCGGGGAACGGCGGATGGACGTGTCCGGTCCGGTCCGGACATGTCCGGCGCGCGCGGAGGGGAAAATCTAGGGTTAGCACCGAAAAATGGAGGAGGAGGACGTTTATATAGGTAGAGGGAGCTAGGAGAGTCCAAATGAGGAGCGATTTTCGGCCATGCGATCGTGATCGAACGACCGAGAGCATGGAGGGGAGCTAGATGGGTTTTGGGCCACTTTGAAAGGGGTGTTGGGCTGCAACAAAAGAGGCTTTCGCGGTTACCCGGTTAACCGTTGGAGTACCAAACGACCTCCAAATGGCACGAAACTTGACAGGCGGTCTACCGGTGCTATACCAAGGCCGCTTGGCAAACCACGGGCCATTCCGAGAAAGTTTAATACCCGCACACGAAAGGAGACAAGAAGGGGACGCTGGGTGAGATAGGAGCGCCGGATTGCAAAACGGACAACGGGGAAAATGCTCGGATGCATGAGACGAACACGTATGCAAAATGAAATGCTCATGATGACATGATATGAAATGCATAGGATGACATGTCAAAGTGCAACACGCAAGCACATGACATGGCAACACCGGCGAATAACTGGCGGACACCTGGCGCATCGAATCCGGGGCGTTACAACACTCCTCCACTAACAAGGGATCTCGTCCCGAGATCTTAGGACCGAGACGGAAGGGAAAATGGAAGAGGTGAAGCAAGAATTCAAGAGAAGAAGCAAAGAATCGAGAGCACTCGAGAAGAAGAAAGGAATGACGAGAATGACGAGAATCGAAAGCTCACGGCATCGGATAGACTATGAAACGACTCGTTCTAACCGGAGTGGTTAGAATGAGAAAAGAAACGGATAAGACCGAAAGGATTTAGGTAGCACTCCGGCTGAAACATGGGGGAATAGAACACGAGCTTGAGAGGATGGAATGCTACTTGATGAACTCTTGAAGAATGAATTAAATCATGAAGAATCGCCATGAAGATCTCCGGTAAAATAAAGGATGATGAGATAGAATGAAGGATGAAAGAATAAGATGAGCCTTGCGATGATTAGTTGGAGGTTCCGACGAGATGGCCGAGGAAATTCGAACTCCGGAAAATAAAAGATGAAAACACTTGGAAGTAGAATTATTCAACAAGAACAAACTCCAAAGGAAGGGATTACTCGCTTGGGAAAATAAGAATAAGATTTATTGTATGCTTATCCTTCATCAAATTAAATTGATGACAAGCAATGGATTTTACATACTACTTATTCTTCTTGAAAAGGATTAAGAACAGATATAGCGCAAACTTGAGAAGGTCTTCATGAACCACCGGATAGGATTAAAAAGAACGAATGAATTAGTATGATAAACAAGGAAAAGAATCTTGAACGAACCACCATAAGAATTCAAAATGACTGATGAAAGATAATGAATCACCGGGAAGAACTAGAAGAACCAATATGCTAGAGGGGATTTAGAAGCAAAAGAATGAAGAGATCCTGAGCTGATTGAAGAATACTTGAACGAAGCACCGGAATAATATTGAGATGAACGAAAGGGCACAGATATAGAATAATTGGAGAACGAATCTGAAAACTTAGAATGAAGAAATCTTCTGAAAAGATGACCTCCGGATGATCGAGAGGGAAAGCACTCCTAAAATGCTCTGGATGGATGAAAAGAATTTGCATGACTAGAAACAATTTGATAGGATAACATCGAGCTAGCAACGCGAATCTCCGGGAGAACGGGCAAGATTTAAGAGAAATCTTCTTCGATCTTGAAATGACGGCGAGAAACACGATCAAAATTACTGAGGTACTCCGGGAGAAAGAAAAACAGAGGGGTTGAGCCAACAATGAAAGAATTTGAAAACGATCTTGGAGAAGGCATGTGACTGATGAAAACCATTCTTACGTCACACTTGAAAAGAATTATGAATGACTCCGGGGGAATCAGAAGAGTCAGGTAAGATCCTAGGAAATAACCTGTGGGTTAGGGCCCACTAAAAGAAAACACCGTTGAAAAAGGATGTTGAACAGGTAGATGATGCATCGGGATGATTGAAATATTTGAATGAGGTGACAACCTCGAATTAATTGGAACACAAATGAATCTCCTGAGATGTCTTGAGCACTCCGGAAGGATAAACTAGCGAGAGGCGAACGAGCAAAGGGAAATATATGAGCTGAGGGAAAGAATACGATCAACACCGAAAAACTTGCATTGAGTCCACCAGAGAAGAAAAAAGAGATGAAGAATGACGAACGAGACGAGAATTCACCGGTTGAAATAATTTAGGCAAGACTGAAGAGGCTCCGCACGAAAGACATTGATGGCCGAAACAGACTCAGACTCAGGGAAGAAAAAGGGTGGGAGGGAGGGAAAACAAAAGAAACTCGGAAGGGGAAATCGACGAATATCTTGAAGAGAAAACACTGGTTGCAATCATTGAGGAAATAAAGCAAAGACTTCGCGCGAGTAGGATGGATACTCGATTACGGACTCCGGATTCGAGAAGAAGAAGGGAGGGCGGGTAGGACAAGAAAACAACTGAGGATTGAACTTGGCAAAGATGAAGAGGCTCGAGTCAACTTGACGAGAAATGCACCGGATAAAAGAGCTGAGGAACAACGATCGGAAAACCAACTGCGTGATCCTAAAGAAAAATTTGAAGGGGAAGAGGAGTAGTTCAAAACACCTACGTCAAGATTCCTCACCAGAGCGACGAAGGGGCTGAGGAGTAAAAGAATTCCTACTCTCCGATATAACTAGACTTCGAAAACAGTTTTCTTCTAGACTCAACAACGGCCAAACTACACGATCAATCAAGGGGGGATCCTAGGGTCGGTCAAGGCTCTGATACCAACTTGTCACGCCCAATATGCGACCCTATCCAAGAGGAACTCGAAGGTCCCACCAAGGATAGACCCGCATATTGAAACGCTTTTGCAAGGTGGATATCATTACATCAACATGCACTCTTCCAACAGCATTTCGGGCATCAAGATGAGCTCAAATGAAAATGATGCAATGGAATGAAATGAAGTACTCGTCGAGGCGAACAATTTGACATATTACACACACGAAACGGAGCTACAGATGCAGAGATGTGAGGCGATGAACATGGCATGTTAACACTGAAATCTGGGGACTTAGCAGAAAATATCACCTCCGGAGACAAAGTCAACGGGCGGAGCGGCTCGAGTCGGGCGGAGCGGATCGGGCGTGGCGGAGTGGATCGGGCGCGGCGGAGCGGATCGGGCGCTGGCCCATGGATCGGGCCGGGCGACCCGGACGGCGGCGATGGCGCTGGGCTCCGGCGAGCCGGGAGGCCGGCCGGCGCGCTACCGCCGGAGCGGCGGGGAGGAGAGGCGAGGCGGCGGGATCCGGTGGCGGGCTGGGCTCAGCTGGGTCGCGAGTGGGATGGCGGGCGAAGCGGGCGGTGTCGGCGATGCCGGTCGGCGGCGACGGCGGCGAATGGTGAGCGCAGCGGCGGTCGGCGGGTCGCCGGAGGGCGCGGGCGAGGGTCGCCGGAGGCGCGGCGGCGGCGGCGCGCGGCGCTGGTCAGCGAGGAGCGGGCCTCGGCGGCGGCGACCGGGCCCGTGGGCTCTGCTGCGGCCGCGCGGCCGGGCGGCGGTGGAGGGCGGCGCAGGGCGACGTGGCGGCTTGCGATTCACCGGGGAACGGCGGCTGGACGTGTCCGGTCCGGTCCGGACATGTCCGGCGCGCGCGGAGGGGAAAATCTAGGGTTAGCACCGAAAAATGGAGGAGGACGTTTATATAGGTAGAGGGAGCTAAGAGAGTCCAAATGAGGAGCGGTTTTCGGCCACACGATCGTGATCGAACGACCGAGAGCATGGAGGGGAGCTAGATGGGTTTTGGGCCACTTTGGAAGGGGTGTTGGGCTGCAACAAAAGAGGCTTTCGCAGTTACCCGGTTAACCGTTGGAGTACCAAACGACCTCCAAATGGCACGAAACTTGTGTTTCATTAAGTAGATATACCCATATCTGCTCAAATCATCTGTGAAGGTGAGAAAATAACGATATCCGCCATGAGCTTCAACATTCATCGGACCACATACATCTGTATGTATGATTTCCAACAAATCTGTTGCTCTCTCCATAGTACCGGAGAACGGTGTTTTAGTCATCTTGGCCATGAGGCATGGTTCGCAAGTACCAAGTGATTCATAATCAAGTGATTCCAAAAGTCCATCAGTATGGAGTTTCTTCATGCGCTTTACACCGATATGACCTAAACGGCAGTGCCACAAATAAGTTGCACTCTCATTATCAACTCTGCATCTTTTGGCTTCGACATTATGAATATGTGTATCACTGCTTTCGAGATTCAATAAAAATAGACCACTCTTCAAGGGTGCATGACCATAAAAGATATTGCTCATATAAATAGAACAACCATTATTCTCTGATTTAAATGAATAACCGTCTCGCATCAAACAAGATCCAGATATAATGTTCATGCTCAACGCTGGCACCAAATAACAATTATTCAGGTCTAAAACTAATCCCGAAGGTAGATGCAGAGGTAGCGTGCCGACCGTGATCACATCGACTTTGGAACCGTTTCCCACGCGCATCGTCACCTCGTCCTTGGCCAGTGCTCGCTTATTCCGTAGTCCCTGTTTTGAGTTGCAAATATTAGCAATGTAACCAAGATCAAATACCCGGTGCTACTACGAGCTCTAGTAAGGTACACATCAATAACATGTATATCACATATACCTTTGTTCACCTTGCCATCCTTCTTATCCGCCAAATACTTGGGGCAGTTCCGCTTCCGATGCCGTCCGCTTGCAGTAGAAGCACTCGGCCAGTGCTTAGGTCCAGACTTGGGTTTCTTCTCTTGAGCAGCAACTTGCTTGCTGTTCTTCTTGAAGTTCCTTCTTCTTCCCTTTGCCCTTTTTCTTGAAACTAGTGGTCTTGTTGACCATCAACACTTGATGCTCCTTCTTGATTTCTACCTCCGCAGCTTTTAGCATTGCAAAGAGCTCGGGAATTGTCTTGTTCATCCCTTGCATATTATAGCTCATCACGAAGCTCTTGTAGCTTGGTGGCAGTGATTGGAGAATTCTGTCAATGACGCTATCATCCGGAAGATTAACTCCGAGTTGAATCAAGTGATTATTGTACCCAGAAATTTTGAGTATATGCTCATTGACAGAACTATTCTCCTCCATCTTGCAGCTGTAGAACTTATTGGAGACTTCATATCTCTCAATCCGGGCATTTGCTTGAAATATTAACTTCAACTCTTGGAACATCTCATATGCTCCATGATGTTCAAAACGTCGTTGAATACCCGGTTCTAAGCCGTAAAGCATGGCACATTGAACTATCGAGTAGTCATCAGCTTTGCTCTGCCAGACGTTCTTAACGCCGTCGGTTACATCAGCAAGCAGTTCTGGCACCCAGCGGTGCTTCCATGACGTAATTCTTCTGTGCAGCAATGAGGATAATCCTCAAGTTACGGACCCAGTCCGTGTAATTGCTACCATCATCTTTCAACTTAGCTTTCCCAAGGAACGCATTAAAATTCAACGGAACAACAACACGAGCCATTTATCTACAACAAACATAGACACGCAAAATACTATCAGGTACTAAGTTCATGATAAATTTAAGTTCAATTAATCAAATTACTTAAGAACTCCCACTTAGACAGACATCTCTCTAGTCATCTAAGTGATCACGTGATCCAAATCAACTAAACCATAACCGATCATCACGTGAGATGGAGTAGTTTTCAATGGTGAACATCACTATGTTGATCATATCTACTATATGATTCACGCTCGACCTTTCAGTCTCCGTGTTCCGAGGCCATATCTGCATATGCTAGGCTCGTCAAGTTTAACCTGAATATTCTTCGTGTGCAAAACTGGCTTGCACCCGTTGTAGATGGATGTAGAGTTTATCACACCCGATCATCACGTGGTGTCTGGGCATGACGAACTTTGGAAACGGTGCATACTCAGGGAGAACACTTCTTGATAATTTTTAGTGAGATATCATCTTAAAATGCTACCGTCAATAAAGCAAGATAAGATGCATAAAGGATAAACATCACATGCAATCAATATAAGTGATATGATATGGCCATCATCATCTTGTGCTTGTAAACTCCATCTCCGAAGCACCGTCGTGATCACCATCGTCACTGGCGTGACACCTTGATCTCCATCGTAGCATCGTTGTCGTTTACGCCATCTATTGCTTCTACGACTATCGCTACCGCTTAGTGATAAAGTAAAGCAATTACAGGGCATTTGCATTTCATACAATAAAGCGACAACCATATGGCTCCTGCCAGTTGCCGATAACTTCGGTTACAAAACATGATCATCTCATACAATAAAATATAGCATGACGTCTTGACCATATCACATCACAACATGCCCTGCAAAAACAAGTTAGACGTCCTCTACTTTGTTGTTGCAAGTTTTACGTGGCTGCTACGGGCTTAGCAAGAACCGTTCTTACCTACGTATCAAAACCACAACGATAGTTCGTCAAGTTAGTGCTGTTTTAACCTTCGCAAGGACCGGGCGTAGCCACACTCGATTCAGCTAAAGTGAGAGAGACAGACACCCGCCAGCCACCTTTAAGCACGAGTGCTCGTAACGGTGAAACCAGTCTTGCGTAAGCGTACGCGTAATGTCGGTCCGGGCCGCTTCATCTCACAATACCGCCGAACCAAAGTATGACATGCTGGTAAGCAGTATGACTTGTATCGCCCACAACTCACTTGTGTTCTACTCCTGCATATGACATCTACGCATAAAACCAGGCTCGAATGCCACTGATGGGGAACGTAGTAATTTCAAAAAAATTCCTACGCACACGCAAGATCATGGTGATGGCATAACAACGAGAGGGGAGAGTGTTGTCCACGTACCCTCGTAGACCGTAAGCGGAAGCGTTATGACAATGCGGTTGATGTAGTCGTACGTCTTCACGATCCGACCGATCCAAGCACCGAACGTACGGCACCTCCGAGTTAAGCACACGTTCAGCTCGATGACGATCCCCGGGCTCCGATCCAGCAAAGCTTCGAGGATGAGTTCCACAAGACGACGGCGCAGTGACGATGATGATGTTCTACGGCGCAGGCTTCGCCTAAACTCCGCGACGATATGACCGAGGTGGAATATGGTGGAGGGGGCACCGCACACGGCTAAGGAACGATCCGTAGATCAACTTGTGTGTCGTAGGGTGCCCCCCAGCCCCTGTATATAAAGGAGCAAGGGGGAGGCCGGCCGGCCCTAGAGGGTGCGCCAGGAGGAGGAGTCCTCCTCCTAGTAGGAGTAGGACTCCCCCTTTCCTACTCCTACTAGGAGGGGGAAAGGAAGGGGGAAGGGGAGAAGGAAAGAGGGGGCGCCGGCTTCCCCTCCTAGTCCAATTCGGACCAGAGGGGGAGGCAGCGCGTGGCCCACCCTAGCCGCCCCTCTCTCTCTCCACTAAGGCTCATATGGCCCATTACTTTTCCCGGGGGGGGGGGGAGGGGGTTTCGGTAACCCTCTGGCACTCCGGTTTTCTCCGAAAACGTCCGGAACACTTCCGGTGTCCGAATATAGTCGTTCAATATATCAATCTTTATGTCTCGACCATTTCGAGACTCCTCGTCATGTCCGTGATCACATCCGGGACTCCGAACAAACTTCGGTACATCAAAACTTATAAACTCATAATAAAACTGTCATCGTAATGTTAAGCGTGCGGACCCTACGGGTTCGAGGACTATGTAGACATGACCTAGAACTATTTTCGGTCAATAACCAATAGCGGAACCTGGATGCCCATATTGGTTCCGACATATTCTACGAAGATTTTTATCGGTAAAACCGCATAACAACATACGTTGTTCCCTTTGTCATCGGTATGTTACTTGCCTGAGATTCGATCGTCGGTATCCAATACCTAGTTCAATCTCGTTACCGGAAAGTCTCTTTACTCGTTACGTAATGCATCATTTCGTAACTAACTCATTAGCTACATTGCTTGCAAGGCTTATAGTGATGTGCATTACCGAGAAGGCCTGGAGATACCTCTCCGACAATCGGAGTGACAAAACCTAATCTCGAAATACGCCAACCCAACATGTACCTTTGGGGACACCTGTAGTACTCTTTTATGATCACCCAGTTACGTTGTGACGTTTGGTAGTACCCAAAGTGTTCCTCCGGTAAACGGGAGTTGCATAATCTCATAGTTACAGGAACATGTATAAGTCATGAAGAAAGCAATAGCAATATACTAAACGATCAAGTGCTAGGCTAACGGAATGGGTCATGTCAATCACATCATTCTCCTAATGATGTGATCCCATTAATCAAATGACATCACATGTCTATGGTTAGGAAACATAACCATCTTTGATTAATGAGCTAGTCAAGTAGAGGTATACTAGTGATTATATGTTTGTCTATGTATTCACACATGTATCATGTTTCCGGTTAATACAATTCTAGCATGAATAATAAACATTTATCATGATACTAGGAAATAAATAATAACTTTATTATTGCCTCTAGGGCATATTTCCTTCAGTTTGACCGATAAAGATCTTCGTAGAATATGTAGGAGCCAATATGAGCATCCAGGTTCCGCTATTGTTTATTGACCGGAGATGTGTCTCGGTGATGTCTACGTAGTTCTCAAACCCGTAGGGTCTGCACGCTTAATGTTCGATGATGATTTGTATTATGAGTTATTTGATTTGATGTACCGAAGTTTGTTCGGAGTCCCGGATGAGATCACGGACATGACAAGGAGTCTAAAAATGGTCGAGAGGTAAAGATTCATATATTGGAAGGTTGCATTTGGAGACCGGAATGGTTCCGAGTGGTTCGGGCATTTTTCTGGAGTACCGGGAGGTTACCGGAACCCCCCGGGAGAAGTATTGGGCCTAGTGGGCCTTATTGGAGGAGAGGAGAAAGGGCCACGTGAGAGGGGCGCCCCTCCCCTTGCCAAAACCAAAATGGACTAGGGGAGGGGGCCGGCCCCCCTCTTTCCTTCCCCCTCTCTCTCCCTTACCTTTCCCTCCGGTGGAAGAAAGGAAAGGGGGGGGTGAATCCTACTTGGACTATGAGTCCAAGTAGGACTCCCCCTAGTGCGCCCAAACCTGGTGGGCCTCCTCTCTCCCTCCCTCCTTTATATACGTGGCCAGGGGACACCCCAATAGCACAACAGACAACACAAGTTTCTCTTAACCGTGTGTGGTGCCCCCTCCACAATTACACACCTCGGTCATATCGTCGTAGTGCTTAGGTGAAGCCCTGCGCTGGTAACTTCATCATCACCGTCACCACACTGTCGTGCTGAAGGAACTCTTCCTTGGCCTCAGCTCGATCTAGAGTTCGAGGGACGTCACCGAGTTGAACGTGTGCAGATCGCGGAGGTGTCGTGCGTTCGGTACTTGATCGGTTGGATCGCGAAGACGTTCGACTACATCAACCACATTAACTAAACGCTTCCGCTTTCGGTCTACGAGGGTACATGGACACACTCTCCCCCTCGTTTCTATGCATCACATAGATAGATGTTGCGTGACCATAGGAATGCGATAGTCGTAGTAACAATAGTTGGCGAGACGACAACGATGCTACGATGGAGATCAAGGTGTCGCGCCGGTGACGTCGGAGATCATGACGATGCTTTGGTGATGGAGATCATGAGCACAAGATGATGATGGCCATATCATGTCACATATTTTGATGGCATGTGATGGTTATCTTTTATGCATCTTATTTTGCTTAGTACGGCGATAGCATTATAAGATGATCCCTTACTAAATTTCAAGGTATAAGTGTTATCCCTGAATATGCACTGCTGAGACAGTTCTTCATGCTGAGACACCACGTGATGATCGGGTGTGATAGGCTCTACGTTCACATACAACGGGTGCAAGCCAGTTTTGCACACACATAATACTTGGGTTAAACTTGACGAGCCTAGCATATGCAGATATGGCCTCGGAACACTGGAGACCGAAAGGTCGAGCGTGAATCATATAGTAGATATGATCAACATAGTGATGTTCACCATTGAAAACTACTCCATCTCACGTGATGATCAGACATGGTTTAGTTGATTTGGATCACGTGATCATTTAGATGACTATAGGGATGTCTATCTAAGTGGGAGTTCTTAAGTAATACGATTAATTGAACTTTAATTTATCATGAACTTAGTCTTGATAGTATTTTGCAAATTATGTTGTTGATCAATAGCTCGTGTTATAGCTTCCCTATGTTTTTTATATGTTCCTAGAGAAAACTAAGTTGAAAGATGATAGTAGCAATGATGCAGACTGGGTCCGTGATCCGAGGTGTATCCTCATTGCTGCACAGAAGAATTATGTCCTTGATGCACCACTAGGTGTCAGACCTATTGGAGGAGTAGATGCAGATGTTATTAATGTTTGGCTAGCTTAATATGATGACTACTTGATAGTTTAGTGCACCATGCTTTACAGCTTAGAATCGGGACTTCAAAGACATATTAAACATCATGGACCATATGAGATGTTCCAAGAGTTGAAGTTAATATTTCAAGCAAATACCCGAGTTGAGAGATATGAAGTCTCCAACAAGTTCTATAGCTAAAAGATGGAGGAGAATAGCTCAAGCAGTGAGCATGTGCTCAGATTGTCTGGGTACTACAATCGCTTGAATCAAGTGGGAGTTAATCTTCCAGATAAGATAGTGATTGACAGAGTTCTCTAGTCACCATCACCAAGTTACTGGAACTTCGTGATGAACTATAGTATGCAAGGGATGACGAAAACGATTCCCGAGCTCTTCGTGATGCTGAAATCGATGAAGGTAGAAATCAAGAAAGAGCATCAAGTGTTGATGATTGACAAGATCACTAGTTTCAAGAAAAATGGCAAAGGTAAAGAAAGGGAACTTCAAGTAGAATGGCAAGCAAGTTGTCACTCCCGTGAAGAAGCCCAAAGCTGGACCAAGGCCTGAAACTGAGTGCTTCTACTACAAAGGAAATGTTCACTGAAAGCGGAAATGCCCTGAATATTTGGTGGATAAGAAGGATGAAAGGACATGATATACAAGTTATTGATGCCCCCATGTGTGGTTTTGGTAATTGATGACATTCTCTATGGACTAATGGTTGCATCGAGTTATATTTGAAGGATGTTTCCATAGGCATTTCTTGAAGTCCATGTGTTGGTTTCAAGGAGTTTATGGGTTGACCAAGGTGCTATTAAGGAATTATCCAAAGATTGGTCATGTGAGTGTTGAGCTTATTGCAAGCATGTCTTGAAGAAGAAGATTGTGTGATCATTCATATTTACCTTCAATACATCATCCAAATGAAGAGAGTTGGAAAGATTCAAGGTTGATCAAGACTAAGTCAAGAGTGAATCAAGTTGATCAACTCACAAAGCATAGAAGATGTACCGAGGGGACCAAGTGTTCCCATGGTATGGTAAGCATTGTCCATTACGCTTTGTGTACTAACCCATGGTCTACGTGAGAGTTCTTTGTGGGGTTAGGTATGTTTCCATGGTCTTGCGCCAAGAGGAAGATCCCATACAACCCATGGAGGATGACATCAAGTGGTGATCGCCATCAAGTTTGCAGTGTGCAAGTTCAAGTGGAGCAACACAAAGAGTGGCTCACCCATAATGGAGTATGGGGAGCAATCAAGTTTGAATCTTGCCATCCATTGTGGTGTCAATGGTCTTGTGAAGATGTGTCAAGAGTCGCCACCCATAGTGACTATGGGGAGCAATCATCTAGTCTTCATCGAGCCAATGCAATCAAGAAAGGTGGTCCAACTTGAGGGAGTCAAGATCGCCATCATCTAGCTCAAGTGGACCATGTGCAAGGCAAAGGTTTGCCCTTGATAGGTTTTCTATTTTACCGGTCTCATGGTGGTAGTTGGGAGACCGGGTTATAGGATCGATAGCCGTACTATCAAGGGGGCTCTCAAGTGAGTAGCTTGATCGTATCGCTCGTCGAGAGCTCAAACCATTGCATCCTTGCATCATGTTTCTTGGTCCTTGTTTGATTCTCTTTGTGAGTCTTAGAGCTTATGGTCATCTTTATGACAAGCTTGAGTTCATCGAAACGGAGTTTGCATGCGCCTTCTATGATGTTTTCGTGTTGGAGGTTTTACCGGTCTTCTCCGAGGAAGGGTTCTCACCATTTTCTTTTGGGCCTTTTCTCATTTGCTTATTATTGGTATTTCTTTCAAGATTGTGTTAGCCCTTGTCGCTAGCTTTCCAACAAACTTGGTTTCATCGAATTCGAGTCCGCTTGCAAAAGTTGTGGCTGTTTTGGTGAAGGCTGCAGCGGTACTACCGCGACTAGAGCGGATGTAATTTTTTACTACCGCTCTAGAGCGGTACTACTCGCGGCTCCTGAGCGGTACTACCGCTCCAGAGCAGTACTACCGTGGCTCCTAAGCGGTAGTACCGCCCCGGACCAAAAACTCGTGTTTTCTCTCGTTTGGGCTGTTTTGAGCGCTGTTTTGAGCGTGCTAAGCGGTAGTACCGCCCTCCAAGCGGTAGTACCGCTTGTGCACGACCTGAGCACATAACGGTTGGATTCGGAGGTCCTATAAAAGGGTCTTCTTCCCATTGAACCTTATCCTTTGAGCTCGTGTTCTTCCCCATTGTTGACCTTCTTCGAGCTTGCTAACTCTCAATCCCTCCATGGATTCTTGCTAGTTTTGAGGGAAAGAGAGAGGAGATCTAGATCCACATTTCCACCAATCACTTTCTCCTCTATGTGAGGGGAACCCTTGGATCTTGATCTTGGAGTTCTTGGTGTTCTCCTTCTTGTTCTTCCTCTCATTTTCCTCCCTAGCATTAGTTGCTTCGTGGGATTTGAGAGAGAAGGACTTGGCACTCTGTGTGCCCTTGCCATTGCATTTGGTGCATCGGTTTGAGTTCTCCACGGTGATACGTGGAAGTGAAGTTTGAGAAGCTTATTACTCTTGGGTGCTTGGTGCCCTTGAGCTTGTTCCTCTTGGGTGCTTGGGCGCCTAGACGGTTGGTGGTGTTCGAGCTCAATCATTGTGGTGTAAAGCTCGGCAAGCGCCGGGTCTCCAATTAGGTTGTGGAGATCGCCTGAGCATCTTGACGGGTTCCGTGACCGCCCCAAGGGTTGCCAAAGTGTACGGGTTCGGTGACCGCCCAAGGGTTGCCATTTGTACGGGTTCGTGACCGCCCTCAAGGGTCCCTTAGTGGAATCACGGCATCTTGCATTGTGCGAGGGCGTGAGGAGATTACGGTGGCCCTAGTGGCTTCTTGGGGAGCATTGTGCCTCCACACCGCTCCAAACGGAGGTTAGCATCTGCAAGGGTGTGAACTTGGGGATACATCGTCGTCTCCGCATGCCTCTGTTATCTCTTACCCAAGCCCTTTACTTATGCACTTTACTTTGTGATAGCCATATTGTTCTTTGTCATATATCTTGCTATCACATAGTTGCTTATCTTGCTTAGCATAAGTTGTTGGTGCACATAGGTGAGCCTAGTTGTTTTAGGTTTTGTGCTTGACAAATTAACCGCTAGGTTTATTCCGCATTTGTTCAAGCCTAAACCGTAATTATTTTAAAGCGCCTATTCACCCGCCCTCTAGGCGACATCCTCGATCTTTCAATTGGTATCAGAGCCTCGTATCTCTTTGTTAGGCTTAACGGCCTAGAGAGTAAAGATGTCGACTAGGGGATTAGGATTCTCTGACACTCTTAGTTTTGATGGCACAAATTTTGATGTTTGGGTAATTTGCATGCTTAACCTCTTTAGGTCATGGACCCAAATTTAGAGCGAATTGTAGATATGGGTTTTTCTCTCCAAAGGATCCCCAAAGATTATCTTTAGAGGATGAGAAAACTCTTATCTCAATGCTCAAGCCTCTAATGTGCTTTTCGATGCTTTGAGCAATGTAGTTATTTTTCAACTCATGCCGCTTCGGGATGCTCATGAGTTATGGACAAAGCTTCAAGATAAATATGGTGTGTCCAAGATTTGTGGGGATGGTTGTTCTCCTCCACCTCCGTCATATAGTCTTCTCAACTTCTTCTACTTCACCTACATGTGGTTTGCCACAAGGTAATGATATGGTGAGTAGTGTTGGTCATTGCAATGATGATAGTATGCTTATTGTGGATGATCCTTCATCACTATATTATTGCAATGCTCCTCTTTGGGCTTTAACACTTCGAGCACTCCAAATGTTTCACATGCTTGTGTTGATAGTCCTTGCATATCATGTAGAAATTGCTTGACTAAATATCATGATGATATGCTTGCTATGTCTTGTTGCCATGATAAAATGCATCTATTTCCTCGAATTGTTGTGCTAACAATGTAGAGGAAACCAAACACCCATGGAACAAGATGTGGTGTTTAATGGTGCCTCAAGGATCCTACATCATCATCTATTGCTTTTGCCTTATGGCTAAGGCGCCAAAGGTATCTCCTACTTTGTACCCCAATATGTCTCTTGATGATGATGTTGATGCTAACGATGATGAGGATAATGATGAAGAGAATGATAATGTTGCCTCCTTAAAAATTAAGGGGAAATGGTTTTAAAGCTCTTCATAAAATAAAATTGCTCGCTCCAACTTCATGGAAATTATGTCCATTGCTATTGAGAGCAAGAAATATATTGATGAGTTGGAATCTCGTCTTGAGGAGCATGAGGTCACCATTGATAAAATGGAAGGTCATGGGCGTGATTACGCTAATGAGATTATGGACCTCTCTCAAGCTCTTGAACTTGAACAAACCACCAAGGAATCTCTTGAGGAGACTTTTGCTCTAGAATTGTCTAGAGTGAAGGAATCTACTGATAGAGCCCTTGAGGTGGCCAATGTTTTGAAACTAAAATGCTAAGCTTGAAGTTGCTCATGCTAGACTCCTTGAGGATTTTGAGCACCTCAAAATGGCTCAAGGGTCATCAAGGGTGAGCTCATCAAACTCACCGAGTCTCATGCTCAACTTGAAGCTTCTTATTTAAAAGAGCTTGCCAAGTTGCCTTCTCCTCTTGTTGTTAATGATGATGCTTGTGCTACTAATTCTATTACTTGTGAAGCATCCATTTTGAAGGAGAATGTTGAGCTACGGGCTCAACTTGAGGTGCTATCTTGCAATTATGGGAAATTGGAAGAAAGTCATGAAAAGCTCTCAAGCTCTCATGATGATCTTCTAGTATCCCATAGTGTGCTAAAGATAGCTCATGAGGCCATGATTGCTAAGGTAACATCTAGTGAGCCTCATGTGGATACTAGCACTACTTCTAGTCAAAATAGTATATTGCCATGTGCTAGTCCTTGTAATTCATCTACTCACAATTTTGGTACATCTTGTGATGAATTGCTTTCCTTGCCTTGTTGCTCTAACGATGAAGCTTATACTTCCTCTAGTACTTGTGTTGAGACTAACCATGTAGAGGAAATCAAAGAGCTCAAGGCCCAAGTCACTTCTTTGAAGAAAGACTTGAAAAGTGTCATGAAGGGAAATCCAGACTCAACAATATCTTGAGTGTGCAAAATCCCCAATGACAAAGGTGGACTTGGATTCAACTCCAATAAGAAGAAGAAGTCCAACATGAACAAAAAGAAGGGCCAAGAACAAGTCAAGAATTCGCCAAGATTGTTTGCTTCAAGTGCAAAGTAGAAGGGCATCATGTTAGATCTTGCCCATTGAAGAAGAAGGCCATTAGTGTCAAGCAACAAGGAAGAGGGCACAAGTTCAATCTCATGCTCAACCTCAAGTTGAAGAAATGCCACTTCCCAAGAAGACTCAAGCTAATGCTTCTCTTGTGGAAAAATCAAGTGAGAAGAAAGTGAAGAGTAGACGTTGCTACTTATGTCGTGAGAAAGGTCACGCCGCTTCTTCATGCACTAGTGGTAACTTATCCAACCCAATTATTATTGATGATATCTATTCTCTTGGGAAGGATAAGGTTGGCAATGTGTTTGCCAAGTTTGTTGGTACTCAAAGTGGTGTCAAGAAAAGAACCATTTGGGTAGCCAAGCCTATTGTGACTAACCTCTTAGGACCCAACTTGGTTGGGGACCAACAAGCTCAAACTTGATCAATAGGTGTTTTTGGAGGGCATTGGAGACTTGGCTACATTATGAAGAATTAAGGGGACTTCATCATTCTTTTTGTCACAAGCCAAGTCAATTGGATTATCAAGTTTCTATCTTATATCCAATGTGCCTCCTTGCGTAACTTGTACTTAAATTGTTTACTTTGAAAGTTACTTGCCCCCTTGCATGTTTTGGTTTTGTTCCTTGCATGTGTTTGTATATGTTGCGCTTCCAACTTGCTTATGTATGTTGGTGTGCACTTCATGTACGTGTGAGTTGTGTGTTGAGCCTTTGTGCATCTTCTTTGTATCTTAGTTGGCTCTTGTGAGAGATTAATGGAATATCCCATTATTGGGGAGTGATGTGCTTTGTGCACCTCACACTCCTATAAGTGTGTGTACATGAGGAATACCATCTAGTATTGATATTACAAGATTATCTAGTCACTATGTGGTATGTCTTCTCATGAGAAATTCAAATTCTAAATTGTCCATTAATTATCTCTTGTTGGATCCTCTTATTGCCTCTTGTTAAGTTTTCTTCATTGGTATCACATTATGGGGGAGTAATATGCTATGTATATTACTAGCCTAGAAAATGTGTACATTTGAGATATTGTCACCTAGTGTTGATATTGTAGATTATCTTGTTCCTAGGTGGCATGTTAGCTCTACAAGTTGCAATCTGCTTGTGTGTGGTGTGAAGATGATGTTGATATCCTTGCTATCTACCACCGGAATTCTTTCCATCTACTTCTTGTCTTTTGACAATTGGTAGTCATTTATGTGTGGTAGAATTTATTGATCATCTTTACATTGGCTTTTGTTTTACTTGCCTCTTCTCTTGCCAAGGATTGTGTCAACTCCGTTGTCTTCCATACCACTTGTGGATCTTGTTTATTTCTTGTTCTTGTCTAGTGTTTTCTAGATATAGTGAAAGCGGTGATCCCACCTTGTGCATTTTGTATTCAAATACAAATCCTATATAATGCACAACTCGTGGGGAGCTATTCTATTTTCTTCGAACACTCTTCTTGTGATCCTTATCAAGTGTGTTTTGGTGGAAGGCAAGCCATTTCTTTTTGGTACTTTGTGCCATCATGAAACTTTGTTGAGGGCTTGGTTTGTTTGAAACCATCCTCTCTTTGGGAGTTTGACATCTTTAGTTTAGTGTGTATCAATGGATATCTCATTCCTTGATGTATCTTTAATGATATCTTCCAAGTGATGATTTCTCCATTTAGTATCCTTTTCACTTGGAATTTCTTTGTCTTTTGGTTTCGGTTTTGAAAGTCTTGAGCATGCATGTTTACTTCATGTATTTCATTTGGCATGCTTTCTTTCTTTGACTCAATATATAGGGAAACTCCACCTAGTCTCAATTTGGATGAGATGTGCATGAAATTCATTTTCATATCTATATGCACATATTTATGTGGAGTTTGTCCTATGTATTGGTGTTTCTAACTATTTGGTCCCGATGAGTTTGGGTACCGCTTAGTTTGTGTTGTTCTTCTAGGAACATTTGGAGATGCATTGGATGCTCGGCTCACTCACAAGGAAGGTGTTGTCACCATGTGCATATTGGAGTCAAGCTAGGATGATCAATGAACTACTATCTACCTTCAATTGGTATCTACTACATCCTTCCAATGATATCTCGTAACAAGTATCTATTCATGCTTTCCTCTCTTGCATTCAACCTTGTGTAGGCTGTATCTTGGCATGATATTCATTTCATATCTTGTGATACTTGTTTCCTTTCTCAAAGCATCCCAACGATGATCTCTGTTGCTAGTTGTGATGCCCTTGATGGATGTGTGTTTGGACTTCATTTATATACAATAAGACCATATCTAGCCAAGTGCTATGCTTTCAAGCAAATATCTTATTGGTATATTTATGACTTCCTTGTGGATATCTTGTTCCTTCGTGGTGTAACTATTTCGGGTGTACATCCTTCTTTGTAGATATATATATATATCATCATGATTTCGTCTACATAGAACCTTATACACTTGAGAGAAATTACATCTCTAGTTGATATCCTTTCTTTCACGCCCACCTTGTCTTTCTTATGTTATTTCTTTGGTGGCTCCGTGAAAGCTTTTGCCTTGAGTGCGTGTCCTCTATCGTTGCATCTTTATGCACTCTTGTGTGGTGAAGATTATTTTCTTCATGCTTATCTTTACAAGGCTTTTGCCATCTTAATTGGCATCCCTCGTCTTGATGAGGCTTTCATCTTCTATCTTCACCACGGGTTGTCACAAGCATAAGTTCTTTATATGCTTATTAGTAAGCTTGTGAACCCATTTGCTAGTTGTGTGTGTGGAATGATAGGCCTTGCACCGTGTGCCTCATTATTTCAAGACTATGTTGATGCTTAATGCTCATCCTATTTTTAGTCCTCTCAAGTGCTTCGCCATGACTCACACACATCATTTTGGTTGAGCCTATTCTTAAGTTGCCTCTTTTACATGTTGCTCAACCATGTGCTTGTTGCAAGCGCTAGGCTTTGTTTCCTATATGCTCACTTGCACTGGATGTGAGTTTCTATTGATTTTGGGGGAGCTATGATCCTATTTTGTGCACTTTGTATTCAAATACAAAAATTCTTATGTGTGCACAAATCATGGGGAGCTTTCTAGTTTCTTTAGAACACTCCTTTGCGCTTATCATAATATCTTTTTTCTTGTGGCATGTAGGATCATTGGTCTAGTTGGTTCAATTGATATCCGTTGATTGCTTGCTTCAATTGGTATCTTCTGATTGCTTGTGTCTCTCTTTGTTATGTCTTTGTGTCATATATTTTTGTTGCAATCTTTGGGCCTCAATATAGTTTGTCTTCCTCCAAGTATTGGCAGTTGGATATGTGTATTGCATTCCACTCTCTTGTTGAGAAATACACAATTTATGGAGGAACACCTTTTATTTTGGCCTTCTCAGCTTTTCACCCATTTTGGCAATCGATGCCAATGGGGGAGGAGTTTCAGAGAGTTTTGTGGAGAAGTCTTCTGAGTTTTCTCCTTGCTTTGGTTTTGGTCCTAAGCATTTGCATCTCATTCTCCTGCATCATTGGTTGTTGCATTGCATTGTGATGCATAATTCCTTATATAAACTCTCTTGAAAGTGATTGTCATCAATTACCAAAATGGGGGAGATTGAAAGGACATGCGGTGCCCCCATGTGTGGTTTTGGTAATTGATGACATTCTCTATGGACTAATGGTTGCATCGAGTTATATTTGAAGGATGTTTCCATAGGCATTTCTTGAAGTCCATGTGTTGGTTTCAAGGAGTTTATGGGTTGACCAAGGTGCTATTAAGGAATTATCCAAAGATTGGTCATGTGAGTGTTGAGCTTATTGCAAGCATGTCTTGAAGAAGAAGATTGTCTGATCATTCATATTTACCTTCAATACATCATCCAAATGAAGAGAGTTGGAAAGATTCAAGGTTGATAAAGACTAAGTCAAGAGTGAATCAAGTTGATCAACTCACAAAGCATAGAAGATGTACCGAGTGAGACCAAGTGTTCCCATGGTATGGTAAGCATTGTCCATTACGCTTTGTGTACTAACCCATGGTCTACGTGAGAGTTCTTTGTGGGGTTAGGTATGTTTCCATGGTCTTGCGTCAAGAGGAAGATCCCATACAACCCATGGAGGATGACATCAAGTGGTGATCGCCATCAAGTTTGCAGTGTGCAAGTTCAAGTGGAGCAACACAAAGAGTGGCTCACCCATAATGGAGTATGGGGAGCAATCAAGTTTGAATCTTGCCATCCATTGTGGTGTCAATGGTCTTGTGAAGATGTGTCAAGAGTCGCCACCCATAGTGACTATGGGGAGCAATCATCTAGTCTTCATCGAGCCAATGCAATCAAGAAAGGTGGTCCAACTTGAGGGAGTCAAGATCGTCATCATAGCTCAAGTGGACCATGTGCAAGGCAAAGGTTTGCCCTTGATAGGTTTTCTATTTTACCGGTCTCATGGTGGTAGTTGGGAGACCGGGTTATAGGATCGATAGTCAGATTATCAAGGGGGCTCTCAAGTGAGTAGCTTGATCGTATCATTCGTCGAGAGCTCAAACCATTGCATCCTTGCATCATGTTTCTTGGTCCTTGTTTGATTCTCTTTGTGAGTCTTAGAGCTTATGGTCATCTTTATGACAAGCTTGAGTTCATCGAAAACGGAGTTTGCATGCGTCTTCTATGATGTTTTCGGTGTTGGAGGTTTTACCGGTCTTCTCCGAGGAAGGGTTCTCACCATTTTATTTTGGGCCTTTTCTCATTTGCTTATTATTGATATTTCTTTCAAGATTTTGTTAGCCCTTGTCGCTAGCTTTCCAACAAACTTGGTTTCATCGAATTCGGAGTCCGTTTGCAAAAGTTGTGGCTGTTTTGGTGAAGGCTGCAGCGGTACTACTGCGATTAGAGCGGATGTAATTTTTTACTACCGCTCTAGAGCGGTACTACCGCGGCTCCTGAGCGGTACTACCGCTCCAGAGCAGTACTACCGTGGCTCCTAAGCGGTAGTACCGCCCGGACCAAAAACTCGTGTTTTCTCTCTCGTTTGGGCTGTTTTGAGCGTGCTAAGCGGTAGTACCGCCCTCCAAGCGGTAGTACCGCTTGTGCACGACCTGAGCACATAACGGTTGGATTCGGAGGTCCTATAAAAGGGTCTTCTTCCCATTGAACCTTATCCTTTGAGCTCGTGTTCTTCCCCATTGTTGACCTTCTTCGAGCTTGCTAACTCTCAATCCCTCCATGGATTCTTGCTAGTTTTTGAGGGAAAGAGAGAGGAGATCTAGATCCACATTTCCACCAATCACTTTCTCCTCTATGTGAGGGGAACCCTTGGATCTTGATCTTGGAGTTCTTGGTGTTCTCCTTCTTGTTCTTCCTCTCATTTTCCTCCCTAGCATTAGTTGCTTCGTGGGATTTGAGAGAGAAGGACTTGGCACTCCGTGTGCCCTTGCCATTGCATTTGGTGCATCGGTTTGAGTTCTCCACGGTGATACGTGGAAGTGAAGTTTGAGAAGCTTATTACTCTTGGGTGCTTGGTGCCCTTGAGCTTGTTCCTCTTGGGTGCTTGGGCGCCTAGACGGTTGGTGGTGTTCGAGCTCAATCATTGTGGTGTAAAGCTCCGGCAAGCGCCGGGTCTCCAATTAGGTTGTGGAGATCGCCTGAGCATCTTGACGGGTTCCGTGACCGCCCCAAGGGTTGCCAAAGTGTACGGGTTCGGTGACCGCCTCAAGGGTTGCCATTTGTACGGGTTCGGTGACCGCCTCAAGGGTCCCTTAGTGGAATCACGGCATCTTGCATTGTGCGAGGGCGTGAGGAGATTACGGTGGCCCTAGTGGCTTCTTGGGAGCATTGTGCCTCCACACCGCTCCAAACGGAGATTAGCATCCGCAAGGGTGTGAACTTCGGGATACATCGTCGTCTCCGCGTGCCTCGGTTATCTCTTACCCGAGCCCTTTACTTATGCACTTTACTTTGTGATAGCCATATTGTTCGTTGTCATATATCTTGCTATCACATAGTTGCTTATCTTGCTTAGCATAAGTTGTTGGTGCACATAGGTGAGCCTAGTTGTTTTAGCTTTTGTGCTTGACAAATTAACCGTTAGGTTTATTCCGCATTTGTTCAAGCCTAAACCGTAATTATTTTAAAGCGCCTATTCACCCCCCCCTCTAGGCGACATCCTCGATCTTTCACCTGGGTATTTGATACTTGTTCGGTTGCTAAGATTAGTAACTCGAAATAGGAGTTACAGAATAAACAGAGACTAGTTGAGGGTGAAGTGACAATGTGTGTTGGATGTGGTTCCAAGATTGATATGATCATCATCGCACACTCCCTATACTTTTGAGATTAGTGTTGAGCCTAAATAAATGTTATTTGGTGTTTGCATTGAGCATAAATATGATTAGATCATGTTTATTGCGATACGATTATTCATCTAAGACAGAGAATAAATTGCTATTTTGTTTACATGAATAAAACCTTCTATGGTCATACACCCAATGTTGATGGTTTATTGAATTTTGATCATAGTGATACACATATTCATAATATTGATGCTAAAAGATGGAAAGTTGATAATGATAGTGCAACATATTTGTGGCACTGCCGTTTGGGTCATATCGGTGTAAAGCGCATGAAGAAACTCCATAAAGATGGACTTTTGGAATCACTCGATTATGAATCATTTGATGCTTGCGAACCGTGCCTTATGGGCAAGATGACTAAAACTCCATTCTCCAGAACAATGGAGTGAGCTAGTGAATTATTGGAAATAATACATACCGATGTATGCGGTCCAATAAGTATTGATGCTCGTGGTGGGTATCGTTATTTTCTGACCTTCACAGATGATTTGAGCAGATATGGGTATATTTACTTAATGAAACACAAGTCTGAAACATTTGAAAACTTCAAAGAATTCCAGAGTGAAGTGGAGAATCATCGTAACAAGAAAATAGAAGTTTCTACGATCTGATCGTGAAGGAGAATATTTGAGTTACGAGTTTGGCCTTCATTTAAAACAACATGGAATAGTTTCACAGCTCACACCACATGGAACACCACAGCATAATGGTGTGTCCGAACGTCGTAACCGCACTTTATTGGATATGGTGCGATCTATGATGTCTCTTACCGGGTTACCACTATCGTTTTGGGGTTATGCATTAGAGACAGCTGCATTCACTTTAAATAGGGCACCATCAAAATCTGTTGAGACGACACCTTATGAACTGTGGTTTGGCAAGAAACCAAAGTTGTCGTTTCTTAAAGTTTGGGGCTGCGATGCTTATGTGAAAAAGCTTCAACTCAATAAGCTTGAACCAAAATCGGAGAAATGCGTCTTCATAGGATACCCAAAGGAAACTGTTGGGTACACCTTCTATCACAGATCTGAAGGCAAAATCTTTGTTGCTAAGAATGGATCCTTTCTAGAGAAGGACTTTCTCTCGAAAGAAGTGAGTGGGAGGAAAGTAGAACTTGATGAGGTAATTGTACCTTCTCCCTTATTGGAAAGTAGTTCATCACAGAAATCAGTTCCCATGATTCCTACACCAATTAGTGAGGAAGCTAATGATGATGATCATGAAGCTTCAGATCAAGTTACTACCGAACCTCGTAGGTCTTCCAGAGTAAGATCCGCACCAGAGTGGTACGACAATCCTTTTCTGGAAGTCATGGTACTAGACCATGATGAACCTATGAACTATGAGGAAGCGATGATGAGCCCAGATTCTACGAAATGGCTTGAGGCCATGAAATCTGAGATGGGGATCCATGTATGAGAACAAAGTGTTGAATTTGGTGGACTTGCCCGATGATCGGCAAGCCATAGAGAATAAATGGATCTTCAAGAGGAAGACGGACACTGATAGTAGTGTTACTATCTACAAAGCTCAAATTGTCGCAAAAAGGTTTTCACAAGTTCAAGGTGTTGATTATGATGAGATTTTCTCACTTGTATCGATGCTTAAAAGTCTGTCCAAATCATGTTAGCAATTGCCGCGTTTTATTAAATTTGGCAGATGGATGTCAAAACTACATTCCTGAATGGATTTCTGGAAGAAGAGTTGTATATGATGCAACCAGAAGGTTTTGTCGATCCAAATGGTGCTAACAAACTGTGCAAGCTCCAGTGATCCATTTATGGACTGGTGCAAGCCTCTCGGAGTTGGAGTAAACGCTTTGATAGTGTGATTAAAGCATATGGTTTTATACAAACTTCTGTAGAAGCCTGTATTTACAAGAAAGTGAGTGGGAGCTCTGTAGCATTTCTAATATTATATGTGGATGACATATTGTTGATTGGAAATGATATAGAATTTCTGGATAGCATAAAGGGATACTTGAATAAGAGTTTTTTTCAATGAAAGACCTCGGTGAAGTTGCTTACATATTGGGCATCAAGATCTATAGAGATAGATCAAGACGCTTGATAAGATTTTTCAATGAGTAAATACCTTGACAAGTTTTTGAATGAGTTCAAAATGGATCAGTCAAAGAAAGAGTTCTTGTTTGTATTACAAGGTGTAAAGTTAAGTAAGACTCAAAGCCCGACCATGGCAGAAGATAGAAAAGAATGAAAGTCATTCCCTATGCCGCAGTGATTGGTTCTATAAAGTATGTTGTGCTGTGTACCAGACCTATTGTGTACCTTGCCATGAGTTTGGCAAGGGGGTACAATAGTGATCTAAGAGTAGATCACTGGACAACGGCTAAAATACTTGTCGATGATGGGGGTGATAAAGAGTTCGTCGTAAAGAGTTACGTCGATGCAAGCTTTTACACCAATCCAGATGACTCTAAGTCTCAATTTGGATACATATTGAAAGTGGGAGCAATTAGCTAGAGTAGCTCTATGCAGAGCATTGTAAACATAGAATATTTGCAAAATACATACGGCTCTGAATGTGACAGACCCGTTGATTAAATTTCTCTCACAAGCAAAACATGACCACACCTTAATACTCTTTGGGTGTTAATCACATAGCAATGTGAACTACATTATTGACTCTAGTGCAAGTGGGAGACTGAAGAAAATATGCCCTAGAGGCAATAATAAAGTTATTATTTATTTCCTTATTTCATGATAAATGTTTATTATTCATGCTAGAATTGTATTAACCGGAAACTTAGTACATGTGTGAATACATAGACAAAACATATTGTCCCTAGTATGCCTCTACTAGACTAGCTCATTAATCAAAGATGGTTATGTTTCCTAACCATAGACATGTGTTGTCATTTGATGAACATGATCACATCATTAGGAGAATGATGTGATGGATATGACCCATCCGTTAGCTTTGCATTATGATTGTTACAGTTTCATTGCTACTGCTTTCTTCATGACTTATACATGTTCCTTAGACTATGAGATTATGCAACTCCCGAATACTGGAGGAACACTTTGTGTGCTACCAAATGTCACAACATAAATGGGTGATTATAAAGGTGCTCTTCAGGTGTCTCTGAAGGTGTTTGTTGGGTTGGCATAGATCGAGATTAGGATTTGTCACGCCGTGTTTCGGAGAGGTATCTCTGGGCCCTCTCGGTAATACTCATCACTATAAGCCTTGCAAGCAATGTGACTAATGAGTTAGTTGCGGGATGAAGTATTATGAAACGAGTAAAGAGACTTGCCGGTAACGAGATTGAACTAGGTATGATGATACCGACGATCGAATCTCGGGCAAGTAACATACCGATGACAAAGGGAACAACATATGTTGTGATGCGGTTTGACCGATAAAGATCTTCGTAGAATATGTAGGAGAAAAAAAATGAGCATCCAGGTTCTGCTATTGTTTATTGACCGGAGATGTGTCTCGGTCATGTCTACATAGTTCTCGAACCCGTAGGGTCCGCACGCTTAACGTTCGATGACGATTTGTATTATGAGTTATGTGATTTGATGTACCGAAGTTTGTTCAGAGTCCCGGATGAGATCACGGACATGACGAGGAGTCTCGAAATGGTCGAGAGGCAACGATTCATATATTGGAAGGTTGCATTTGGACATCGGAAGGGTTCCGAGTGGTTCAGGCATTTTTCCGAAGTATCGGGAGGTTACCGGAACCCCCCTAGGAGAAGTATTGGGCCTAGTGGGCCTTATTGGAGGAGAGGAGAAAGGGCCACGTGAGAGGGGCGCCCCTCCCCTTCCCCAAACGGAATTGGACTAGGGGAGGGGGCCGGGCCCCCTCTTTCCTTCCCCCCTCTCTCTCCCTTACCTTTCCCTCCGGTGGAAGAAAGGAAAAGGGGGGTGCGAATCCTACTTGGACTAGGAGTCCAAGTAGGACTCCCCACTGGCGCGCCCAAACCTGGCGGGCCTCCTCTCTCCCTCTCCTTTATTTACGTGGCCAAGGATACCCCAATAGCACAATAGACAACACAAGTTTCTCTTAACCGTATGTGGTGCCCCCCTCCACAGTTACACATCTCGGTCATATTGTCGTAGTGCTTAGGCAAAGCCCTACGCCGGTAACTTCATCATCACCGTCACCACGCCGTCGTGCTGATGGAACTCTCCCTCGGCCTCAGCTGGATGTAGAGTTCAGGGGGCGTCACCGAGCTGAATGTGTGCAGATCGCGGAGGTGTCGTGCATTCGGTACTTGATCGGTTGGATCGCGAAGACGTTTGACTACATCAACCGCGTTACATAACGGTTCCGCTTTAGGTCTACGAGGGTACGTGGACACACTCTCCCCTCTCAGTGCTATGCATCACATAGAGGATCTTGCGTGATTGTAGGATTTTTTTTGAAATTACTGCGTTCCCCAACAGATTTATGTGCGTTCGCCAAAAAGCGAGCAGTCCTGTGTCTTTTACAAAAACACCCACCGAGGGCCAGAATCTGAACCATCAAATAGGCCAGAGGTGCATTGAGTTGTTCATCATCCCAAAACAAGAAATCCTCAAAGGACATGGCCGACGCCCCTGGCTCATCCACGCGCCCACACGGCCAACTCCTGGGCGATTGGCCCCATTGCTCCGTCTCACGGCTTCAGCTATGCGACCACCAGCGGCAAGGGTATCTTCTGGCCGCAGATCTCATGCCTATTTGAGCAGGGCTGACCTCAGCCGATGGCGAGGCCTTCACAGAGAACTTTCCTAATCCAAATAAGGATGAGAGGATATGTTTTGTATCCTTCCTTCTAAGAGGCATATGATTCCACATTCACCATTTCTTAAGGGGCTTGTTAGAGTTTTATGGGATCCAACTCCACGACCTCACCTCAGGATCAATTCTACATATTTCTGGCTTTGTCGCTCTCTGCGAGATGTTCCTAGGCTGTGAAGCCCATTTCAAGCTATGGAGGAAATATTTTTGTCTCATCCCCCGCACCTACGAGGGATCAATTCTTGAAGTAGGCAAAGCTAAAGTGTGTCGTATAGCCAGCACCAGATATCCCATTGGGACTCCAAAGAAAGATTCCGAATAATGGTCTTCGGAGTGGTTTTATATTGAAGATGTTCCCCTGTTCGAGCCAGTTCGGAGAGGCTTTCCCGTGTATTCAGACGCCCTGCTGAAGGAGCAACTCAACTGGCGGCCTCTCCAAAGAAGAGTCCACTGAGGTGCGGCACCTAGCTGCAAAGATAAGGGTGCTAGCTCACGGCGAATTGACCTTGGTTGACGTAATGGCTACCATGATCGACTGATGCGTGCAACCCCTTCAACAAAGGACACACCCCCTGTGGTGCTACAATGAGACGAGCGACGCGTCCCGCTATAAGTGACAAGGGTTGGACAATCAAGCGGCAATGGCCGCTATATTAGCGGATCTTTTCAAAGGCGGAGAAGTAGAATTCGCCCACCCGAGAAACTGGAAAGGTTACTCAGGCTACAACCCCATCGAATGGGTAAGTTCAAACTTGTGTACATAGCTTGGATGTCACTCCGAATACTGATCGGTTCAACCATTTTTCCAAACAGAGCTGGAGACGCCAAGTGGAAGGCATCAGCTGCCCTGCTCCTTAACAGGAGGATCATTCCCAAGATGACGACCCGGGCTTCCACGAGGACCCTGAGATATCAATTGATTTTGAGGATGGGGTTTTCTTTCAGGACATCCTTGATGGTTCCAAGGTGGATATCATAGTCGATCACCCTAGGCTCCTCCCCTCCTCCGCTGTAAGTAGAAAGAAGGCCTCCTTTCCAACAAAGCATTCGCCTCGTGCTACTTTGGCTACGCTGACTGATACGTCTCCAACGTATCTACTTTTCCAAACACTTTTGCCCTTGTTTTGGACTCTAACTTGCATGATTTGAATGAAACTAACCTGGACTGACGCTGTTTTCAGCAGAACTGCCCTGGTGTTGTTTATTGTGCAGAAAACAAAAGTTCTTGGAATGACCAGAAAATCCACGGAGATAACTTTTGGAAAATATAAAAAATACTGGCGAAAGAATCAAGGCCAAGGGGCTCACACCCTGTCCACGAGGGTGGGGGGGCGCCCCCTCCCCCTGGGCACGCCCCCTGTCTCGTGGCCCCCTGATGCTCCACCGACCTCAACTCCAACACTATATATTCCGTTTCACGGAGAAAAAAATCAAAGAGAAAGTTTCATCGCGTTTTACGATACAGAGCCGCCGCCAAGCCCTAATGTCTCTCGGGAGGGCTGATCTGGAGTCCGTTCGAGGCTCCGGAGAGGGGGATTCGTCGCCGTCGTTATCATCAACCATCCTCCATCACCGATTTCATGATGCTCACCGCCGTGCATGAGTAATTCCATCGTAGGCTTGCTGGATGGTGATGGGTTGGATGAGATTTACCATGTAATCAAGTTAGTTTTGTTAGGGTTTGATCCCTAGTATCCTAAATGTTTTGAGATTGATGTTGCTATGACTTTGCTATGCTTAATGCTTGTCACTAGGGCCCGAGTGCCATGATTTCAGATCTGAACCTGTTATGTTTTCATGAATATATGTGTGTTCTTGATCCTATCTTGCAAGTCTATCGTCACCTATTATGTGTTATGATCCGACAACCCCGAAGTGACACGGTGATGACCGTAGTTTGAGGCATTCATGTATTCACTAAGTGCTAATGCTTTGGTCCAGTTCTCTATTAAAAGGAGGCCTTAATATCCCTTAGTTTCCATTAGGACCCCGCTGCCACGGGAGGTTAGGACGAAAGATGTCATGCAAGTTCTTTTCCATAAGCACGTATGACTATATTCAGACTACATGCCTACATTACATTGATGAACTGGAGCTAGTTCTGTGTCACCCTATTTTATAACTATTAGATGATGAATAGCATCCGACATAATTATCCATAACTGATCCAATGCCTACGAGCTTTTCACATATTGTGTTTCGCTTATTTACTTTTCCGTTGCTACTGTTACAACTACTACAAAACTGTTATTTTTACTTTTGCCACTGTTACCATTACTATCATACTACTTTGCTACTAAATAGTTTGCTGCAGATACTAAGTTATCCAGGTGTGGTTGAATTGACAAGTCAACTGCTAATACTCGAGAATATTCTTTGGTTGCCCTTGTGTCGAATTAATAAATTTGGGTTGAATACTCTACCCTCGAAAGCTGTTGCGATCCCCTATACTTGTGGGTTATCAAGACTAATCTCTGGCGCCGTTGCCGGGGAGCATAGCTCTATTCTTTGAGTCACTTGGGATTTATATCTGCTGGTCACTATGATGAGCTTGAACGACGCAAGAACTAAGAATTTTCCCTCAACTACGAGGGGAGGCAAGGAACTGCCATCTAGCTCTGCACTAGATTCTCCTTCTGTTTTGAGTAAACTTGTGACACCTAAACCTGCTACTGCTATGAATTCTGATATGTCGCATGTTATTGATGATGCCACTTCTGCTATGCATGATACTTATGATGAAACTATTTCTGTGCTTGATACTACTATGCCATTAGGTGAATTTATTGATGAACAACTTGCTAGGGTTAGAGAGAACAAAATTATTGGAAACGAAATTATTGATGATAGTGATGATGAAGGTTCTCCCCCTAATTATGAATTGCCTGTTGTTCCTGAGGGTTATGTTATGGATGAAGAAACTGCTAGAGATCTTTTTTGCTTGCAATGATAGATCTGATCTTAAGAAATTACTAGCTAAACTTAAACAGAAAACTCTAAATGCTAGAATGAAATATGACCCTGCCTTTTCTACTTCACCTATCTTTGTTACTGATAAGGATTATGAATTCTCTGTTGATCCTGAGATTATTACTTTAGTTGAATCTGATCCTTTTTATGGCTATGAATCTGAAACTGTTGTGGCACATCTTACCAAGTTAAATGATATAGCCACCCTGTTTACTAATGATGAGAAGTCTTGCTATTATTATATCCTTAAGATATTTCCATTCTCATTAAAGGGTGATGCTAAAACTTGGTTTAATTCTCTTGATCCTGGTTGTGTGCGTAGTCCCCAGGATATGATTTATTACTTCTCCGCTAAATATTTCCCTACTCATAAGAAACAAGCTGCCATGTGGGAAATATATAATGTCTCCCACAAGCTTGGGGGAGGCTTCTCCGATTACTTAATGCTTTGCCTAATCATCCTCTCAATAAAAATGAAATACTTGATATCTTTTATAATGGACTAACCAATGCTTCCAAGGACTACTTGGATAGTTCTGCTGGTTGTGTTTTCAGGGAAAGAACAGTCGACCAAGCTGAATTACTATTGAATAATATGTTGACTAATGAAAATAATTGGACTCTTCCCGAGCCAATTCCTGAGGCAATTCCTGAGCCAACTCCTGAGCCTATTCCTAAACCTACTCCTAAGAAGATGGGTGTTCTATTTCTCAGTCCTGAAGATATGCAAGAGGCAAAGAAATCTATGAAAGAAAAATGTATTAAAGCTGAAGATGTTAAGAATTTACCTCCTATTCAAGAAATACATGATCTTAATATACCGCCGGTCGAAGAACCACATTGTCTTGATAACCCAACACAGGTAGTAAAGGTAAATTCTCTCTATAGATATGATAAAGTTGAAATACCCTCTACTAAATTTCATAGCCCATGCTTAGATGAATTTGATGACTTTATGGCTAGACAAGAAAGTTTCAATGCTTATGTTGGTAGAGAGTTAAAGAATAATGCTTTCGAGATAGGACGCGTAGGTGATAATCTGGCTAGAGTTAAAGATGAACTTCACCGTGTTAGCAAATATGCTTCTATGGTTGCTACTCAAGCTGAGCAAGTACTTAAAGCTCAAAATGATTTGCTTGATGAATTGAATAATAAAAATGACTTTGCTGTTAGAGTGGCTACTAGAACTGGTAGAATGACTCAGGAACCTTTGTATCCTGAAGGCCACCCTAAGATTATCGAGCAAGATTCTCAGAGAAATAATTTAGATGCACCTAGTCCTTCTAAAAAGAAGAAAAAGAAAAATGATAGGACTTTGCATTCTTCTAGTGAACCTGTTATAGACACATCCAAGAATCCCAATGATATTTCTATCTCTGATGCTGAAACACAATCAGGTGATGAACATGAACCTAGTGATAATGTTAATGATAATGTTCATGTTGATGCTCAACCTAGCAATAACAATGATGTAGAGGTTGAACCTGCCGTTGATCTTGATAACCCACAATCAAAGAATCAACATTATGATAAGAGAGATTTTGTTGCTAGGAAGCACAGTAGAGAAAGAGAACCATGGGTTCAGAAACCCATGCCCTTTCCTCCTAAATCATCCAAGACAAAGGATGATGAGGATTTTGAGTGCTTTGCTGAAATGATTAGACCTATCTTCTTACGTATGCGCTTAACTGATATGCTTAAATTAAATCCTTATGCTAAATACACGAAGGATATCATTACTAATAAAAGAAAGATACCAAAAGCTGAAATTTCAACCATGCTTGCTAATTATACTTTTAAAGGTGGAATACCAAAGAAACTTGGAGATCCAGGGGTACCAAATATACCATGCTCCATTAAAAGAAATATTGTTAAAACTGCTTTATGTGATCTTGGAGCCGGTGTTAGTGTTATGCCTCTATCTTTATATTGTAGACTTGAATAAAATAAGTTGACACCTAATGAAATATCTTTGCAAATGGCTGATAAATCAACTGCTATACCTGTCGGTATTTGTGAGGATGTGCCTGTTGTGGTTGCAAATGTCACTATCTTAACGGACTTTGTTTTTCTTGATATTCCCGAGGACGATAGTATGTCGATTATCCTTGGTAGACCCTTTTTGAATACTGCAAGGGCTGTTATTGATTGCAACAAAGGCAATGTCACTTTTCATGTTAATGGTAATGAGCATATGGTACACTTTCCGAGGAAACAACCTCAAGTTCATAGCATCAATTCTATTGGAAAAATTCCAACTATCATTATTGGAGGTTTTGAATTTCCCCTTCCTACTGCCAAGACAAAGTATGATATTCTTATTGTTGGGGATGTTCATATCCCCGTTGAGGTAACCTAGTGTTATTCAAAATTTCTCCGGTTCCATGATTATTCGGAATGAGTTTGTTAACAAGACTTGATCAACCTTGTTAGTGGATTCCTTTTGATAATCATGAGATGGATGAAACTAGAAGGCACAACCTTCAGACCTCTTTTTTACTTTCTGTTATTTAGAATAAATAAAGCAAAAATAGTATTATCTGTCTGTTTTCTGAATTATCCGTGCAATAAAAAATATCCCAAAAATAAAAGTGCTCCAAATGCCCTGCAAATTTTGTATGATATTTTATGGAATATCTAAGGATTTTAGGCACTGAGAACATAGCAGGGGGGCATGCACCTGGCCACGAGGGTGGAGGGCGCGCGCACACCCCCTGGGCGCGCCCCCCTGTCTCATGGGCCCACGGTGGCCCCCCTCCACTTATTCCTGCACCCACACACTCCATCTTCCTCCCAAAAAAAATCCCCATCCAGCTCAAGCATGATTTCTAGCTCATTTTGCTGCGATTTTTGATCTCCTTGCTCAAAGCTTCATTCACAAAACTGCTTTGGAAGATTGTTGCTTGGTATGTGCCTCCTCCAATGGTCCAATTAGTTTTTGTTCTAGTGCTTTATTCATTGCAAATTTTTGCTGCATAGGTGACCCTGTTCTTGAGCTTGCATGTCAAATTTATGAGGTCCCAAGTAATTCTAATACATGTTATAGGCTCTAGGCACTTGTGGGAGTAGTTGCTATCAGTCTTGTTTAGTTTGATTCACTTTTATTTTGAAGTTACTAAAAATTTCAGAAATTTTCAGAAAATGATAAGGAGATTTTTGAGGGGCTCTTCTAGCCAAGGCTCCAAGGATAAACAATCTAAAGAAAAGGAAAAGGCCAAGTATAATATTCCTCGTGGAGCGGAATACGACCGTGTGAATGGCCTTGTGATAATTTCTTGAGAGAAGCCGGGATTTATGAAGACTTTTATTCTTTGGTTGAAAATGCGGGCCTCACCGACTTACTCCACGACCGGATCGACCAGTCTCTTACTCACCAATATTTTCGTGCACAACTTTTATTATCATCCCAAGAATTCACCTTCATCAGTATCATTTCATTTATATGATGAGTTCAAGGAAATGTCATTACGTAATTTTTGCGCGGTATGTAGAATACCCTTTGAGGGCAGTTTAGATGAACCACATCGTAAAGATGTGGATGGTTTTGTTAACACTATTACTGTAGGGGATCCGAAGAAGGGTTCCGATGCGAGAATCACTAGCATATATTTTCCTGTCTTACGCTACTTTGCCATATTTGCTAGTCGATGCTTAATTGGTCGTGGAAATAGTGGAAACTTCAGTGTTCCTGATATTATTATTCTGTTCCATGCCTTGTTTGGTGATAACAGCTTTAGTATGGGTGCTGTTATTGCTAAACGGCTAAGACTGAACCGTACAAAGGGCCCCATCTTTGGAGGTACCTATGTCGCACGCCTTGATAAACATTTTGAGATACCTATTAGGCATTATGAGAAAGAGGAGACAATGTTGCCTCTTTCCTTTTTAGATTACAGGAGCATGGCAGCTCATGAGTTTATTGTTGACAACAAAGATAAGATGCTTCTGTATAACCTGAGATTTAATAAGAAACACAATGAGATTATTACCCTGCCTGCGCCTCTGTTGTTTGATTTGACTGCAGATAATTATCTTGTCTTGCCGGAAGCAGTGTACGCTCATCGAGGCCAGGCATCCGCTCTAGAGCTTGAGCCGGAACCTCCACTGGACCCTTATCGCCCATCATCTTATCAGTGAGATCCAGAGGAGATCGCGAGCCAGTGGTATCCTGATGACACTCCTCAGTACACCGGAAAGAGTAGCTGCGGTCCTTGGCATTAGACCAACTTAGGCCAAAAGCCTAAGCTTGGGGGAGTACGTATTTCTCACCGACTTTACATTCATGTTCACACACTATTCTAGTTGTCGGTGCTCATACTCTTTCATTGTACTATCCATGCTAGTTTATTTTCTTTTTCTAGCTTTCTTCTTATGTGTTTGTTAAACCTTAAGAAAAACCAAAAAATTAGTTAGTTTAATTTCCATGCTTGTAGTAGTAATTAAAAAGAAAACCCAAAAAGATTTCTCGTTCTTCTTTTGCTTGTTGGGAGCTTTCCCGTGTAAATAGTTTTATTTCTTTTCTTTCCTTTGGGGGTCGAGAGTAGAAGACCATATCGAAAATGTTCAATGGCTCTCATATGCATGATTGTTGATTTAACTTAGAGCCTGTATCACTTTGTCTTCTCTCTTGAATTGAATGCTTGCAGATTCCAGCTTAGTCCAATGCACGTGCACTATTATTATTATGCACACCGTTCGGTCATGCAAGTGAAAGGCAATAATGACGATATAATGATGGACTGATTGAGATAAGAGAAGCTGGTATGAGCTCGACCTCTTTTGTTTTTGTAAATATGATGAGTTCATCATTCCTGATTCAGCCCATTATGAGTAAACATATTTGCCATGACATTTAGAGATTATAGTTTCTTATACCATGCTTAATTAGCTGGGAGCTTATAATGGTTTACCTTGCGTGCCAACATGCTATTAAAATGGTTTACCTTTGAATGAATTGAGTGACTTGACTTGGCACATGTTCACGCATGTAGTTGAAACAAAATCAACATATCCTTCATGATATTTCTGTTCATGGTGGATTATATCCTACTCATGCTTGCACCTGGTGTAGATTAATTTTAATGCATGTTCATGACTGTTGTTGCTCTCTCAGTTGGTCGCTTCCCAGTCTTTTGCTAGCCTTCACCTGTACTAAGCGGGAATACTGCTTGTGCATCCAAACTCCATAAACCCCAAAGTTATTCCATATGAGTCCACCATACCTTCCTATATGCGGTATCTACCTGCCGTTCCAAGTAAATTTGTATGTGCCAAACTCCAAACCTTCAAATGAAATTCTGTTTTGTATGCTCGAGCAGCTAATGTTTCAACTAGGGCTGTCTCTATCTTCCATGCTAGGTAGGTTATTCTCAAGAGGAGTGGACTCCGCTCCTCATTCATGAGAAAATGGCTGGTAACCGGGATGCCCGGTCCCATGATCAAAAAGATCAAAGCAAATCAAAATAATTAAACAAAACTCCCCCAGGGCTGTTGCTAGTTGGAGGCACTCATTGTTTCGAGCAAGCCATGGATTGATGCTTGTTGGTGGTGGGGGAGTATAAACTTTTACCATTCTATTTGGGAACCACCTATAATGTATGTAGCATGGAACATATCTCCATCTCATGGTTGTTGCGTTGACAGTGAAAGTATGTCGCTCAAAATTTTATTCATCTCTATTCTGAATCGAGCTCTGGCACCTCTACAAATCCCTGCTTCCCTCTGCGATTGGCCTATCTATTTAATATTTTGTTGAGTCATCACCTTCTTATTAAAAAGCACCCGCTGGAGAGCACACTGCCATTTGCATGCATTACTATTAGTTTATATTGGGTATGACTTGACTGGATCTCTTTTACCATGAATTACAATGTTTAGTCAGTCCTTGATCTTTAAAGGTGCTCTGCATTTATGTTTTGCAGTCTCAGAAAGGGCTAGCGAGATACCATCTTGTTATATCATATTATGATTGTTTTGAGAAAGTGTTGTCATTCGAGATTTATTATTATTGCTCGCTAGCTGATTATGCTATTGACATGAGTAAATATGAGATCTAAGTGTTATTGTGAATATGGTTAGTTCATAATCTTTGCTGAAAACTTGTATGCCGGCTTTACATATTTACAACAACAAGAGCAAATAGAGTTTGTAAATTTTTTTCTTTATCACTTTCAGTTTATCAACTAAATTGCTTGAGGACAAGCAAAGGTTTAAGCTTGGGGGAGTTGATACGTCTCCAACGTATCTACTTTTCCAAACACTTTTGCCCTTGTTTTGGACTCTAACTTGCATGATTTGAATGAAACTAACCCGGATCGACACTCGCTTTTCAGCAGAACGCCATGGTGTTGTTTATTGTGCAGAAAACAAAAGTTCTCGGAATGACCAGAAAATCCACGGAGATAACGTTTGGAAAATATAAAATATACTGGCAAAAGAATCAAGGCCAGGGGGCCCACACCCTGTCCACGAGGGTGGGGGGCTCGCCCCCTTCCCCTGAGCGTGCCCCCTGTCTCGTGGGCCCCCTTATGCTCCACTGACCTCAACTCCAACCCTATATATTCCGTTTCGCGGAGAAAAAAATCAGAGAGAAAGTTTCATCGCGTTTTACAATATGCAGCCGCCGCCAAGCCCTAATCTCTCTCGGGAGGGCTGATCTGGAGTCCGTTCGAGGCTCTGGAGAGGGGGATTCGTCACCGTCATCATCATCTGCCATCCTCCATCACCAATTTCATGATGCTCTCCGCCGTGCGTGAGTAATTCCATCGTAGGCTTGCTGGACTGTGATGGGTTGGTTGAGATTTATCATGTAATCAAGTTAGTTTTTTCATGGTTAGATCCCTAGTATCCACTATTGTCACGCCCAAGATGCGACCCTATCCTAAAGGAACTCGAAGGTCCCACCAACGATAGAAGCGCATCTTGAAGACGCTTTTGCAAGGTGGATATCATCACATCAACATTACATAATAGATGGGGATACATACAAAAGGCATACAATGCCACATGAATACAACATCACAATACATAAGAGCAACATCCGACTACGGATGACACACAAACAGAAACTCGAACAAGATCCACCCTGCAAGCCCAGGCTGCCGACCTGGAACCTATCCCCTGATCGAAGAAGAAGAACTCCAAAACAAGCAAGCATCGCTCTCGCGTCATGATCATCGCACAACCTGTACCTGCAACTGTTGTTGTAGTAATCTGTGAGCCACGAGGACTTAGCAATCCCATTACCATGGGTATGAAGACTAGCAAAGCTTAATGGGTAAGGAAGGGGTAACGTGGTGAGGTTGCAGCAGCGACTAAGCATATATGGTGGCTACCATACGCAAACAAGAGCGAGAAGAGAAGCAACGGAACGGTCGTCAGCTAGCAATGATGAAGAGGTGATCCTGAACTCCTACTTACGTCAAACCTAACCCTAGACCGTGTTCACTTCCCGGACTCCGCCGAAAAGAGACCATCACGGCTACACACACAGTTGATGCGTTTTAATTCGGATATGGTGTCAAGTTATCTACAACCAGACATTAACAAATTCCCATCTGCCACATAACCGCGGGCACGGCTCTCGAAAGTTTATACCCTGCAGGGGTGTCCCAACATAGACATGATAAGCTCTCACGATCAACGAAGGATATTCCTTCTCCCAAGAAGACCCGATCAGTCTCGGAATCCCGGTTTACAAGACATTTCGACAATGGTAAAACAAGACCAGCAAAGCCGCCCGATGCACCGACAAATCCCGATAGGAGCTGCACATATCTCGTTCTCAGGGCACACCGGATGAACACTACGTACAACTAAAACCATCCCTCAAGTTTCCGAGGTGGCGCCGCAAGTGGTTTCTAGTTTGGACCAACACTCGAGGAGCACCGCCTAGGGGGGTAATAAAGATGACCCTCGGCTCCTAAACCCAAGGGAAAAAGGGCTAGGTGAGGCAAATGGTAAAACCAAGGTTGGGACTTGGTGGAGGAGTTTTATTCAAAGCGAACTGTGAAGGGGGTCCCATAAATCTCCCAACCGCGTAAGGAACGCAAAATCCGGGAACATAACACCGGTATGACGAAACTAGGGCGGCAAGAGTGGAACAAAACACCAGGCATAAGGCCGAGTCTTCCACCCTTTACCAAGTATATAGATGCATTAATTAAATAAGAGATATTGTGATATCCCAACATAATCCTGTCCACCATGGAGCAATCTTCAACTTCACCTGCAACTAACAATGGTATAAGAGGGGCTGAGCAAAAGTGGTAACATAGCCAAGCAATGGTTTGCTAGGAAGGGTGAAAAAGGTTAGAGGCTGACATGGCAACTTGTGAGGCTTGATAAGCAAGAGATAGGTAGCGCAGCAAAGCGATAGAACGAAGCAACTAGCATAGCAATGATAGTAGTGAGATCCAGGGTAGCGGTCATCTTGCCTGAAATCCTGCAAGGAAGAAGAACAAGTCCATGAAGAAGACGAAGCCACGAAGACGAACCAAGCGTAGACGAACAAATCCTCACGATCGCAACGAAACGGGAACTATCGAGAAGAAGCACACAACAAGGTAAACACACCACACATAGACAAGACATGATGCACAACCAAGCATGATGCATGAAAAAGCTAGATGAGGCTACTCATGGCAAGAGATGATGCAAACAAGAACAACACATCAAGGCAAGTTTAAATGAGGCCGGAAACAACATATAACAAATTCGGTAAGTCCCCATATGCAAATTTAGAAATTGGTCCAGATCTGAACAAACATTAAGTTTAATTTGTTAAATAGCAAGTTAAAGAGCACCAAGAGGATCTACACAAAATTCTAGTCAAGTTACATATAAAGTTCATTTAGTTCGGAGCTACGGGCTAGAAGATATGAGCAAAACAAGTCAAACATGGCATTGATGCAAAATGCATCCAAACATCAAGCAAACACCTCAAAACAAGAATGCAACATGATAATATGAAATTTCATGCAAAATCAAGCAAGTTTCATATAGAGCACACTCAAAATGGAGCAACGGTTCAACACATAAGTTTAAAGGACAAGCTATCCAAAACACCAACTAGGCATCTAGCAAGCATCAAAACAGTATGCTAAAGCACCTTAACATAAGAACAAAAGGCATGGGCATGAAGTACAGGTAAAGCATGACAAAACATGAACACTGAGATATCTCCAGAACTCACTAGAACATGCTCAAAAGGACATGGAAAGATTGCAAATAATAACAGTTTCAGGCTTAGCAGAAATAACATCAGGTTGCAATGTTTAGAGCTATCAAAAAACATGTTACAGGAACTTAACATGGCAAAAAAGGCATGGCATGCTAGTACTAAAGACAAACAACAAAACTCCCTTACTGAACTTATCCTAAAGATCAACAGAAAAGATGGTATCATCTATGCAAACATGGCAAATGATATGACAGGTTCATACATGGCAGGAACAACAATAAGTAGGCATGTTGGTGAGCTTGAACCACTCAGCACAGAGCAATACATGGCATGGCAAGGTAACCAATAGTAAGAAGACATATTAATGAAGCTAAGAATGGTAAGAACAAGTTCATAGCATGCTTGGATCACTAACAACAATCATGGCAACATTGAACTTCATGTTAACAGGCTGACAGCAACAATATTTAGCAAGTTGAGAGCAAGATTACAACAGGTTACAGTAGGCTATAAATGCAACCAGGGGCATTAATAGATAGATCATGACATGTATAACAAAACATCCTTAGTGAACATCTCCAGATTATGCATAGACTGACTTGTAGAAGCATGTTTACATAGCATTATAATATAATAGAAACAGTATAGCAAAACAGCAACAACAAGTACCCTATTTCACGAGCTCGATGCGCTCACTACAAGACCCACAAAAATACAAGGATTGCACCACAGTAAATATGACATGATGTAGTACAAAACACATGTAGAGCTCATGCTCATAGGATGCACACACAAAATGCAACGAAAAAGACAAAACAGCAAGTTATGTTAAAAGACAGTAGATAACATCACATAACAGTCTTGCAACGATGATTAGGGCATCAAGATGGACGCAAACAAGCATGGCATAATGTAATGAAATGAAGAGCATCTCATGATGAACATTTTGATATATTACACGCACAAAAAGGAGCAGTATGAACGGAGTTATGATGCGTTGAACACGGCATGAAAATGCAAATATTTTGGGACTTGGGGAAATTTTGGAGGTCAACATTAGGGTTTTTGGATCTGGATCTGAGGCACGCGGATTGAGGTGGGTCGGGCTCGCCGGAGATGGGCGGTGCGGCGGCCGGAGTGGACGGGGGAGGTGGAGGTCAGGCGGGGACGAGGTGCAGCGGCGGAGGCGGGCTCGGCGAAGCGCGAGAGCGCGGCGCGGCGGGCTGCGCGCTGAAGCTCGGGCGGTGGCGGTTCGGGCGCGGTCACCGGCGGACGAGGCGCTGGGTGGCAGCGCTGAGGCCGAGGCCGGGCGGAGGCGAGACGACGGCGGGTCGGCGCGAGCCGAGGCCGCAGAGGCGGCGAAGCGCGGCGGCGTGGCGGAGAGGCGCCGGGCGGTAGGGCGGCGACGAAGCGAGCCACGCCGGGCGGCGGAAGTTGAGGCGGCGGCGGGCGGGCGGAGCAAAGCAGTGGCGGGAGGCGAGGGTGGAGGCGCGGCGAGGTGCGACGGCGACGCTGGTCGGGTGGCGGCGGCGGCATGGAGCTGGCGGCGGAGGCGCCGCGCGCGTCTGGCCGCGGCGGCGGAGATCTGGCCCGCGCAGCCCTGGATGGGCTCCATGGGCCGGCGGCGCGGGGACGGCGGCGAAGGACAGGTGTCGGCACGGGATTCGTCGTCGTCAGCGGCGGACGTGTCCGGCGGGCGAGAGGAGCGGGGCTAGGGTTTCATCCGCGAAAATGGAGGGGGAGGCACCTATTTATAGGTAGAGGGAGCTAGGAGAGTCCAAATGAGGAGCGGTTTTCGGCCACGCGATCATGATCGAATGACCGAGAGCATGGAGGGGGTTTGGATGGGTTATTGGGCCACTTTGGAGGGGTGTTGGGCTGCACACAATAGAGGCCTTTGCGGCTACCCGGTTAACCGTTGGAGCATCAAACGACCTCCAAATGGCACGAAACTTGACAGGCGGTCTACCGGTGGTGTACCAAGGCCTCTCGGCAAATCACGGTCCATTCCAAGAATGTTTAACACCCGCTCACGAAAAGAAACAAGAAGGGGATGCCGGATGACATAGGAGTGCAGGATAGCAAAACGGACAACGGGGAAAATGCTCGGATGCATGAGACGGACACGTATGCAAAATGATATGCACATGATGACATGATAAAATGCAACACACAAGCAAACGACATGGCAACGACGGCGAATAACTGGTGGACACCTGGCGCATCAAATCCGGGGCGTTACAACTCTCCTCCACTAACAAGAGATCTCGTCCCGAGATCTTGGGTCCGAGACGGAAGGGAAAATGGATGAGGTGAAACAAGAACTCAAGAGAAGAAGCAAAGGATCGAGAGCACTCGAGAAGAAGAGAGGAACGACGAGAATGATGAGAATTGAAAGCTCACGTAATCAGATAGACTATGAAACCACTCCGGTTAGAACGAGATAAGAAACGAATAAGGCTGAAAGGATTTAGGCAGCACTCCGGCTGAAAATGGAAGGAACAGAACATGAACTCCACAAGATGGGATGGCACTTGATGAGATGAGTAACGCAAAGCCTCCGGAAGAATTGAAATAGAATGAAAAGAACTTAGAAGGAAGGATTGAATAGAGTTGTTGAGAAGATCAACAACGAAAGAATAAGCTTGTCGTGGAATTATGGATAACATCTCAAAATTATGATGTGATCGCCGACCACAAGCGGAAAAGATTAAATAGCTGAGAAGAACGAAGAAATGCAAAACTCCACTTCAAAAGAGTATGGGGAATTAATCGCACTTCGAGATGATAGAAGAAAAGATACTTGAGCTACTCCAACAAAATCTTGATGAACTCTTGAAAGAATGAATTAAATCAAGAAGAACCACCATGAAGAACTCCGGTAATAAAAGGATGATGACATAGAATGAAGGATGAAAGAATAATATGAGTCTTGCGATGATTTAGATGGAGTTTCCTTCAAAATTGTCGAGGAAAATTCGAACTCCGGAAAAGAAAAGATGAAACCACTTCGAAGCGCGAAATTACTCATCATGACCAAACTCCGAAGGAAGGGATTAATCACTTGGAAGAAATAAGAATAAGATTTAATGTATGCTTAACCTTCGTCAACCTAAATTGATGACAAGCAAAGGATTTTGCATACTACATACTCTTATTGAAAAGGATTAAGGGGGGGTATAGCACCAAATTTGGGAAGGTCTTCATGAGCCACCGGTAGGATTGAATAGAATGAAAGAATTGATATGATGAGAACAGAAAAGGAATCTTCAACGAACCACCATGAAAATGTAAACGAACGAAGAGAAGAGAACGAATCGCCGGAAAGAATTAGAAAATGAACGAAGATACTTGAGTGAATCAAGATGCACGGGAACGAAGAGATCGCGAACTGAGTAAATAAAGCTTGAACGAAGCACCGGTACAACTATGGAACGAACGAAGCTGAAAACTTGGAACAAAGAAATATTCTGAAATGGAGGCCTCCGGATCAACGAAATGGGAAAGCAACTCCTGAAATACTCCGGATGGGTAAGAAAAGAATCTCTGACAAACGGAATAATTCGAGAGGATAACAAGAAGCTAGAACCACGAATCTTTGGGAGAACGGGCAAAATTTAGAGGAAAAACTCTTCTTCGGTCTTCAAATGACGACTGAAAACACCACCAAAGTTACTGAGATACTTCGGGAGAATGAAAAGCGAAGGGGTTTGAGCCAACAATGAAAAGTATTTGAAAGAGATCTTGGAGAAGGCATGTGACTGATGGGATCCATTGTTACGTCACAATTGAAAAGAATTGAGAAAACTCTAGGGGAATTAGAAGAGTCAGGTAAGATCCTGGGAAAAGACCTGTGGGTTAGGGCCCACTAAAAAGAAAACACCTTTGGAAAGGGATGTTGAAGAGATAGATGATGTACCGGAACAATTTAAAATATTTGAATGAGGTGACAACCTCGAATTAATTGGAACACAGACGAATCTCTTGTGATGTCTTGAGCACTCCGGAAGGATAAACTAGCGAGAGGCGAACGAGCAAGGGGAACACTTGATCCAAGGAAAATAATATGATCAACCCGAAAAACTTGAATTGAGTGCACCGGAAAAAGAAAAGGGATGAAGAATGACGAACAAGACGAGAATCCACCAGTTGAAATGATTGAGGGAAGACTGAAGAGACTCCGTACGAATTAAAAAATTGATGCTCGAAAAAGACTCTGGTTCTAGGAAGAAGATGGTGGGAGGGCGGGAAAACAAAGGCAACTTGGAAGGAAAAAAAACCTATGAATAGCTTGAAGAGAAAACAACGGTTGAAATCATTGAGGAAAGAAAGCAAAGACTTCGCACAAGTAGGATGGATACTCGATTACAGACGCCGGTTCTGAGAAGAAGAAGGGAGGGCAGGTGAAAAAAAAACAACAGCTGAGGATTGAACTTGGCAAAGATGAAGAGGCTCGAGTCAACTTGACAAGAAATGCACCGGATAAAAGAGGATGGACAACGAACAAAAACTAACCGCGTGATCCTAAAGAAAAATTTGAAGGGGAAGAGGAGTAGTTCAAAACACCTACGTCAAGATTCCTTACCAGAGCGATTTAAGGCGAGAGAGTAAAAAGAATTCCTACTCTCCGATATAACTAGACTCCGAAAACGGTTTTCTTCTAGACTCGACAACGACCAAACTACACGATCAATCAAGGGGGCTCCTATGGTCGGTCGAGGCTCTGATACCAACTTGTCATGCCCAAGATGCGGCCCTATCCTAAAGGAACTTGAAGGTCCCACCAACGATAGAAGCGCATCTTGAAGACGCTTTTGCAAGGTGGATATCATTACATCAACATTACATAATAGATGGGGATACATACAAAAGGCATACAATGCCACATGAATACAACATTACAATACTAAGAGCAACATCCGACTACGGATGAAACACAAACAAAAACTCGAACGAGATCCACCCTGCTAGCCCAGGCTGCCGACCTGGAACCTATCCCCTGATCAAAGACGAAGCAGAAGAAGAACTCCAAAACAAGCAAGCATCGCTCTCGCATCATGATCATCACACAACCTGTACCTGCAACTGTTTTTGTAGTAATCTGTGAGCCACAAGGACTTAGCAATCCCATTACCATGGGTATCAAGACTAGAGAAGCTTAATGGGTAAGGAAGGGGTAAAGTGGTGAGGTTGCAGCAGTGACTAAGCATATATGGTGGCTACCATACGCAAACAAGAGCAAGAAGAGAAGAAACGAAACGGTCATCAGCTAGCAATGGTCAAGAGGTGATCCTGAACTCCTACTTACATCAAACCTAACCCAAGACCGTGTTCACTTCCCGGATTCCGCCGAAAAGAGACCATCACGACTACACACACGGTTGATGCGTTTTAATTCGGATCTGGTGTTAAGTTATCTACAACCGGACATTAACAAATTCCTATCTGCCACATAACCGCGGGGACGGCTCTCGAAAGTTTATACCCTGCAGGGGTGTCCCAACTTAGCCCATGATAAGTTCTCGCGATCAACGAAGGATATTCCTTCTCCCAGAAGACTCGATCGCCTCGTAATCCCGGTTTACAAGACATTTCGACAATGGTAAAACAAGACCAGCAAAGCCGCCTGATCGCCGACAAATCCCAATAGGAGCTGCACATATCTCGCTCTCGTGGCACACCGGATGAACATTACGCATAACTAAAACCATCCCTCAAGTTTCCCGAGGTGGCGCTGCAAGTGGTTTCTAGATTGGACCAACACTGAGGAGCACCGCCCCGGGGTAATAAAGATGACCCTCTGCCCGAAACCCAAGGGAAAAGGGCTAGGTGAGGCAAATGGTAAAACCAAGGTTGGGCCTTGCTGGAGGAGTTTTATTCAAAGCGAACTGTGAAGGGGGTCCCATAAATCACCCAACCGCGTAAGGAACACAAAATCCAGGAACATAACACCGGTATGACGGAAACTAGGGCGGCAATAGTGGAACAAAACACCAGGCATAAGGCCGAGTCTTCCACCCTTTACCAAGTAAATAGATGCATTAATTAAATAAGAGATATTGTGATATCCCAACATAATCCTGTCCACCATGGAGCAATCTTCAACTTCACCTGCAACTAACAACGCTATAAGAGGGGCTGAGCAAAAGCGGTAACATAGCCAAGCAACGGTTTGCTAGGAATGGTGAAAAAGGTTAGAGGCTGACATGGCAATTTGGGAGGCTTGATAAGCAAGAGATAGGTAGCGCAGCAAAGCGATAGAATGAAGCAACTAGCATAGCAATGATAATAGTGAGATCCAGGGTAGCGGTCATCTTGCCGGAAATCCCGCAAGGAAGAAGAACAAGTCCATGAAGAAGACGAAGCCACGAAGACGAACCAAGCGTAGACGAACAAATCCTCACGATCGCAACAAAACGGGAACTATCGAGAAGAAGCACACAACAAGTTAAACACATCACACATAGACAAGACATGATGCACAACCAAGCATGATGCATGACAAAGCTAGATGAGGCTACTCATGGCAAGAGATGATGCAAACAAGAACAACACATCAAGGCAAGTTTAAATGAGGCCGGAAACAACATATAACAAATCCCGTAAGTCCCCATATGCAAATTTAGAAATTGGTCCAGATCTGAACAAACATTAAGTTGAATTTGTTAAACAGCAAGTTAAGGAGCACCAAGAGGATCTACATGAAATTCTAGTCAAGTTACATATAAAGTTCATTTAGTAAGGAGCTACGGGCTAGAAGATATGAGCAAAACAAGTCAAACATGGCATTGATGCAAAATGCATCCAAACATCAAGCAAACACCTCAAAACAAGGATGCAACATGATAATATTAAACTTCATGCAAAATCAAGCAAGTTTCATATAGAGCACACTCAAAACGGAGCAACGGTTCAACACATACACTCTATACAAGTTTAAAGGACAAGCTATCCAAAACAGCAACTAGGCATCTAGCAAGCATCAAAACAGTATGCTACAGCACCTTAACATAAGAACAAAAGGCATGGGCATGAAGTACTGGTAAAGCATGACAAAACATGAACACTGAGCTATCTCCAGAAATCACTAGAACATGCCCAAAAGGACATGGAAAGATTGCAAATAATAACAGTTACAGGCTTAGCAGAAATAACATCAGGTTGCAATATTTAGAGCTATCAAACAACATGTTACAGGAACTTAACATGGCAAACAAAGCCATGTCATGCTAGTACTAAAGACAAAGAACAAAGCTCCCTTACTGAACTTATCCTAAAGATCAACAGAAAAGATGGTATAATCTATGCAAACATGGCAAATGATATGACAGGTTCATACATGGCAGGAACAACAATAAGTAGGCATGTTGGTGAGCTTGAACCACTCAGCACAGAGCAATACATGGCATCGCAAGGTAACCAACAGTAAGAATACATATTCTTGAAGCTAAGCATGGAAAGAACAAGTTCATAACATGCTTGGATCACTAACAACAATCATGGCAACATTGAACTTAATGTTAACAGGCTGATAGCAACAATATTTAGCAAGTTGAGAGCAAGATTACAACAGGTTATAGAAGGCTATAAATGCAACCAGGGGCATTAATGGATAGAGAATGACATGTATAACAAAACATACTTAGTGAACATCTCCAGATTATGCATTGAATGAGTTGTAGAAGTAGGTTTACATAGCATCATAATATAACAGAAACAGTCTAGCAAAACTGCAACAGCAAGTACCCTATTTCACGAGCTCGATGCACTCACTACAAGACCAACAAAAATACATGGATTGCACCACAGTAAAGACGACATGATGTAGTACAAAACACATGTAGAGCTCATGCTCATAGGATGCACACACAAGATGCAACGAAAAAGACATAACAACAAGTTATGTTAACAGACAGCAGATAACATCACATAGCAGTCTTGCAACGATGATTAGGGCATCAAGATGGGAGCAAACAAGCATGGCATAATGGAATGAAATGAAGAGCATCTCATGATGAACATTTTGATATATTACACGGACAAAACGGAGCAGTATGCATGGAGTTATGATGCGTTGAACAGGGCATGAAAATGCAAATATTTCGGGACTTGGGGAAATTTTGGAGGTCAACCTAAGGGTTTTTGGATCTGGATCTGAGGCACGCGTATCGAGGCAGGCCGGGCTCACCGGAGACAGGCGGTGCGGCGGCCGGAGTGGACGGGGGAGGCGGAGGTCCGACGGGGACGAGGTGCGGCGCCGGAGGCTGGCTCCGGCTAGCGCGGGAGCTCGCGGGCGCGCGCGGCGGCGGCGACGAAGTTCGACGGCGCCGGAGCACGCGGGGGCGGGTCGGGCGGCGATGGCGGCGGTGGTCCGCACGGGTCGCCGGGCGGATGAGGCGCGGGTGGCGGCGTGGAGGCCGAGGCCGGGCGGAGGCGAGACGGCGAGGGGTCGGGCGCGAGGCCGAGGCCGGCGGAGGCGGCGAAGCGCGGCGGCGCGGGGCGAGGGTCGCTGGGCGGTGGCGGCGACGAGGCGAGCCACGCTGGCGGCGGAAGTCGAGGCGGCTGCGGGCGGACGGAGCAGTGGGGTGGCGGGAGGCGAGGGCGGAGGCGCGGCGAGGTGCGACGGCGACGCTGGGTCGGGTGGCCGCGGCGGGACGGAGCTGGCGGCGGAGGGCGCCGCGCGGGGCGAGGCCGCGGCGCGGATTCGGGCTCTGCGGGCCCCAGATGGGCTCCGCGGGCCGGCGTTGCGAGGACGGCGGCGAAGGACAGGTGTCGGCGCAGGATTCATCGGCGGCGGCGGCGGACATGTCCGGTTCAGATCGGACGTGTCTGGTGGGCGAGAGGAGCGGGGCTAGGGTTTCATCCACGAAAATGGAGGGGGAGGCACCTATTTATAGGTAGAGGGAGATAGGAGAGTCCAAATGAGGAGCGGTTTTCGGCCACGCGATCGTGATCGAATGACCGAGAGCATGGAGGGTTTTGGCTGGGTTATTGGGCCACTTTGGAGGGTTGTTGGGGTGCACACAAAAGAGGCCTTTGCGGCTACCCGGTTAACCGTTGGAGCATCAAACGACCTCCAAATGGCACGAAACTTGACAGGCGGTCTACCGGTGGTGTACCAAGGCCGCTTGGCAAATCACAGTCCATTCCGAGAATGTTTAACACCCGCTCACGAAAAGAAACAAGAAGGGGACGCCGGATGACATAGGAGTGCCGGATAGCAAAATGGACAATGTGGAAAATGCTCGGATGTATGAGACGAACACGTATGCAAAATGAGATGCACATGATGACATGATAAAATGCAACACGCAAGCAAACGACATGGCAACGACGGCGTATAACTGGTGGACACCTGGCGCATCAAATCCGGGGCGTTACAACTATGTTCTGACATTGATATTGCTATGACTTTGCTATGCTTAATGCTTGTCACTAGTGCCCGAGTGCCATGATTTCAGATCTAAGCCTATTATGTTTTCATGATTATATGTGAGTTCTTGATCCTATCTTGCAAGTCTATAGTCACCTATTATGTGTTATGATCCGACAACCCCGAAGTGACAATAATTGCGATACTTCTCGGTGATGATCGTAGTTTGAGGAGTTCATGTATTCACTAAGTGCTAATGCTTTGGTCCGGTTCTCTATTAAAAGGAGGCCTTAATATCCCTTAGTTTCATTTGGACCCCGCTGCCACGGGAGGGTAGGACAAAAGATGTCGTGCAAGTTCTTTTCCATAAGCACGGATGACTATATTCGGAATACATGCCTACATTACATTGATGAACTGGAGCTAGTTTTGTGTCACCCTATGTTATAACTATTACATGATGAATCGCGTCTGACATAATTATCCATCACTGATCCAATGCCCACGAGCTTTTCACATATTGTGTTTCGCTTATTTACTTTTTTGTTGCTACTGTTACAACTACTACAAAACTGTTATCTTTACTTTTGACACTGTTACCATTACTATCATACTACTTTGCTACTAAATACTTTGCTGCAGATACTAAGTTATCCAGGTGTGGTTGAATTGACAACTCAACTGCTAATACTCGAGAATATTCTTTGGCTCCCCTTGTGTCAAATCAATAAATTTGGGTTGAATACTCTACCCTCGAAAGCTGTTGCGATCCCCTATACTTGTGGGTTATCATTGACCTCTACTCCCAAGGGCCGCCGCACCTCACGCCGAACACCAATGGAGGCGGCGTCAACTCCAATCAACAAAGGAGCCTTCAAACGAAAAGTGAACGCGCCGATCGTGCCTTTGTAAAAAAAGGTAGGATGCTTTAATCGCTATTAGTTCATTATCAGCCTCGTCTATATGGGGCTCCATAGAAATTCAATCTAGCAGGAAGAAGGTGCTAACCCAACCGTCTGAAGACGTCAAGGGAGCATCCGGGAGGGCAGAGGTTAATGCGGGAGATCCCTCAACACACCATCCTATGGAAAATCTGGAGGATGTTTCGGTTACCAATTCGGAAGTTGAGAGTGTGATGAATCACTGGCGGCTGAAGGAATCCCTGCACTAGGACACCTTTACCGACCAAGAGTTTAATGCTTTCAACTCAGTCGACGCATACCTTGGAGCGGCCCGAACAAGTCTCGAGGGAATTGCCAACCTTCTATCAGGCGACCTGCAGGTAAGGGATGAGTTATAACAGCCAAATATAAATGCTAACCCAGTAGCCCCTGAGCCTTGATTCGGGCAGGATGACCAAGTTAAGGGTCTGAAAACATTTGTCATTTGCTGCAGGCCTTAAAGGACAAGAACAAAAAATTGTCCGAGGATCTTGAACTGAGCCGAACATGGTTGGCTGATGCGGAAGCCGAATTGGAGGATGTGAAGAAATTCACCAGCGAGGCCCATGGTGAGGGAAAGCGTTTAAATGCGCATTAACTAAGTCATGGAGCTATGTTTAACACCTGCTATCTTTGTAGCAGCTAAATCCATAGGCCAACTACAAAAGGTCCTGGTTGCCGCCAAAGAGACTCGATAGTATGCGGAATCACAACATCAGGCCGATCTTCAGGTTTTAAAATGAACCCACGTGGAGAACAACAAACTGAAGGTGGAGAACCGATAGCAGGCCAAAGAGCTGGAGATTCTACAAACTCAATTGTCGGGAGGGGCGCGACAAGCATGGGCCATGGTGAAAACCTAGTTCAGGAAACTTGAGCCAGAGCATATGGCTCGCGTCGGGCCAGTAGGGCTAGATGGGTAGGAGATACCCCTTCATTTGTTGCATGACCAAGTGATGCCCGCAGCTTGGTTCTCTCAGTAGGATTCTGCTTTAGATAGCATAATAGACAATGTGGACAAAGAATGATGCTTCTATGTATCTATGTACTTTACATCGAGCGGTCTTGATCTGAACTGTAAAATGTTGTCTTAGCCGACCATCGGCTTCTACCTCCCCGACCGGTGATCGGGGAGTGTTCTGTACTACGTGAGCTGATTTAAACATGAAATCACTTCCAGTAACCAGGCAATCCGGCCTTTAGTTGCGAACAGACAAAAGCGCATGCGGTGAGTTATGTAATATTACTGTTTAACATAAGAAACATCTTCTGAAGAAAATAGTTCCTCGATGGGTTCCTTTCTTCAGGATCGTCATATCAAGTACAGACCTTTTGTATTCGGATACCCGAAGTATGCCAATAATCGGTGCAGGGGCCGAATCCCCAAAATTTGGTGGCGAACACCAAGATGACTATAATTTCCCTCATGTCCGACCCATTGTGTTCTTAAGAACACTAGCTTTCGGCTTCACCCGTTTGAGGTACGTACATGGCTGACCCGGTCGTAACAATCGCAGAAGTGCTCCCTTTATCCCTAGTCGAACAATCAGGAACGTAGGTGGTAAACACAGGAGCCACGCAACCCAGCTTGGCAAAAAACTTAAGTCAAATCGATGCATATGATGGCTGAAGAGGTATTCGGGAGAGTGTGAACACGACATAAATGATTGGGCACACAGAAATATATAAATTGGCTGCTTTAAAGGAGCCCCAGGTAAAATCCTCCCGCTAAAACTTCATCAATTATGAAAGGGCCCTCCATTTAGGTGAGAGCTTGTTATTTTGCTTCTCTAGGACGCGAAGGACGAGTTCTCCAATGTTGTATGCCTTTGCCCGAACTTCCTTGCTCTGGTAACGTCGAGCCTACTGCTGGTAAAATGTAGAACGAGCGCGGGCGACGTCCCGTTCCTCCTCCAAGTCGTCTAGGTTATCCTGCCGATCCAACTCGGCCTCCTTTTCCTCATACATGCGCACTCGAGGTGCGTCGTGAATAATGTCACAAGGTAGGACTGCTTCTGTGCCGTACACCATGAAAAAGGGGGTGTATCCCGTTAATCGGTTGGGGGTAGTGCACAATCCCCAAAGCACAGAGTCAAGTTCCTCCTCCTAGTGGCAATCGTATTTTTTCAAGGAATGGACTAGGCAAGGGTTAATGCCGCTCATGATTAGTCCGTTGGCCCGCTCAACTTGTCCGTTGGTGTGCAGGTGGTACACTGAAGCGTAGTCAAGCTTGACGCCCATAGTAGCACGCCAGTCTTTAACTTCCTGGGCCGTGAAATTGAATCCATTATCCATGATGATACTGTAAGGGACACCATAATGGTGTACCACGTCGGATATAAAGTCGATAACTTGTCCGTACTTTGCTGAGGTTATTGGCTTTGCTTCAATCCATTTAGTGAATTTGTTGACCATGACCAGTAACCTTGGAATAATTTCCAATACACATTATCACCTCGCCCTTAACCAGTCTATGTTTATTCTGCAACTCCTGTTTCGAGTTACTAATCTTAGCAACTGAACCAGTATCAAATACCCAGGGGCTACTACGAATACTAGTAAGGTACACATCAATAACATGTATATCAAATATACCTTTGTTCACTTTGCCATCCTTCTTATCTGCCAAGTATTTGGGGGCAGTTCCACTTCTAGTAATCATTCCCTTTGTAGTAGAAGCACTCAGTTTCAGGCTTAGGTCTAGCTTTAGGCTTCTTCACGGGAGTGGCAACTTGCTTGCCATTCTTCTTGAAGTTCCCTTTCTTTCCCTTTGCCCCTTTTCTTGAAACTAGTGGTCTTGTTAACCATCAACACTTGATGCTCTTTCTTGATTTCTACCTTCACCAATTTCAGTATGCGAAGAGCTCGGGAATCGTTTTCATCATCCCTTGCATATTATAGTTCATCACAAAGTTATAGTATAGTGACTAGAGAACTCTGTCAATCACTATCTTATCTGGAAGATTAACTCCCATTTGATTCAAGTGATTGTAGTACCTAGGCATTCTGAGCACATGTTCACTGGCTGAGCTATTCTCCTCCATCTTGTACGCAAAGTACTTGTCAGAGGTCTCATATCTCCCGACACGGGCATGAGCCTGAAATACCAATTTCAGCTCTTGGAACATCTCGTATGTTCCATGGTATTCAAAACGTCTTTGGAGCCCCGATTCTAAGTCGTAAAGCATGGCGTACTAAACTATCAAGTAGTCATCAGATCGAGCTTGTAAAGCGTTCATACCGTCTGCATCAGCTCCTGCAACATGTTTGTCACCTAGCGGTGCATCAAGGACATAATTCTTTTGTGCAGCAATGAGGATAATCCTCAGATTACGGACCTACTCCACATTATTGCTACCATCATCTTTCAACTTAATTTTCTCTAGGAACGTATCCAAAATTGGGGAAGCTATATCACGAGCTATTGATCTACACCATAATTTGCAAAGACATTTTTATTATTTTCATGATAAATCTTAGCTCAATTAATCAAATTACTAATGAAATCCCACTTAAATCAACATTCTTCAAGTTGTCTAAGTGATACATGATCCAAGTCAACTAAACCATGTCCGATCATCACGTGAGATGGAGTAGTCTTCAATGGTAAACATCTTTATGTTGATCATATCTACTATATGACTCATGTTCGACCTTTCGGTCTCTACTGTTTCGAGATCATGTCTATATATGCCAGGCTTGTCAAGTTTAACTCAAGTATTCTGCATGTGCAAAACTAGCTTACACCTATTGTATGTGAACGTAGAGTCTATCACACCCGATCATCACATGGTGCTTCGAAATGACAAACTTTGGCAACGGTGCATAGTCAGGGAGAACACTTTTATTTTGAAATTAAGTGAAGGTATCATCTTATAATGCTACCGTTGTTCTAAGCAAAATAAGATGCATAAAAGATAAACATCACATGCAATCAAAATATGTGACATGATATGGCCATCATCATCATGTGCTTTTGATCTCCATCTCCAAAGCATCGTCATGATCTCCATCATCACCGGCTCGACACCTTGATCTCCATCATTGCATCTTGGTCGTCTCACCAACAATTGCTTCTACAACTATCACTAACGCATAGTGATAAAGTAAAGCAATTACATGGCAATTGCATTTCATACAATAAAGAGACAACCATAAGGCTCTTGCCGGTTGCCGATAAATTTACAAAACATGATCATCTCATACACCAATGTATATCACACCATGTCTTGACCATATCACATCACAACATGCCCTGCAAAAACAAGTGAGACACCCTCTACTTTGTTTTTGTAAGTTTTACGTGGCTGCTACGGGCTTCTAGCAAGAACCGTTCTTACCTACGAAAAAACCACGATGGTGATTTATCAAGTTTGTTGTTTTAACCTTCTTCAAGGACCGGCCGCAGTGAAAATCGATTCAACTAAAGTAGGAGAAACAGACACCCGCCAGCCACCTTTATGCAAAACTAGTTGCATGTCAGCCGGTGGAACCGGTCTCATGTACGTGGACATGTAGGTTTGCCCGTGCCGCTTCATCCCACAATACCGCCGAATCAAAATAAGACGTTGGTGGTAAGCATTATGACTATCACCGCCCACAACTCTTTGTGTTCTACTCATGCATATCATCTACGCATAGACCTGGTTCGGATGCTACTGTTGGGGAATGTTGCATGGAAAACAAAAAAAATATTCCTACGCGCACGGAAGATATATCCATGGCGATGCATAGCAACAAGAGGGGGAGAGTGTGTCTATGTACCCTCGTAGACCGTAAGCGGAAGCGTTTATCACTACAAAAAAGACACATCCGTGACATTTTGGACCGAATGAATTTTTTTCTGTCATACTTATGACACTTCTATGATGATAATTGTGACAAAACCCGGTATCATCATAGATGTGGTGGGCTCCTACTTCTATGACAAAAAATCATGTCAGAAAATGGGCTTTTCGTCCTGGGCGGGCCGGAGACGCAGCTGCATGACATTCTTTGGGCCGTCCATGATGGAAAAAACCGTGGTAGAAGCGAGGGCGAGGAAAATTTCAGGGAGTTCCCGGTTACGGTGGGTGTTCGGGGACCGAGAAATGCGCGTTTCTCTCGTACACATACGCGCGTGTGTGCGAGGCGTTGGCTCTAACTGAACCCGAGCGAGGCGTTGGGCTCTAACTGAACCCGAGCGCTTGCATTGCAGGCTACGCGTTACTGAACCCGAGCGATCAATCGATGGCTGTTAACTGAACCCGATTGAGCGATTCCTTCCTACTGCTGCTAACTGAAGCCGATCGATTGGATGAACAGTGAGCGTTGCGGGGGAGGGGGGGGGGTTTGGATGAAGAGTGAGCAGTGGGGTGGATGCAGGACCCTGTGGCGTTGCCTCTGGATGAATAGGACGACCCCGTGGAGGGCTGGATAAACAGTAGACGGTGAAGGGGTGCCCGTGGAGGGGTTGTTGAACAGTAGCCGGTGGAGTAGCGCACGGTGGAGGCTGGATGAACAGGAGCTCGTGGAGGCTGGAGGAGGTCGACGGTGGAGATGAACAGTATCCCGTGGAGTCCCATTTTGCGGTACGCCACACCCCTCCTGATGAACAGACCCTGCTTTGACCGTGAAGCGCCCAACACAAGTCCGCTTAAATGCATTTTGCGGTCGCCACACCCTCCCGATCAACAGACCCTGTTTGATCGTAGGAGGTCCGTTTCCTCCGTTTTGCGGTATGCCAGACCCCTCCCAATGAACAGGATCTCGTTTCGAACATGGCTGGTCGAACACAAGGCCATTTCCTCCATTCTACGGTACGCCAGGCCTCGTTTCCATCGCCTGTTCCGTCCAATCCCTCCCGATGAACACAACGACGCATTTCGTTTCGACCCAGCCGGTTGGCTCCCCATGAACACGATGACGACGCTGTTTCTCCGTTCCGACCCAACCATGTACACGAGCCCTGGCCGTACGTATGCGCGAGTAGGCGTTCGAGACCCCGCCCGTATGTACACATACGTGGCCGTATTTTCTTTCTTGCACACTAGCCGTTGTACGTACGTGTACATGCTATGTGCGTGCCTCTACTACAACACGTGCGTGCCTCTACATCGACTAGTATATATGTACGTACACGTTCGCGACCAGAATGACAACACCACGTACGCTTCGACCAGGTGGGTCTCGACTGTCAGGCACTTCCTTGCCTGCGAAGATGTAGCTGGTGGGTCCCAGTAGTCAGGGGGGCGAATCATTTTTTTCAGATGCACTTCCTTGCGTGCAAAGATGTAGCTAGTGGGTCCCAGCAGTCAGGGGGAAAACGTTTTTTTGTGAAATACGGTGGCCCGTCCGGTGGGTCCCTGTTGTCATGTGGAGGTATCATTATTTTTCGTGTAATAAGGAGGCACTTCCTTGCTGTGGCCGTGGACCCAGCTGTCAGCCTCTCCACGTATAGTCCACGTCCGATGGAAGTCGTTCCTTGACCACCTTGACCACACCGCGTCGAGAGCAGCAGGGCGGTGGACGACGGCGAGGCCTAGGAAGGGGACAACACGGAGCCGGGGAAGACGTGGCAGTGGATGCCCACACGGAGAGGAGTACGAGGGTCCACTGGTCCGGCTGCGGTGTGAGGCTGCCATTGCTGTAGAATAACAGGGGGTGTGGGTGAGTAGAGGGATGGCCTGGCCAGTGGTGGGAGTAGTAGGAGGCGGTGAGGCCTCCGCGGCATCACAGCCGGCCACGGGAGGCAGGAGCATGCAGGACGACCGGCGCTGCTTTGGGCAGTTGGAGCAAGAAGACCAGAGGTTGAAGAAGCATTACGACCGTTGGATGGACATCGTACGGTCACTGGAGCTAGAATCGTTCATATTGACTAAAGTTGACAAAGGACCCCGTCCCAGTCAACTTAGTAGGCCCACAAGTCAGCCTCCCACCATGGTGGGTCCCAGGTAGTAGGGGGAGTATTCATTTTTTTTTTGTGCGTAATAAGGAGGCACTTCCGGTGGGCCCGAGCTGACAGCGGGGGGAACGTTTTTTTCACGAAATACGGTGGCCCGTCTGGTGGGTCCCAGAGTCGTCGAAATGTTTTTTCATGAAATAAGGTGGCCTGCTCGGTGGGTCCGTCTTTGTCGGTGGAGGAATAATTATTTTGCGCATAATAAGGAGGCACTTCCTTGCGGCCGCTGGACCCAATCGACCACTCCACGTCTGATACTCTTCCAATGGAAGTCGGTCGTTGACCACGTTGACCACGGCGTGCCGAGAGCACCAGTGCGGTGGACGACGGCGAGGCCTAGGAAGGGGACGATGTGGAGTCGCGGAAGAGGCAGCAGTGGAAGCCTGCGCGGAGAGGAGTACGAGGTTTCACTGGTTCGGCTGTGGTGTGAGGCTGCCGTCGCTGCAGAATAACAGGGGGGGGGGTGAGTAGAGGGATGGCCTGGCCAGCGGTGGGAGTAGTATGGGCCGGTGAGGCCTCCGCAGTATCATAGCCGGCCACAGGAGGCAGGAGCATGCGACACGACCGGAGCTGCTTTGGGCGGCTGGAGCAAGAAGACCAGAGGTTAAAGAAGCACTACGGCTGTTGGATGGACATTGTACGATCACTACAGCTAGAATCGTTTATATTGACTAAGTTGACAAAGCCCTTGGTACGCGTCAACTTAGTAGGCCCGCAACTCGGATTTGGCAGAGAACATATAGCCCATTTGCGATTTGTAAGAATGTATGATACGTCTCCAACGTATCTACTTTTCCAAACACTTTTGCCCTTGTTTTGGACTCTAACTTGCATGATTTGAATGAAACTAACCCGGGCTGATGCTGTTTTCAGCAGAACTGCCATGATGTTGTTTTTTGTGTAGAAAAGAAAAGTTCTTGGAATGTCCTGGAAATCCACGGAGGCACCTTTTGGAACTAATAAGAATTTTTGGCGAAAGAATTAGTGCCAGGGGGGCCCATAGCCTGTCCACGAGACAGGGGGCGCCCCCCCAGGGCGCCCCCCTTCTATCTCGTGGGCCCCATGGACCTCCTCCGACCTCAACTCCAACTCCATATATTCCGTCTCGTGGAGAAAAAAATCAAGGAGAAAGTTTCATCGCGTTTCACGACACGGAGCCGCCGCCAAGCTCTAATCTCTCTCGAGAGCGCTGATTTGGAGTCTGTTTGGGGCTCCGGAGAGGGGGATTCATCGCCGTCGTCATTGAGGGAGTCCTGGACTAGGGGGTGCCCGGATAGCCGAACTATCATCATTGTCCGGACTCCAAGACTATGAAGATACAAGATTGAAGACTTCGTCCCGTGTCCGGATGGGACTTTCCTTGGCGTGGAAGGCAAGCTTGGCGATACGGATATGTAGATCTCCTACCATTGTAACCGACTCTGTGTAACCCTAGCCTTCTCCGGTGTCTATATATACCGGAGGGTTTTAGTCCGTAGGACGAACAACAATCATACCATAGGCTAGCTTCTAGGGTTTAACCTCCTTGATCTCGTGGTAGATCTACTCTTGTACTACCCATATCATCAATATTAATCAAGCAGGAGTAGGGTTTTACCTCCACCGAGAGGGCCCGAACCTGGGTAAAAACATCATGTCCCTTGTCTCCTGTTACCATCCGCCTAGACGCACAGTTCGGGACCCCCTACCCGAGATCCGCCGGTTTTGACACCGACATTGGTGCTTTCACTGAGAGTTCCTCTGTGTCGTCACCTATAGGCCCGATGGCTCCTTCGATCATCAACAACAACGCGGTCCAGGGTGAGACTTTTCTCCCCGGACAGATCTTCAGATTCGGCGCGGCCGCAGACCGGGCAATTCGCTGGCCTTCCGGAGCAGATCGAAGCTACGCCCGCCATCGTCGTCGACGGGAAGTTTGAACTATACGGCTGACATCCACGGAGACTTGATCTTCGATGGATTCGACCCACAGCGGAGCACGCCGCACTGTCACGATGGGCATGATCTAGCTCCGGACAGTGCCCTGGAGGCTGCACAAGAGTCCGCTCCGACCCTTAGCTCGGAGCCGACGCCGCCAATCGAGGATGGGTGGCTGGACACCACCTCGGGGGCTGCTACCTCTACGGTGATAGAGCCGAATACCAACCCTGTCCCTTGTGAAGCTCGTGACTCCAAGGTGCTGGACTCCTCTCCGGACCCCGAACCTTCCGCGCCCCTGCCAATCGAATCCGATTGGGCGCCGATCATGGAGTTCACCGCTGTGGACGTCTTTCAGCACTCGCCTTTCGGCGACATCCTGAATTCGCTAAAACGTCTCTCTTTATCAAGAGAGCCCTGGCCGGATTATGGTCAGAACGGTTGGGATGCGGATGACGAAGAAATTCAAAGCCCACCCACCACCCACTTTATAGCCACTGTCGATGACTTAACCAATATGCTAGACTTCGACTCCGAAGACATCGACGGTATGGACGACGATGCCGGAGACGACCAAGAACCAACACCCACAGGGCACTGGAAGGCCACCTCAACTCACGATGTATATATGGTGGATACACCTAAAGGAAGCGATAACGAGGAACAACGGGACGCTACGAAGGATAATTCCCTCGAAAAACAGCCGAAATGGCGACGCAAGCACCGTCAAAAGTCCCGCCTCGACAACGACAGCACCCATGTAGACCCAGCCATAGCGCAGGGCGAACCGGTGGACGACGAACATGCCCCCGAGCAACTATCCGAACAGGATGAATTGGATAAGCAATCCACCCCTGGCGAAAACAACAGTCCGGATGATCTCACGCCGGACACATCGTTGGAGCAGAAGAACCTCCACAAAAGGCTCGTCGCCACTGCACGAAGTCTGAAGAAGCAGAAGCGGAAGCTCAAGACAGCGGAAGACGTACTCCTAATGAGATTGAGCAAAGTACTCAAGACCGCAGACAAATACGGTGATAGTCGCCAAGCAAAAAGCTACCCGAAGCGCAAACTACTGCCCGAATTTGACGAGGAGGCCGTAGAGCCCATACAATCAAAAAACAAAGAGGACGGCCCGGTCAGGTCCATCTACGGGCCAAGAAAGCAAGCTCCGGAAACCAAAAAAACACGTCGAGTATTCGAAAATGACGGCACACCCAAATACAGGGGCGCCGCACACCCCCTATGTTTCACCGATGAGGTGCTGGATCATGAATTTCCAGCGGGATTTAAGCCCGTAAACATAGAGGCATACGACGGAACAATAGACCCTGGAGTCTGGATTGAGGATTACATCCTGCACATACATATGGCTAGAGGAGATGACCTCCACGCCATAAAATACTTACCCCTCAAGCTCAAAGGGCCAGCTCGACATTGGCTTAAAAGCCTCCCAGAAAATACCATTGGAAGTTGGGAAGAGCTCGAGGATGCGTTTCAGGCAAATTTTCAGGGGACTTACGTCCGCCCTCCGGATGCAGACGATTTAAGTCACAGAACCCAACAGTCCGGAGAGTCAGCCCTCAAGTTCTGGAATAGGTTCCTCACCAAAAAGAACCAAATAGTCGACTGTCTGGATGCCGAAGCCTTAGCAGCCTTCAAACATAACGTCCGTGACGAATGGCTCGCCATACACCTCGGCCAGGAAAAGCCAAGGACAATGGCCGCACTAACAAGCCTCATGACCTGCTTTTGCGCCGGAGAGGATAGCTGGATGGCAAGATGCAGCACCAGCGACCCAAGTACATCCAAGGTCAGAGATGGCAATGGGAAACCACGACGCAGAAAGGACCAGCGCCGGACTAAGGGAAATGGCCCAAAGAGCACGGCAGTCAACGCCGGATTCAAAAGCTCTCGGCAGAACAACAAAACACTGCCCCTCAAGGACAACAGCGACGAGCTATCCAACCTAAACAAAATCTTGGACAAAGTATGCCAAATCCACAGCACCTCCGGGAAGCCTGCAAACCATACCCACAGAGATTGTTTGGTCTTCAAACAGTCCGACCGACTTAACGCCGAACACAAGGGGCTCAAAACACCAAGTGAGGAAGATGACAAACTCCACAAGCAGAGCACCGGCAAACAAAGGAATTTCCCACAAGCGGTCAAAACAGTAAACTCACTTCATGTGACAATAGGCAAAAATACAGCGGCGCCCATTAAAATATGCGCCGCACGGTCCACCCCAGCGGAGTCCCGACACTGGATGTCAAAACCAATCACTTTCGACCATCAGGATTACTCCGGAAGTATCCGGAACGCAGGATGGACTGCCCTGATATTAGATCCTACAATCGGCGGACTACAATTTACACAAGTCCTAATGGACGGCGACAGTGATCTAAACCTACTATCTCAAGATACAATCCGCAGAATGGGGATAGACCCAACCAAAATATGCCATAGCAACACTTCCTTTAAAGGAGTGATGCCAGGCCCATATGCCCATTCTACGGGCTCTCTACCACTGGAAGTTGTGTTCGGCTCATCCGACAACTCCCATCGCGAAAAGTTAGTCTTCCACATCGCCCCATCTAAAAGTAGCTATCAAGCACTATTGGGACGCGAAGCTTTCGCCCGCTTTAACGCAATACCGCATTATGCATCTCTTACACTTAAAATGCCCGGTCCACGCGACATAATCTCATTAAAGGGAAACCTCGAGTGTTCCTCGAATAAGGAAGAAAGTGAGACTACCTTGACAGCCACACATTAATCCGGCTTTGCCGATCAAAGCCCCCAAACAGGTCATCCAGACCCTGGACACGGTTAGGCGAGTCAGGCGCAAATAAACAAGGGGCTTACTAGCCGCGACCCCCCTTACAAGGGGCTGCACGCATGTACAATAAGAGACAATAAAGCTCAATTTTATTAGTTTTTTCGAATTACACTCTATTTATACATTTTTCACATGATCTTTTTTTTCAAACTAAGTTCTTCTCTTTTAAAGATGAACACCGTGCTATGCCCGTCCCGTGATCTGGCTGTGAGACATAGGTGCGTATATGCGGTAGGGACCCGTTACAAGGATTCTTTTCAGATTAAGACCCTGCGTAAACCTTTCTTACTGTCTCTTGTTGATACACATCCCCCGGTTCCTCACTATAACCGAGGAGGAGGCGACGTTTTGGCATCGGCCGTCGAGAAATTTTTATGCGTGCACGGACACTAGGGGCTTAGGGCATTGTTCTGCCCGTTCTCATAAAGACCGAATACCTTAGGGAGTGTTCGGCGTCTCAAGTTAGGCCTTATATGCATCAGCTCCGAATCATGTCTTTGGTCAATTGTTGGGTTTGCCCGGCTCCTGTGTTTTGCTGCCTTACGTTCCGCTCTATCGGCTAACGCGGCACCAGCAGAACTACTGCGATTGTGCCCCGGTTCGTCCAGGTGAGCACCTCAGTAGAGAAAGCCGAAAACTGGCTGTCATGATATAGCGAGAGACTGGTCAACCACTCGATCGACCACCGGAATGTTTAGAATTCCTCCGCTTTAATGAAGGACCGTTTCCCGGTCAGGCACATACGCGCCCCGTAATTCGGAGAGCGCAGTGCCCCTAGGGGCTATATAGTAGCCCCACCATTGAACTCCTATGGCTAAGTGAAAGTGATAAAGCATTATAGTCCGGTTGCCTAGTTTGCTACGCTATCACCTCCTTCACAGGACCAAGACGTTGGATTAAGTGTGAAAATGCGCTCTTTTTTGCAAACACCCCCGCACTATGTGCATGGGGGCTGAAGCCGAAGACTGCCATCTTTCAGGTTATATACACATATACGTTAACGGCCGCACAAGAGGAATTTCAACACTTGAACGCACAAGTATAGAAAGCCCTTATATTATATTTGACACATGGTTTCACAAATCATACATGTCATTTGAACATAACATCTTTCGAGCACAGCGTCTCTATTAAACGAGCGACCTGCAGGACTTCCTCAAAATAGTGTTCGGCTGGTAATCGGCTTCTGTCTGAATCCTGGGATGCAATGTCGGTGGCCTCCATCTCTGCCCAGTATGTTTTAACACGGGCGAGTGCCATCCGTGCACCTGCTATGCATGCCGACCGCTTCATCACCTCGATATGCGGCACGACATCAAGGAACGGCTGCACCAAGCCAAAATAACTCTTCGGCTCGGGCCTTTTCGGCCACAAATGAGCCACGACATCTTTCATGGCAAGTCCGGACAACCTATTCAGCTCAGCCCACTCGGCTAACCGATCGGTTAATGGAAGTGGACGCTCCAGACTATGGAATTGCGACCAAAACAGCTCTTCCATTCCGTGATCCTTCTGGCCTCGGAAGTGTGCGACTGCGTCTGCGGCACTTGCCGCCAAATTCAGAAAAGCATCCTCCACACCCCACAACTGGCCCAACTGAGCATATTTCAGATCCGTGAACCTCCTACGCAGCAGAAAAGGCTTTCCAGCCGCAATATCCCCGGCCTGACGTAGCTCCTCTTTTATAGCTCTCATCCCGGAGCGGGCATCCTTGTCTTTGGCGGTGGCCTTCTTCAGGCCCTCTTGCTCCGCTCGGCATTCTCTTTCAAGAAACTCATAGCGGTCGGTAGCATCCTTCAGCTTCACGGCCATTTCGGCCATTTCCTCCCTGCTTCGGCAGTGAGCAGCCTGTTCGGCTTTTAGCTCTTCGGCCACCTTAAAGGTAGCCGCATTACTTTTTCTAGCTTGCTCCTTGGCTCGGGCAAGCTCCGCCTGAAGGTCCTCCATAGCAGCGGCACCATCTGCATTAAGCATACATGTTGTAAGGCACGGGCGTCAAGCTCCCTTACCAGGCGTCCGCGGAGAGGCCACATATCTTGTGACTCGTCAAGTCATTTATTGACCAGCGTGATGTCCGCATCCGCAATGTCAAGTTGTCGCTTCAGTTCGGCAACTCTATCAGTCCGGCTGGCCACCGAACGCTCCGCCACCTATATAGGAAGGGCGACATCTAACAACTGAGATTATGATCCTCGACACGCCGTCGCTTTCGACAACGTACCGAGTCTCAGGGGCTACTATCTATACAGGACACATTTTATGTGCAAAAACTGTCAAAAGGTATATCATTTCCGCGTACCTCAAACCCCGTCAGTAAACTTTTGACTGCCTCATGTAACCCGCTCCCAGCGGACGAAATTCTTTCAATCACCGTGCCCATTAACGTACAGTGATCTTCTAAGATAGACGCCCGCCCGAGCAGATCCTCCAGCTCCTCCGGCCATACACCAGTTGGTGCCGAACTCTCCGGCCCCGCTAAACTTGGGGAGACCCTCCGCGACGACACCTCAGGGTCGTCCGCCCCGCCTGATGGTGTGCCATATGGAGGCGTTTCACTCTCCATCATCTCCGGACGAAGATCCCCCGAAGACGAGCTCTGCTGAGAAGGGTCGGGATCCGAACTACAAGGTAATAACTTCGTTTATCTTCAGAAATAAAAACAGGGATGTCCCTTATTAAAAAACTCCCCTTTCTACTTACGTCTCGCTAGAGGGTTGATTTCCTTGGGGAAATAGTGCGGCCGGGGCTCCTCCCGGCGCAGGACCCTCTGGTGAAGATTTCTTCCCCTGCTTTGAGGCCTTGGTCTCTGGATCTTCAGAAGCGGTCCTCTTCTCCCCTTGGAGGGGGGGATTCTCGATCCCCCTTCCTTAAAAGCCTCCTTAGCGGAGGCGGCAGCTTTCCTGTTCCCCCCTTTGCCCTCTTTTAAAGGCGCAGCCTCCAGCATCTTGGTTAACATAGGATCCGGCGTGGTCTCAGGGAGGGGGCCGGACAACTTATCAGTTTTGCTTTTGCTATCCATTCCTGTTCAAGGGACAACTCTTTAAAAGGGCAAGTTTATGATAAATGTATGGATAGCATGTCCGGGCATAGGACTACTTACTTGAGTATCCAGGCGATTGCAGCTCAGACCTGCGTCCTCGGTCAAGTCCGGACACATCTCTTGTGATCCGAAGAACAATTTATACATCTCCACGGGTGTCGCACCCATGAAGTGTTGGAGAGCTCGCGGTCCCTCCGGATTGAATTCCCACAGGCGGAGGGGGCGACGTTTGCATGGCAGAAGGCGCCGAATCAGCATGACCTGCGTCACTATAACCAGATTGATCTCCCTCTCTTGGAGGTCTCGAATACGGCCCTGCAATAATGGTACATCCTTGGACGGCCCCCATTCAAGCCCTTTGTTGACCCTTGACGCCAGCCGTTGTGGAGGACCCGAGCGAAAGGCAGGCGGCGCCACCCATCTGGTGCCCCTGGGAGCGGTGATGTAGAACCACTCTGTTGCCTGAAACCAAGCTCCTCTTAAAAAAAGCTCTCAGGCCATGGAGCGTCTGCCCTCTTGCTTATAACTGCCCCTCTGCACTCTGCCTGCCGCCCCTCGATCATCTTCGGCTACACGTTGAAAGTCTTGAGCCACAATCTGAAGTGAGGGGTAGTGCGGAGGAAAGCTTCGCATACAATGATGAACGATGAGATGTGGAGGATGGACTCTGGATCCAAGTCATGGAATTCCAACCCATAGTAAAACATGAGCCCCCTCAGGAAGGGGTCCATCGGGAAGCCTAAACCTCGACGGAAGTGAGACACGAACACCACGCTCTCACCAGGCTTAGGAGTAGGAATGACTTGCCCTTGAGCGGGCAGCCTATGCGAGATTTCGCCGGTTAGATACCTGGCGTCTCTCAACTTTAGCACATCTTCTTCCGTGATGGAAGAAGGCATCCACCGGCCTTATAGGTCGGAGCCGGACATTGTCGAAGGTCCGAAGCGCCTGAATCTGGGGCCTTGGGTGTTGGAACTCGGGGCAAGGGGAGGATTCGATTGAAGATTGAAGAAAAGGAACAGGCCTTGGTCTCATTATAAAGGGGTTGAATACCAAGAGCCGTCCCCATAACCGTTTGGGACTCGCCTTCGATGGAGGGGGCAGGCCAACGGGCGCGGTTGGGTTACCCACGTCCGTATTGATGAGAATCCCGGAATAAGGGGACATGATCTCTGCTTTGACAAGACGTGCCAAGGAAACCGCTTCACTAAACGCGCTGAGGTGGAACAATAAAAACAATTCGAATAAAGGCTTGGCCGTGGTGTGACGTCATGCTGTGAAATACATCAGCAGATTGAACTTGTGTAAATATTATTCTCTCTACGATGGTATGTGGAATTTATTTTGCAGAGCCGGACACTATCCTGGTGTTCAAAATCTTCTATGAATTATTTGGAGGACGAACCCGCCTTGCAATGCCAAAGACAATATGCGCGTCGGACTCGTCGTCATTGAAGCCTGGTTCAGGGGCTACTGAGGGAGTCCTGGACTAGGGGGTGTCCGGATAGCCAAACTATCATCATTGGCCGGACTCCAAGACTATGAAGATACAAGATTGAAGACTTCGTCCCGTGTCCGGATGGGACTTTCCTTGGCATAGGCAAGCTTGGCAATACGGATATGTAGATCTCCTACCATTGTAACGGACTCTGTGTAACCCTAGCCCTCTCCGGTGTCTATATAAACCGGAGGGTTTTAGTCCGTAGGACGAACAACAATCATACCATAGGCTAGCTTCTAGGGTTTAGCCTCCTTGATCTCGTGGTAGATCTACTCTTGTACTACCCATATCATCAATATTAATCAAGCAGGAGTAGGGTTTTACCTCCACCGAGAGGGCCCGAACCTGGGTAAAAACATCGTGTTCCTTGTCTCCTGTTACCATCCGCCTAGACGCATAGTTTGGGACCCCCTACCCGAGATCCGCCGGTTTTGACACCGACAGTCATCATCAACCATCCTCCATCACCAATGTCATGATGCTCACCGCAGTGCGTGAGTAATTCCATCGTAGGCTTGCTGGACGGTGATGGGTTGGATGAGATTTACCATGTAATCAAGTTAGTTTTGTTAGGGTTTGATCCCTAGTATCCACTATATTCTGAGATTGATGTTGCTATTACTTTGCTATGCTTAATGCTTGTCACTAGGGCCCGAGTGCCATGATTTCAAATCTGAACCTTTTATGTTTTCATGAATATATGTGTGTTCTTGATCCTATCTTGCAAGTCTATAGTCACCTATTATGTGTTATGATCCGACAACCCCGAAGTGACAATAATCGGGATACTTCTCGGTGATGACCGTAGTTTGAGGAGTTCATGTATTCACTATGGGCTAATGCTTTGTTCTGGTCCTCTATTAAAAGGAGGCCTTAATATCCCTTAGTTTCCGTAAGGACCCCGCTGAACACGGGAGGGTAGGACAAAAGATGTCATGCAAGTTCTTTTTCGTAAGCACGTATGACTATTTACGGAATACATGCCTACATTACATTGATGAACTGGATCTAGTTCTATATCACCCTATGTGATAACTATTGCATGAGGAATCGCATTCGACATAATTATCCATCACTGATCCATTGCCTACGAGCTTTTCACATATTGTTCTTCGCTTATTTACTTTTCCGTTGCTACTGTTACAACTACTACAAAAAACCCAAAAACATTTATCTTTACTTTTGCTACCGCTACCTTTATTATCATACCACTTTTGCTAGTAAACACTTTGCTGCAGGTACTAAGTTATCCAGGTGTGGTTGAATTGACAACTCAACTGCTAATACTCAAGAATATTCTTTGGCTCCCCTTGTGTCGAATCAATAAATTTGGGTTGAATACTCTACCCTCGAAAGCTGTTGAGATCCCCTATACTTGTGGGTTATCTATGTACAACCCATTTTTTAATTCTAATGGAACTTAGTACAGCCCATTTATAGTTTGTTAAAAGTACAACCCAACTTCTAGCTAGGACAACAATTAATAATTTCAAACAACTGCTCAAAACATAATTCAAAAAAAATTCCCACATTTTGATGGGATCCGAAATATTTTTATCTGAAATTTCTAGTCAGGTTAAATATAATTTCAAAATAAAGTTGTATTATGTTAAAATCCAACGAAATATTGCGCGCGCAACAAGTAATGAAATTAAAATTTCCAAATTCCAAAAATAATAGATTTTTTAAACTAATTACGCGTTTGGTGCATAGTTACTACCCAGTTATTTTAACTACATCCCATTTATTATTTCTTAAAGTCCATTTTCTTGTTAAGCCTAATGCATACCCCCTAGGAAAGTTTGCAGCCTAGTGGCGCGGAGAATAACAAGTTGACCCGGATATTGTGTACAACTGTCGGCCCAGTTGCATTGCTGATGTTGAAAAAAGGCCTGTGTAGTACAGTACAACCTAACATGGCTACTCAGCCCACATTCAGCGACGCCAGAAAGGCCCAAACAAGGCTTACGTACAACTTTTTGAAGTCACTAAGCTCAATTAATAACTTAAGAAAAAAGTTAGATTACAATGGAACCTAATTAAAAGCTGTCACGAGCAAATAAATAATTCAACGGGTCCCACTTGTGCGTGTGTGCGTGTGTGTGCCTGTGTGTGTGTGTGTGTGTGTGTGTGTGTGTGTGTGTGTGTGTGAGAGAGAGAGAGAGATAGAGAGAGAGACCCATCGGTCGATGCTCGTAAATACATCTTTCGGCCATATGCATTGCTGATGCTCAGTAAAAACTTAAATAGTTGACACAATCATATAGAACATCATAGCACACTGAACTTACATACAAAAATTTCACACAGGCGGCACAATCAGGATGGAAGCAGTGGATCGCTATGGGTAGGGCTATGTTGAAACCAACGAAGTCGTACATAATGGTTCATTGTCTTTACCAATGACGGGGAAATATCTTGAATGCTGTGCAAAGAAAACAGACATACAACACAATAAGTTCTGCTAGCACATTAAGTTGACGTACAACCCTTTCTAAAAAAAGTCCAGGTACAAAATTAGAACATGTCACAATCAAATGTACTGGCATATCAGTGCTTCACACCCATAGGTTGGATTTAACTAGTATCTGACAAGATTCAGTTGTTACCTCAAATTAGAGCACATCCAGGAAGCCAGCCTTGCCTCTTCTCCCAAAGAAGCAGTGGCCTCCGTCGCGCGATGGAGTAGGCCCTGTGCCATCCATCGTTCCAAGCAACACGGGGAAAGTCTGACGTTGACTCCCGTAATGGACGTCGTCGACGGACCCTGGCACCAGCAGCAGCGGCAGGACTTCGAGTGATGGATTGACCACTTCTTCGACATGCACGAACACTCGATACAGGTACATACCTAACGTGGTCCGCGGCGGCCTTGGTGGGGATGAATAGTACAACCCCGGTTCCTGCACCGGTATCTCAACACCAATCACCTTCGGTATGCTGGATGGCTTCTTCATCCATGCCATAACCGTCAGAGCCCAGCTGTCTGGAGGAACAAACATACTTACGAGCTCACCTCCAAGGTCGTTGATAAGTTTGTTCATGGACTTGTTGTTCCAAGCACGTCGAGGCATGCCGTGGAAGGTAAGCTTTGTTAAAAACTCAAGATCAGAGGGCACCGAGCCCCATCCTGGGTGCCACCGATCAAAGCTCACCAGCGCGCCATCGTAGAACAAACGGCGGGAAGATTCGAACACACGACTGCAGTCAAAAGTTGTCCGGAACCTGACGAAGAAATCAGCCTGTGGCGGACAGACTTCGACAAGCAAGTCACTTATTTGGATGCCGTGCGCAATGCTAAAAGCTTTGACAAGGTCGTCCGACGAGATGGGAGGCCGGTCGCCGTTGATGGTTACCATCAGCACTTTGCCGGCAAACTGGTCGTCAAGCGCCGCCATGCCACTGTTGAGCGACATCACGCAGCGACCAAAGGCAGGACGGACCTCAGGATCTCCGGCTCGAAGATCCGCGTTGACCGGCGACATGATAGTGCGCTTGAGTAAAGGGAGTACAGGAGGGGGATTTGGGGGAACTCGAGTAGAAATCAAGATTTCGAAGGTGGGGGAGGGGCGGGAGACTGGGGATGAAAAGGTAGCATGAATTTCGAGCACGCGCCAATATGCTCGTGGCGCGCAAGCGCACGAAAACACCGATGGTACTCACATGTCGGCCTAAGAGTCTTTATTCTTTCTTTTTTGGAGAGCCCGACCTTTTTTTCAGGATCTTTTGAGAGCCCGACCTGAGAGTCATAATTGACCTGTTTGGCATTGCGTTACTACTCGGCCCATATTCAACGACACCTCACTGGCCCAAACAAGTGTACATCATCGAAAAGACACTAAGCTCAAATTATATAACTTGAAAAAAGCACTACAAGAAATATGTCAACTTGTGACCTTGACTATTGGTCACTGAAAGGTCACAAATTTCCATTTATGACCTTTTTGTGACCAAAAACAGAAGGTCAAAAGTCGATCGTCGAATCGACTATAGCGACCTTCTCTGTGAGAAGGTCCTAGACGTTTATGACCAAAATATGTCTACTGTGGCGTTTTGGTCACTAGCAACCTCCCCAGGCCACGTAGGCATCCAGCGTGGCAAGCTAATGTGGCACAAGATTCAGCCCGGTCCAATTCGATTTTCTACATGGGCCTAGCCCAACAATTCAGCCCATTTATGTTTTTTTGCTGCTAATTTTGGTGAACTACACGGGCCAAGCCCTACAATTTGGCCTTTTTATTTTTTGGGCCATGGCCTTTTTGTACCAGCAGTTTTAGTTTTCTTTTTTTATAAAATCTGCCCATTAGTCAAACAGGTCCCACTTGTCAGGTTCTGATAAATGGGTCCCAGCTATTAGGCTCAGATTCTTCATATTTCAATTTGACATCATTTTTGAATTTCATAGTAAGAAAATAACCAGTATTTAAATAGGCAAGTAGAAAACACACATAATTATTCAAATAATAATAGCCAGATTCACTACAAGCTCTACAAATGACACGTAATACAAGCTCTAACAAGCTCTACAAGCTATACAATGCTTTACAAGCTCTATAAATGCAAAGCTCTACAGTACTTTACAAGCTCTCCAAGTAATGTTACAAGCTCTACAAGTGTTTTCTTCTTCAGCATGGAGCTCCTTCAACAGCGATCAAATGTCGGACTCACGGACAGACATAGTCAGGACTGGGTTGATAGAAATACAACATGCCTTCCACAGTCGCCCTGTTACATGAATCAACTTAGAAGAATTAGAAAAACTGGAGACAATATATTATGAACATTCCATTCAAAAAAAGGAGTAAAGGAGTAAAGGACAATTTTTTATAGAATGATAAACACATTTCAGCTAGTACAAGTTAAAATGAGGTATTCATACAAGACAACAGATATAATATGCATATGCATGTCTTGCTACTTAACTTCAACACATTGTGCTGAAACAACAATATCATTATTCTACAACAGCCATCCAATCAACACGCAAGATCTAACATTACTAGTCAGAGCACACAAACTATCAGCACATGAAGACGAACCACGAATGGAATCGGAGAACTCACATGAAGACGATGAAGGCGCTGGGAGGGTGCTTGGCCTTGCTCTTCTTCACCGCGAGCCTGCGCCGCCACCACAGAAACAACATCAGCAAACCAAACAGAATCAAAATCCAACGCGAAACAGCAGCAGCCACCAAGGGAAAGAAACGAGATGGGAGACGAGCAAGGGGTCGGGTCGGGGCATGAATGTGTAAATGCATGAATGGTTCTTCAGATCAACTTCAAAGCTAGCAGCAAGCATGTTTAAACAACTTAGCAACATTAGTAAAGAACTTAGCAAGCATGTTTAAACAAAAAAACACACTATGTCAAAATGAGAGTCTTTGATCTTAACAGCACAGAGCAATCACATACATTCTACTATTAGTAGTAAACCTTGAGTGCAATTGTAGATGTTTTGCTGGTTATACTTTATTAAACTGAGACAATTATTGTAGGTGAAAGCAATGTTCCTAGTATATCATCACTATAACATCAAACTATTCTGAATGTAACAGAGGAAGCACAACCCAATCATGTGCAGTCAATTCAAAATAGAAGGGAACAGATGATAATTAACAGGGTACAAATGTCACACAAGAAATGAAAAATTGATGAGCCAAATGATGATTAGTTAATTTAACTTGAAAGGAAGCCCACTGTTTCCCTACTCTATCTATCCATGATTTCTTTTTCTAAAGCAAGCATCATCAAAGAGTACTCATACAAGACAAGTCTAAAAAAGACTACATCAGTACCTAACTAATGCTGCAAATTATATTAGCTAACTAATACAACAATATCTAACTAATTATATTAGCTAACTCTTGCAAAAATGGAGCTGGTTCTCTCTAGGATTACTAGTCAGCTCACACTTTAAACATAACATTTGTTCATCTTATATAACAAAAGAACTTAGAAATGTCAATCTACTACTCCAGAAATGCAATATGTAAACCCAAACTGAATTGATAACTACAAGCTACAACAGCTCAAAGTGGCGATAGCTAAAACGCAAGCATTGTTCAAAGACAAACAACAAGAATCCTCGTAATGGATTGAACTCAATGCTCAAGCAGCAGGTGGTGCTTGGCCTCCAGTACCCCATGCCCTTGCTCGCGTCGGCAATGGTTCTTCCTCACCTATAACAATACACAAGCAATCAAGCACGCCATGAATCAAACTGTGAGTCAATAGATCGAGGCAGAATCAATAGCCTAGTGTTCAGGCATAAATAAATTATAAAATTATTAATGCTGCTTCATTGAAACCGAGAAGCGTAAACTAGAGTACAAAATAGTAACCAAAACGATTCGTATATCCTAAGTAATGTTATATGTTAAAAAACTATCAAACAAGACCTGTTCGGCTATTCCATTGTTTTCCAATTGGTTTCAACGAAGTGCTGTGAAACATGTATGTGTCTTAACATAACTCCTAAGAAATGTTCACAACCTGAATTAACTATGCGATCATGTATCAATCACCCAAATATACCACTTACAGCCATATCAGCATCTGGTTGATGATTGCAGTAGTTGTGTGGGCATTTGGTATGTTCATCCTAGTAGTTGAACACTAATCATTTTCCACACAAGTAATTTACTAGACCAGTAGCACTAGTACTAGCTCACATCTCAAAAGCAAACTGCTGGAATTATTGTCGGTGTCTCTGGTTGTTTATTCAACGTTGATTGATCACTAGCTAGGCTTCGTACACGCAGATCACGGCGCGAAAATAGAGGACGAAGAAGGGGAACGAGGCACGGGTGGGAGAGAGATAGGGGGAGGGGGAGGAGCTCACCCCAGTCCTCCATCGTGGGTGGAAGTCGTCGAGATCTGAAAGGCTAGCGGTTGTCGCCATGTCTGGCTTCCTCATGTGCTGCGTGCGAGGTTTCCATGGCATCGGGCTTATCCATGGCGTCCTCCTTGACCAGACGATCTGCAAAAAAACCCTGCACAAACGCAATGAGAGTTGAGCAAGATGAAGAAATCTAGAAGGAGGAGGAGAAGAAAGGGGGGAGTCCATACTAGATCTCACCTGCATGCGCCACCTGCGAGGTGGCCATGGCGTCGATCTAGGGTTTCGGCGTGGAGAGAAGGAGGGGAGCAGTTTCGCGAGGGGAACGAGCCGCCGGAGACCCGATGATCCCGTTGATGTCGTCGCCGTCCTGATTGCCAGAGGCCCGTGGCCGGCGTGAAGCACGCACGCGCGCGCCGGCAAGAAAGCTGACCGCGACGCCATGGCCGTGCCTGGACTGGTGGATCTTGGGGGTGAAGGCTAGGGGAGAGGGTCCGTGGCGGAGACAAGGTCGGCGGTGGTGGGTGGGGGTGGCGGCGGTGGGAATCGCGGGAGGGGCCTCGCTCTCTCTCGATCTGGACTGGATCGAGATCGGTTCGGTGGGTGGGATCGGGAGGGGAGGGGAGGGGAGAGGGGATCACGCGCCACGGGAGGAGGCCGGGGACGGGGAGGAAAGGAGGCCGGGGACAGGGAGGAGGTGGCGGTGGCGGCGAGACGACGAGGGAGGAGGAGTACGATGGGAGGAGACAGGCGGCGGCGGGGGAAAAGGGAGCGGGAGCGGCAGCGGCGATGGGGATAAGTGAGCTAGGGTTTTCGTGGGTGGATGAGGATGAGAGGGAGGGGGAGAGCAACGAGGAGGGGGGGTGTGGGCTGCCGTTGGATCCGGGCGCATCCGAAGGTGCTAATCCATGATCCGCGTGAGATGGTTTTGGACCAATCAAAACGCAGTACCCCTTTGATGATTTTAAGACCATTTAAATTGGTCATAATCAATTGAAAATAAGATGTTAAAACAAGTCTGCTATTTGACGGCCTAGAAATTTTATGAAAACAAATAGAAATCAAAAAACTTTGCATTGTGTCACCAAGTGTGACCTACTTTTCAGTAAGAATAACAAACTTTGAATAATGTAAATATCATAAAAAAGTGTTCTTAGAAATAAGTTTTCCGTAAGAGAATTATTTTTCGAGTGCCCAAAATGATTTTTTTATGAAGAACCTAGCAAATATTTGTTGCAAATTTGGGCCACATCAATTTTATAAAATCTTAATGTTCAGTTGACCAAATGTTCTCTAAGGAAGTTTTCATTTTCTTTGGACGAAAATTTCATTTTCCATTTTTTCGAGTGCCCAAAATGAGTTTTTTTGTGAAGGACCTACCATATATTTGTTGCAAAATTGTACCTAATCAATTTTCTAAAATACTAGGACATATTTAATGCATAATTGACCAAATGGTTGGGTGTAAAAAGTTTTGATCCACCTCTCGTGAAAAAGACAAATTTCCACCGATTCAGCTGGAAGCGCGTCAAATTTGAACTATAGCTACCTCGTAGTTTGCTCTTTATTTTTTCCAAAAATCATTTCTAGGTACATAAGTGTCTATTTAATCATAGAAACACCAAAAAAATTCCAAGATTCAACCACTAGCTAGGAACGGTCAAGCCCGCCGTTTTGACCGCATTTTGAAACGGGCATAAAAAATTCAAAAAAAATCAAAAAATTGGAAAACCTTCAAATTGTGTCATTATATGTGACCAAGTTTCCAGGAAAAATAATAAAATTGTAATACGGAAATTATTTTAGAAAAGTGTTCTCATAAATGAGCTATCATGTGTGAAGATTCATGGATTTCAACCCAAATGCTCAATCTCATGGTCACATTCATGGCATAGTTTGTTCAAATGATATCATATTGTGCACAAGAGTGCATCTTGGAATTCCAAACAATGTTGCCAAAGGGAGTTTTCAATTTCTTTGCACGGAAAATTCATTTTCCATTTTTCGAGTGCCCGAAATGAGGTTTTTTTTGTGAAGGACCTACCATATATTTGTTGCAAAATTGTACCAAATCATTTTTATAAAATATTAGGACATATTTAATGCACAATTGACAAAATTGTTGGGTGTCAAAAGTTTTGATCCACCTCTGGTGAAAAAGACAAATTCCCGCCGATTCAGCTGGAAGCGGGTCAAATTTGAACTGCAGCTGCCTCATAGTTTGCTATTTATTTTTTCCAAAAATAATTTATAGGTACATAAGTATCTATTTAATTAGAGAAACATCAAAAGTTTTCCAAGATTCAACCATTAGCTAGGAACGGTCAAGCCCGCCGTTTTGACCGCATTTTCAAACGGGCATAAAAAATTCAAAAAAAATCAAAAAATTGGAAAACCTTCGCATTGTGTCATTATATGTGACCAAGTTTCCAGGAAAAATAATAATCTTGTAATACAAAAATTATTTTAGAAAAGTGTTCTCATAAATGAGCTATCATGTGTGAAGATTCATGGATTTCAACCCAAACGCTCAATCTCATGGTCACATTCATGGCATAGTTTGTTCAAATGATCTCATATTGTGCACAAGGGTGCATCTTGGAATTCCAAACAATGTTGCCAAAGGGAGTTTTCATTTTCTTTGCACGGAAAATTCATTTTCTATTTTCCGAGTGCCCGAAATGAGGTTTTTTTGTGAAGGACCTACCATATATTTGTTGCAAAATTGTACCAAATATTTTTTATAAAATATTAGGACATATTTAATGCACAATTGACAAAATGGTTGGGTGTCAAAGTTTTGATCCACCTCTGGTGAAAAGACAAATTCCATGGATTCGGTTGGAAGCGGGTCAAATTTGAACTGCAACTGCCTCATAGTTTGCTATTTATTTTTTCCAAAAATCATTTATAGTTACATAAGTACCTATTTAATCATAAATACATTGTTTGGTGGTGATATGTCGAGGTTTGGGCGGTGGCCAAGGGCCCCAACTCTAGAGCGCGTAAACTCGCATGCCCGTCGCGTGGTCACCACGTGACCGTGGCGTTGCCATGTGTTATGGGCAGCCTAGGCATGTCTAGTGGGTTGAGCACTCCCCAGGTAGGTGCTAGAAAGAAAATTACAACATAAGATTCTCACGAGGAGACCGATCGATGCTCAAACATGAATTAGCGGCCAAGTGTTTGATTAGCAGTACGGGAAATGTACATGGCTAATGGGCGTGAGTTTTGGCTGAGGATGATCAGTTACTAAGAAGACCGTCTTCACAAATTTTCAGCTCAAAAGGAGGAGCCTAGGTGGTACTTGCTTTGCAAACCACCACACCGACATAAATCTGAATGTTGAAGCTCGGCTCAAAATAATGAATGGATTGAGCTGGCATTTGGTGGAGGATGGTTATTTGGGCATAGGAAAGTACTGTAGAAAATGGATACTATTTGGACATGCCAAAGTGGTACTTCCGTCACAAATCATTACTCTGATGTAATAGGAAAATGAATATTTTTGAATTATTTTGAACTAGGCAAGGAAGATTTTTACATATTTGACGAAGATATGACCCAAAGAATTTATGAGATTTTTTGGGAATTTTGGGAATGATAGAAATATAGGTTGCTTCACAACCTAGGGCAAAACTGCCACATGGACATGACACATAGGCAAAACTGATGAGGTGGTGCCTAGTCATAGCAACCCACCACAATTTACAAGGCTATGACCATCTATATTGGTCGTTAACAACTAGAAATAAGGCAGCGGACTAGCGCTGTTAGCTTTATGACCATTTCATGTAAGGAAATTATGACCTTTCTGACCAAAATGGTCGCAATGGTTTAGGGTTTGGTGCCCCTCGAACAGCTTTTGACCAATTAGTCTCAAATGGTCATAAATCTATGACTAATTCTTCCAGGGTCACTGACAGAAGGTCATAAGTTGACATATTTCTTGTAGTGAAGGAGATATACTCTGAACACTGGAGAATGTTGATGCCCTCATTTAGCCCACCAGTAGTTCGAGACAATAAATAGTTCGAAACTACGATATATACAACATTCAAACACTGAGTTGTGAGTACTACTGACATAAACAGCAAGACATGATAGTTCATAAGAAGTCTTGCTACACCACCAAAACGCACCCATCTGCAGCGCTCAGACTCTCATGATCCAGACGAGAATGACATTCTAAACAGAAGCAACTATTACAAAGTAAGAGTGACATAGACGAGGATGACCAAATGACAAGGAATATGCATAACAAAAGAAAGAACTACCCATCCAGAACCAGCAACAAAGACAACAAAGTCATTTGAAGAGATGATCCAACACCATCATAATTTGCAGCCCCGCTTCAGCGACCAGTGATCCGGAGACACCAGTACTCCACCCTTTTGATGCAACAGCCCAATTACCTATCAACCTGAAGGCTTGAACCACATCACTGCCTGTCGTAATTGAGACATCCAAGGATCAAAGTTAATCCGGATGCCTTTGTCATTCTCACCTTCTTTTGGCTGTAGGCTGTATCATTGAAAATCAGGGGAGTTTGCTCCCGAACTCCTAGGGCTCGCTGTGTAGACACAGTTTTCCATAGCAAACAGAGCCTCTCTGCCATCAAGGTCCTTGCCAACGGTGATCTCCTGGTTAATCTGATAATTGAGTCCGAGAAACATAGAGTGTGAACCAAGGTTGTTTACCCGCCTCCAACTAAAAAAATCCTAAAGGCCCCAACAAGCTGGTATCCTACTCATAGACGTAACAGCCACTGTCCGGATACTCACGTATTACACGGTGCTTGTATACAGTGGGGTTTTTGCAATATAACTTTTCCGTCTCATGTGTCCGAATGATCATCAGTCTTTTGCCATCGTCTGATCGAGCGAGGAACTAGTTGTGCTTCCCTGTTTTGGCAAAGGTGGTGTGATTACAAAGGGCAGTAACTGTAGGGACACTGCATCATATCAAAAAGGACATGCATTATTAATGTCAGATCAACATTGTTCAGAGTATGAGTAGGATAATGCAAGAAACATCATTGGTATGTCCCTGTTGGAACTGGGAGGAAAATACCGGGAAATGTATATTGGGTTCGAAAATATAGAAGTGCCATGCATGGTTATAGTCATGTTATCTCGCAATCGATTCTTCACAGGAAACTACCATGTGATGCATGTTATGTAATCATGTTCTATCCTCACAAACAAATTCTTCAAGGTAACTAACAGACCATGCATTGTTATATACTCGTGTTCTGTGGGCAAATTTTTTGTGAGGATTATTCTAGCCATTGATTGCTGAAGGGCGAATATAGGTATGTACACATGGTGAGCATTGCAGGATTTCACTACTTCCAAATATAGAGTTCTCCATATGCACATTTACTTCCCTAATGTATGGTTAGATGAAACCAATAGTGTGGTGCATGTTTCTACATCATGAAAATGAGGAAACTAACATGGCCATTGATACACACTCATATTTAGTAGTAGTATATAGATTACTGTAAAATAAGGATAATATCCATATATTCCTAACTGTTTGATTATTCAGGGTACAAATTGGATGTAATGACATGGTCACAATCGCATGAATTAACTCATTCCAAATATAGCTGATTTACGGCGTCTCTAATACATTGCCATAGTTCTACTCAAATTCTGCTCAAACAGGGACATGCCAATCATCACAAAAAGTTCAAACAGTGTCATGGCGTCATCATTAACATGAGAAGGAAACAACTTACACGCGCCGTCCCAGCAATACGTGGTGCCATATGCTTTGTCGATCGCGTAGATGATGCCATTGTGTTCAATAGCATCACAGAAGTGTGTATCAGCTTTGACGATGATCCACTACGAGCTGCGTTGTCTCCAGCTAAAGAAGGCACCAGCATAAAGATAGGCGAGTCCGCGGTCGAACAAGGCAATTAGCTTGAAGTCTGCGTAATTCGCATGTCGTGTGGGCACTTGGCAGATTACAATCTTCTGCAAAACAAGGTCCATCCAACTAACGTGGTAATCTAGATGACTTGGACCGCGATGGTAATACTCTATAATCCAACGGAGGAAGGATAATCTCATGGGAGGTCTGGAAGTTCATGAGCACAAACTTTTTACCATCTTCTCTGAAGGCAGCCATCCAGTGGGAGTTCATGCTGACCCAGTACATACCTGCCAAGAAGTTTTGGGCGATGGTGATCGGATCAATGTCGAGGGAAATGATGTACGGTGACCCACTACATACCTGCAAAGAAGTTTCGGCTAATGGAGATCGGATTAAAGTCGAGGGGCAGCATGTACGCCTCTGTATCATGGTGAGCCAATCATGCAAGACCAGATAGCAGCAAGCAGGGTGTCTTGAAAAGCTTAGGCCTCGCTTCGACGATGGCCGTGTGCATGTCCCTCGAGCATGCAGCCAGCCGTAGGGTGCTCAACATATCCATACACGAACAACAGAGGTTGAGGATGTCACTGGGGAGATTGCTCCAATCACGGCTCATATGGATGCTGCGCGGTTCGTGTTTGGCCATGGTGGAGTTTGGAAGGTGGGGGTTTTGGGGGGCTTGATTTATGGGGGAGAAGGCTGTCGGTGCTGGAGCGGCTAGCGAGGGAATAGTGGTACTGGGGGAGGCGAGTGAGGCGACGGTACACGTGGGCACAGTGAGATGGAGACGGAGACGGAGACGGAGAAGGAGATGGAGATGGAGTGGTGCTATGGGAGGGGAGAGGGAGACGAGGCGAGGCGCCAATGTGCTGTACAACGGTGGTGACAGACTGCACAGTGCACAGGGTGAGGCTAACTTTGGTAACCCGAACACGCCGCCTGGACTAGTATCAGGCGCATGGTGTTGTCACTTCACTGTGAGGACTGGATGAATAGTATTTTGACCATCAAGTGTACCACAGTTGTACTACTACTACTAGTAGTAGGAACATGAGTACTCCAGTATTGTATAGCGGAAATAGGTCTCCTGTGCTAGCATGCCTGTTCACTTCATCATTCAGGTATCATCCATATTGCGAGTAGAACCAAATTCTCGTGCATGCCCAATCAACGCCCTGCCGCGATTCATGCAGTGGTCATTCTCGTGCATCAAGGACGGCATGCAGATCGTTCCACACTTGAGAAGAGGAAAAATGGAAAGGTAGAATGCGGCAGCAGAGGAAGAGAACACTGGCTAACAAGGCTGGGAGGGGATCGAGCAGGAAGTTAATGCTCCACGCCTAAAGGTTTTGGGAAAACCTGATTTTCATAAGGTGACTTACTCACGCGCCAATATCCATCTGAACCAGCTCCGACACATTTTTTATCTGTTTGCATAGGTCCCACCTATCAGGAAAGGATGGGCACGTACAAGAATAGGTACGACTCATCAGTCTACCCCCATAGCCTTTTCGTTTGGTCTACCTAGCCGTCTAATCAACTGCCTGCACGCCACTTCTCCCATTTACTTCTCCATTGGGAACCGATTTTCCTCGGCTTGTTCATCTCCCCTTTGTCTTCATTTGCATCCAAACCCCACTGTGTTCACATTGTTTTAACCTCTTTAAATAATCATCTACTACTTCAGTTAGACTAGCCATCTAATCCTAATTCTCCAAACCATAGCCCTCCATTCCAGCGGTTCCAAATGGCGAAAGAGATCGAGATGCAGGTTTTTAGCATCCAACATCCTCGTCGAAGGCTCGATGAGCATAGTTGCCACCGTCACCATTCCCCCAAGGGTTGTTCGGTAGTGGATCAACAATGTATCCAACTCCCTCGAAAAGGTAGAGACGAGGGTCATCGGTCTCGACACAGAGTACACGGAGCGTGCCCCTGGGAAGATCCAACGCAGCGCCGTCCTTCAGCTGTGCCTCGAAGATGATGTTTTGGTGTACCACATCATACACTCTCCCTCCATACCATGTGAGCTTCACGATTTCTTGTCTCGGGAGGACATATACTTCTGTGGGGCAGCCATCGAAGGGGACAAACAGAAGCTAGACCCGGACAACCTTGATTTGAAAAGCATCACTGACCTACAAACCAGAATCAAAATTCCTGTAGAAGATTGTGATAAACAGACACCATCCCTATTCGACGTAGCAATTTTTTTGCTCGGTACAAAAATCTTCAGAAGGGTGACGAGACGGTGGCATTAAGGTCGTCTGGATGGGAGAATTATCCCTTGATGTACAAGCGGATAAAATATGCTGCCCTCGATGCCCGTGTGAGTTTCGAGATAGCTGCAAGGTCCAAAGAGCTTGTTGCGAAGCCGTCTCCCACAGAAAATGAGAACAAGAAGAAGAAGAAGAAGAAGAAGAATAAGAAGAAGAAGAAGAAGAAGAAGAAGAAGAAGAAGAAGAAGAAGAAAAGTCTGCACCAGCAGGAGGGCATTATGGATGGATGAACTATTTCCTCTCTTGTAAAAAAAATTATTCCCTCTCGGTGTATATTGTTATAGATGGACTATTTTGATGGTGTGCATGTCTTTGGAACAGAGTAGTAGCAAGGGTCCGCTTGACTATAAGGAACTATTTATCCGCATATATAGATTTCTCTGCTACTCCTTCCAGTGGTCGATATGCAGTGCATGTGTCCGTAGACATGACAACTTGTCCATGGAAGTTCAACTACGGCGACCATCACGTTTCATCTCCCGATTCCCATGACGTCTCTCCAACCCACGACACCACATCCCCCAACGTGCGCCTCACCCCTCTCGGCCGCATCGCCCCTCTGCCTTTGTGTGCATGACATGTGGGCCACCTAAAATGCGGCAAGCATCAAGTTTCTACCACAGCCACATGCGATTCCCATGACGCCACTCGAACCCATGACACCACACGTCCCCTGACCCGCGACTCACCCCTCTTGGCCCCACTGCCCCTCTGCCTTCGGGAGCATTACATGTGGACCAGTCACCTATCGGGTCCACATGTTCTTGACTCAAAGGTAGGTGTAGTAAGGCGCTGACGCTCAGTCCCGATGGCCCTGAGAGGGAAATGTAACTCCTGCGCCAGGGCTTGTGGTGCTACCGCTGCACGAACTCGTGCCAAACTCGAGATTTGTTTCTTTACTATACATGCACGCAATGATTTAATGGACATTGTAATCTCAACATGTGATGGGGAGCTCTAAATTTGAATTTGGAACTTATAAAATGAAAAGATTCGAAACAAATAAATTGGGAGAGAGGGAGTATATTGTAGGATGTGTCCCATACAAAATAAGTCCCCTAGTTTGTCACCGCGAAGATGCGGTTAGAAAGGAGCACAGCGTCTTCGTACTCGTACGTCAACAAATCGGCCGCAGACAGCATGGTCCGCCTTTGACCGCCATGTGCAAGGTTCATGCTATCTTATTCAATCTCACCGTGGTTCCATTGTACCAATTCATGCGGTGGCCCGTTGCATGGCTGATCCTAATGTTGGACAAAGGTTCTACGGGAATGGTGTCACCGTTATAAATGTTGTGCAAATTGATGTTGGTACCCTCCCGTAATTATGCAAGCCAATCTCCACTCGCACCGAGCCTAACCTGTGAAATAGTGGGCAGGGGGAGAATTAGGAAATGGGCACGGAAGTAGTCATTAGAATGCATTTACTACATGATCAAACTCATCTTACCTGCTCATCGGAGGAAATCCAAGTGCCCCTCAACGTCGACATCTCAAGGGGCGTCAACTTGCAACTACAACCACGCCGCGCTGGAGAGACCCCCAAGGAAACATCCTCATGCGTTCCACAGAACATCATGATGCATTTGTATGAGTAGTTTATCTTGTGAGAGAAAAGGATGAACGAGGGAAGGCCTCTAGAGATAGAGATGGACACTACTACTACCAATGTGCTGGCCCGTGCGTTGCAATGGATACAAAGTAGTACAGAATAATACTTGTTCACGTGCTTGAAATATAAACACTCTAGTTTTGATATACATGTGTCAGCAAACATGACAGCTTGTCCATGGAAGTTGAACCACGGCGACCATCGCGTTTCTTGTTTCTACCTCTGCCACACCCACATGCGATTCCCACGACGCCGCTCCAACCCACGGCACGACGTCCCCCGGCGTGGACATGGATCCTCTGACGTGGCTATAACTGCCTTGCCCTGCCTTTCCTTTGCTAACAAGTGGGACCCAAGCTTATGGGTCCCACATGTCAGTGACAGAATGGTAGGATTGTTCACGTCAGGGGATCCTCATCCCCCAACATGCCCCTCATCCCTCTCGGCTCCACCGCTCCTCTGCCTTTGTGTGCATGACATGCGGGCCAGCTGAACTGCGGCGACCATCAACTTTCTACCACAGACACACCCGATTGGACGCGGTTTTCCTGCTCCGCTGCTGTGCTCCGATCCGTACTCCCGCACCATCGAATTTTCATCCAGCGGCTGTGACACATTTCGTCCCGGGCATCAATCCTCAGCTGGAGTACTTTTGTACTACAGGTAGTACCCGCCGATGTGGCCATCTACGCCTCGTAACGCCCCGACGCCCAGCTGTGGCACCCTCGCCACGGCCACGCCACCATCGGCCGGTTCATCTCGAACGAGTGAGTCCGGAAGCACGCCACCACTATGAGAATGACATGTGGGCCAGCCACATTTAAGGTCCGCATGTTATTGACTCATAGGCCGGGCACTAAGCCATTGAAGTTCGGTCCCGTGGGCCCCAAGAGGGAAATGTAACTCCTGCGGCAGGCCTTGTGGTGCTCCCGTAGTACGAGCTTGTGCCAAAACTGGAATTTGTTTCTTACTACTACCAACTAGTACTAGTAAGGTACACGTGCATTGCACGCATGAGATTCTGGTGGTTTGTGCATTATGCTTCTACATGTGGAGTTTTCTAGATTCTACATGTGGCAAAAATCTGGTGGAATGTAGATCATATCCAACGGCAAGTAGTGCTCAGATTTGCCATCTTTGTACCATCGGATTGGCTTCATCCAACGGCCAACTTTCAAAGTTATTCACACATTATATAGGGGTATAGATATAGATATATAGATGTTTGGTTTGCAGCCTAAGGTTGCCACGCCTAAGCTTAGGCGTGATACAATATCTTAGGCATGTGTTTGGTTCATTGCTACACTTGTGGCTTGCCACACTTTTCTAGATACATGGTCCACATGTCATAGACTCAACTTCTTGCCAAATCTTGCCACACTTGTGGTGCCCATTTTGTTAGCCACATTATTTGTGGCAGACACAGGGGTTGTTTGGTTTTAGGCCTAGCAATGCCACACTTTATCATACAATGTTGCCAAACTTGCCTAAGGTTAGGGGATGTTTGAATTGTGACTATTTTTGCCATATATTGCCACATGATTTTTGCCACACTTGCCACACTTGCCTTAGTTGAGTTGCTTTTGTTAGCCAAACTTTGGCTTGCCTAAGGGAATCTTGCCATTTGTGTCTATGGCATGTGGGGCTCACTGCTCATAAAAAAAATCTTTGCCTTAGGTGTGGCTAGAACCAAACACCTACCTAACTTGGTCAAACTTTCCTAAGGTTAGTTGTGGCAAAGTGTGGCAAGGTCTGGCTAGGAACCAAACAAACACTAAGATTGCCAAAGATTGCCACACGTAAGGTTAGGCAAGTTTGATTAACTTAGGTGAGTGTTTGGTTCAAGCCGCACCTTAGGAAAGCCACACTAAGGCCCCACATGACATACACACAAAAAATGTGGCAAGATTCCCTTAGGCTTGCCAATTGCGGCTCTCATTTTGAAGAACTAATAACTTTGCCTAAGCTTAGTTGTGGCAAAGTTAGTCATGAGTTAAGTTCAACCATGGAGTCTTCTAGATTATACATGTGGCACAATCTAGTGGATGATATCCAATGGCCAGTAGTGCTCGGATTTGCCATCTTTGTACCGTCGGATACTCGGATTGGCTTCATCCAACAACCAACTTTCAAAGTTTTTCACACACTATATAGGGGGTATAGATACAGATGTGCCGGTCCGTTGCAATGGATCCAAAGTATATCTATTTAGTGGAGTGCACTCTAAACACATTATCTATTTATTTTTCTCTAACCTTTCGTAGCCATGCAACCAAGCCACATAAGCTTCATGGGTGCCCCCCACATCATATTATTCATACTACGTTGATTGAAAAAAAGATAAATCACCCAAAACAAGATCTTCCCATTTTTTGTTCCTACGATGTTGTGCCATGCACGTACCTACTAGTTGTATAGAGGTAGTACTAGTAATATAGTATTAGGAGTACAAACTTGGTACTAGTAGGAGTAGTACTAGTACGGAATGCTCCTACTCTATCAACGAGCCCCATCTGACACCAAATTTCTTGGCTTCCGTGCTACAGCTAGATCTTCCCCTCGTTTATGTTTTCCAACTCGGCGGCGGGCGGGGTGTCGGTTTGCTCAATGGCGGTTCCACATGAAAGTGAAAATGCTAGGCAACACGCCTTCCCTAAGCTATGTGTCGTGCCGGACAGGCCTTGGAGTACTCCCGATTCCTGGGCGTGTGGGGGTGCGACGCAAACGCGACAGGCCTTTTCCTTTTACTAGCAATGTGCATGTGCATTGCGACGGATCCAAAGTAGTAGAATAGTAGTATTTGTTCACAAACTTGAAAGAAATCACTTTTGTTTTGATATACTCCTAATATATTACTCCCTCCGTACCTAAATATTTGTCTTTTTAGAGATTTCAAATGGACTATCACATACAGATTATATAGACATATTCTAGTGTTTCTAGCAAGATGCCCGCACATTGCACGAAGTTGATGGAAAAGGTAAGCACAACTTATAAATTGACGGATGGAGTACTAGTTACAGTGATGCATATAATTAAGCAAAGGGATCACACATGTCGGTATTGACTAGAACGAGAATGCAACAACACAATAAGAATTAAGGCCACGATGATGCGATCGCAGTGGTGGTTGCAAAAGGCAAGAAGGAAGATGGATCCATGAACGTACGACCTCCTCCTCCTCAACTTAGTGCGCCGGGCCACCGACCGGCGGCTAAGGAGTGGCGGCTTTTGTGGCGAGGTCGAGGTGCTTCTCAGCAAGGCATCCAGGGCTTCCAGCCGGTTGAGCAAGGCCAACATCGTAGCGTCCTCACTAGCCTTGTAGATACCTATGTACACGATTTGCCCGTACACGTGGATGTGTAGGTCGATGAATTCTTGCAGGGCGAGGCGCCTCGCGGCGAGCACAACCTCCAGGTGAACATTCTTCGTGATGTCGGCGGGCAGTCGCAGGGCCAGCAGTGCTTGAAAGATGTTCTGGCCATGGAGGACGATTAGGGTGGCAGGCAATGGAGCCCGGGCGCGCGGGCTGGAGGAGTACGGCGATGTCGTCCGCGAGCTTCTTGAGGATGGTGAACTTGTTGCTGGTGGCAACGATCATCTGGTCCAACTGAGAGTCGTAGTTGGCGTCGACGGCAGCCATCCACCAGTCGGTTTCCAACACTGTCTGGAGACAATCCTCGGCGCCATGCTGCAGGCCGATGTCGTGGACCATCTGGCACAGCCGCTGGCCGCTCACACACATCACCGCCATGGGTCTGGAGTGAGCTCTTTTGCGCTTAGTGTAGGTGCTTAGGCAAATGCTTAGGTGCGTACGATGTGGTAGATGCATTGGAATGGAGGGGCGCCTTTATATGAGGGCAATGAGGGCAAACTGCGTTGCATTCACATCATGCAGCCTCTTTTCCCGAACCTCCTCCCATTACTTCCCTCATGCATTAATTGAAGGAGGATGCATTGGCCGTTCAACATTTCAGGAAGCGCTACTCCCTCCCTCGTTTGCATTAAAGCAGTATCGGGAACTGCGCCGCCCGCTGTCAAATCGAATACTCCCTCCGTCTAGGTGAGTATTAAGTCATCTTACGAAAACCAAATAGTAAACACATAGGCGTGGTGCATTAACTCTCACGTTGTTTCTTATTTTTTGACATAAATCGAGGAATCAACCAATAAGAGATGTGGGGCTTGTATGCTTTTAATGACTTGAGACTATCAAACATGACATGCAGTGGTCAGTTCGTTGCACGCAGTGATATTAATAAGGGAGTACTGCTACGTCTCGAGCTTGCGTTGGTTTTCCCCGAAGACGGAAGGATGATGCAGCACAGTAGCGTAAGTATTTCCCTCAGTTTTGAGAACCAAGGTATCAATCCAGTAGGAGGTCACACGCAAGTCCCTCGTACCTGCACAAAATGATAGCTACTCGCAACCAACGCGATTAGGGGTTGTCAATCCCTTCACGGTCACTTGCGAGAGTGAGATCTGATAGAGATAATATTTTTCGTATTTTTGATAGATAGATGCAAAGTAAAAAGTAAAGGCAAAGCAAATAAATAAAGTGATATAGATTGATATGTTGAGAATAGACCCGGGGGCCATAGGTTTCACTAGTGGCTTCTCTCAAGAGCATAAGTATTCTACGGTGGGTGAACAAATTACTGTTGAGCAATTGACAGAATTGAGCATAGTTATGAGTATATCTAGGCAATGATCATGTATATAGGCATCACGTCCGAGACAAGTAGATCGAAACAATTCTGCATCTACTACTATTACTCCACTCATCGACCGCTATCCAGCATGCATATAGAGTATTAAGTTAAAAATAGAGTAACGCCTTAAGCAAGATGACATGTTTGTAGAGGATAAATTCATGCAATATGATAAAAACCCCATCTTGTTATCCTCGATGGCAACAATACAATACGTGCCTTGCAACTCTTTACATCCTTGAGTAAGGACACCGCAAGATTGAACCCAAAGCCATGCACTTCTCCCATTGCAAGAACTACCAATCTAGTTGGCCAAACCAAGCGGATAATTCAAGAGACTTGCAAAGATAACTCAATCATACATAAAAGAATTCAGAGAAGAATCAAATATTTTCCATAGATAATACTGGATCATAAACCCACAATTCATCGGTCTCAACAAACACACCGCAAAAAGAAGATTACATCGAATAGATCTCCACGAGAGAGGGGGAGAACATTGTATTGAGATCCAAAAAGAGAGAAGAAGCCATCTAGCTACTAGCTATGGACCCGAAGGTCTGAAGTAAACTACTCACACTTCATCGGAGGGGCTACGGTGATGATGTAGAAGCCCTCCATGGTGGATGCCCCCTCCGGTGGAGCTCCGGAACAGGCCCCAAGATGGGATCTTGTGGATACAGAATGTTGCGGCGGTGGAATTAGGTTTTTGGCTCCTGTTCTGGTCGTTCGGGGATATGTAGGTATATATAGGAGGAAGGAGTACATCGGTGGAGCTCCGAGGGGCCCACGAGGTAGGGGGCGCGCCTAGGGGGGAGGGCGCGCCCTCCACCGTCGTGACCGCCTCGTGGCTTTCTTGACGGAGGGTCCAAGTCTGTTGGGTCTTATCCGATGAGTAAATCACGTTCCCGAAGGTTTCATTCCGTTTGGACTCCGTTTGATATTCTGTTTCTTCGAAATACTGAAAAAGGCAAAAAACAACAATTCTGGGCTGGGCCTCCGGTTAATAGGTTAGTCCCAAAAATAATATAAAAGTGGAAAATAAAGCCCATTATAGTCCAAAACAATAGATAAAGTAGCATGGAGCAATCAAAAATTATAGATATGTTGGAGACGTATCAGGCATCCCCAAGCTTAATTCCTGCTCGTCCTCGAGTAGGTAAATGATAAAAAGAGAATTTTTGATGCGGAGTGATACTTTGGCATAATTTCAATGTAAATCTTCTTAATCATGGTATGAATATTCAGATCCGAAAGATTCAAGACAAAAGTTCATATTGACTCAAAAATAATAATACTTCAAGCATACTAATCAAAGTAATCATGTGTTCTCAAAATAGCATGGCAAAAGAAAGTTCATCCCTACAAAATCATATAGTTAGGCTATGCTTCATTTTCGTCACACAAAGATGTTCCCAACTTCTATACCCCCGATGACAAGCCAAGAAATTGTTTCATACTTAAATAATCTCAAACTTTTTCAACCTTCATGCAATACATGAGCGTGAGCCATGGATATAGCACTATGGGTGGAATAGAATATGATGATGGGGATTGTGTGGAGAAGACAAAAAAGGAGAAAGTCTCACATCAACGAGGCTAATCAATGAGCTATGGAGATGCCCATCGATTGATGTTAATGCAAGGAGTAGGGATTGCCATGCAACGGATGCACTAGAGCTATGAATGCTCAACAAAAGAAAACTAGTGGGTGTGCATCCAACTTGCTTGCTCATGAAGACCTAGGGCATTTTGAGGAAGCCCATCGTAGGAATATACAAGCCAAGTTCTATATTGAAAAGTTCCCACTAGTATGCAAAAGACAACTTATGAGACTCACTACATGAAGAACAAGGTGCTACTTTGAAGCACAATATATGAGACTCACTACATGAAGAAAAAGGTGCTATTTTGAAGCACAAGTGTGGAAAAAGAGATAGTAGCATTGCCCTTTTTATATATATATATTTGGGCCTTTTTTTGGCCTTTCTCTCTCTTTTTTTTGGGCAATGCTCTAATAATGATGATCATCACACTTCTATTGATTACAACATAAGGATTACAACTCGAAACTTAGAACAAGATATGACTCTATATGAATGCCTCCGGCGGTGTACCGGGATGGTGCAATGAATCAAGAGTGACATGTATGGAAAATAATGCATGGTGGCTTTGGCACAAATACGATGTCAACTACAAGATCATGCAATGGCAATATGACAAAAGTAATGCATGTCATGATGATGATGGTGGAAGTTGCATGTCAATATATCTCGGAATGGCTATGGAAATGCCATGATAGGTAGGTATGGTGGATGTTTTGAGGAAGATATAAGGAGGTTTATGTGTGATAGAGCGTATCGTATCACGGGGTTTGGATGCACCGGCGAAGTTTGCGCCAACTCTCAAGGTGAGAAAGGGCAATGCATGGTACCGAGGAGGCTAGCAAAGGCGGAAAGGTGAGAGTGCGTATAATCCATGGACTCAACATTAGTCAAAAGAACTCATATACTTATTGCAAAAATTTAGAAGTCATCAAAAATTCAAGTACTACGTGCATGCTCCTAGGGGGATAGATTGGTAGGAAAAGACCATCGCTCGTCCCCGACCGCCACTCATAAGGATGCACAAGCCAGGTACACTTCATGTTTCAAATTTGTTACACAACTTTAACCATACGTGCATGCTAAGGGACTTGCAAACTTCAACACAAGTATTTATCAAATTCATAATCACCCAACTAGCACGACTTTGATATTATCACCTCCATATCTCAAAACAATTATCAAGCATCAAACTTATCTTAGTATTCAACGCACTCAAAAGAAAGTTTCACATATCTTGAATACCAAGTATATTAACATTAAGCAAATTACCATGCTATTAACGACTCTCAAAATAATCTAAGTGAAGCATGAGAGATCAAGTTTCTTTAAAACAAATCCACCACCGTGCTCAAAAAGATCTAAGGAAGCACTAGAGCAAAAATTATCACGCTCAAAAGGATATAAGTGAAGCACTATGAGCAAAACTATCGAGCTCAAAAGATATAAGTGAAGCTCATAGCAATTCTAACAAATTTCAATTCATGTATGGCTCTCTCAAAAGGTGTGTACAGCAAGGATGATTGTGGTAGACTAACAAGCAAAGACACAAATAATACAAGACGCTCCAAGCAAAACACATATCATGTTGGTGAATAAAAATATAGCTCCAAGTAAATTACCGATGGAAGTGGATTTAAAGAGGGATGCCTTCAGGGCATCCCCAAGCTTTGACTTTTTGGTGTCCTTGGATTATCTTGGGGGTGCCATAGGCATCCCCAAGCTTAGGCTCTTGCCACTCCTTGTTCCATAATCCATCAAAAGAATTCACCCAAAACTTGAAAACTTCACAACACAAAAGTCAACAGAAATCTCGTGAGCTCCGTTAGAGAAAGAAAACAAAAGACTACTTCAAGGTACTGTAATGAACTCATTATTTATTTATATTGGTGTTAAACCTACTGTATTCCAAATTCTCTATGGATCATAAACTATTTTACTTGCCATAGATTCATCAAAATAAGCAAACAACACACGAAAAACAGAATCTGTCAAAAACAGAACAGTCTGTAGTAATCTGTAACTAACGCAAACTTCTGAACTCTAAAACTTCTACTAAAATAGTAAGTCCTGGAAAATTTGTTTATTGATCATAAGCAAAAAGAATCAACGCAAAATCCCGTTCCTGTGATTTATCATAACTAAATTAAATGCGCAAAGTTTCTGTTTTTCAGCAGAATCAAATCAACTATCATCGTAGGTTATCCTATAGGTCCTACTTGGCACAAACACTAATTAAAACATAAAACCACATCCAAACAGAAGGTAGATGGATCATTTATTCCTAAACAGAAGCAAAAACAAAAAACACAAAATAAAATTGGGTTGCCTCCCAACAAGCGCTATCGGTTTAACGCCCCTAGCTAGGCATAAAAGCAAGGATAGATTTAGATATTGCCATCTTTGGTAGGCAATCCATAAGTGGCTCTCATAATAGATTCATACGGTAATTTTATTTTCTTTCTAGGGAAGTGTTCCATACCCTTCTTTAAGTGAAATTGGAATCTAATTTCCCTTCCTTCATATCAATAATTGCACCAATCATTCTAAGGAAAGGTCTACCAAGAATAATAGGACATGAGGGATTGCAATCTATATCAAGAACGATAAAATCTACGGGCACATAATTCCTATTTGCAACAAAGAGCACATCATTAATTCTTCCCATAGGTTTTTTAATAGTGGAATCCGCAAGATGCAAGTTTAGAGAGCAATCATCGAAATCACGGAAATCTAGCAAATCACATAAAGTTTTGGGAATAGTAGAGACACTAGCACCCAAATCACATAAAGCATGAAACTCAAAGTCTTTAATTTTAATTTTAATAGTAGGTTCCCACTCATCATAGAGTTTTCTAGGGATAGAAACTTTCATCTCAAGTTTTTCTTCATAAGATTGCATCAAGGCATCAACAATATGTTCGGTAAAAGCCTTATTTTGACTATAAGCATGAGGAGATTCTAGCACGGATTGAAACAAGGAAATACAACCAATCAAAGAGCAATTTTCATAATTAAATTCCTTGAGATCCAAAATAGTGGGTTTAGCAACATCACGGTTTCTATTTATTTCAATCCCACTTTCATCAATTTCATCATCAAGATCTAGAAACTCTGAATTCTTAGAACGCCTTCTAGGTAAAGGAAGATCATATTCAGTTTCATCAAGATTCATATTGCAAAACAAAGATTTAATGGGGGACACATCAATAACTTTTAGATCTTTATCTTGATTTTCATAGGGATTGGAAGAACACGCTTTAATAAAGGCATCTTTGGAAGCACGCATCCTAGCGGTTCTTTCCTTGCACTCATCAATGGAAATTATCATGGCTTTGAGAGACTCATTGATATCATGCTTAGGAGGAATAGATCTAAGATTTAAAGAATCAATCTCGAGAGAAATTCTATCAATGTTCCTAGCCAAATCATCAACTTTAAGCAATTTCTCTTCAAGCAAAGCATTAAAATTCTTTTGTGAATTCATAAACTCTTTAACACTACTCTCAAATTCAGAGGGCATCTTATTAAAATTTCCATAAGAGTTGTTGTAGGAATTTCCATAATTATTAGAAGGATTACTAGGATAAGGCCTAGGATTAAAATTCCCTCTATACGCGTTGTTACCAAAACTATTCCTACCAATAAAATTCACATCCATAGATTCATTATTATTCTCAAGCAAAGTAGATAAAGGCATATTATTGGGATCAGAAGAAACACTCTTAGCAAATAAATTCCTAAGTTCACCCATCTTTTCACTCAAACCATTGATTTCTTCTATAGCATGCACCTTTTTATTAGTAGATCTTTCAGTATGCCATTGAGAATAATTAACCATAATATTATCTAGGAGTTTAGTAGCATCTCCTAAAGTGATTTCCATAAAAGTGCCTCCCGCGGCCGAATCTAAAAGATTTCTAGAAGCAAAATTCAATCCAACATAATTTTTTTTATAATCATCCACAAGTTCAAACCATGAGTAGGACAATTACGTAGCATTAATTTCATTCTCTCCCAAGCTTGTGCAACATGTTCATGATCAAGTTGCTTAAAATTCATAATATCGTTTCTAAGAGAGATAATCTTAGCGGGAGGAAAATACTTAGAGATAAAAGCATCTTTGCACTTGTTCCAAGAATCAATACTGTTTTTAGGCAAAGATGAAAACCACGCTTTGGCACGATCTCTAAGCGAAGGAAATAGCTTCAATTTAACGACATCATTATCGACATCTTTTTTCTTTTGCATATCACATAAATCAACGAAGCTATTTAGATGAGTAGCGACATCTTCACTAGGAAGGCCGGCGAATTGATCTTTCATGACAAGATTCAACAAAGCAGTATTGATTTCACAAGATTCAGTATTGGCAAGAGGAGCAATCGGAGTGCTAAGGAAATCATTATTATTGGCATTAGTGAAATCACACAATTTGGTGGCATCTTGAGCCATCACGACAAGCAAGCAAACTAACACACGAGCAAACAAAAGGATGAGGAAAAGGCAACGGAAAGAGAGGAGGAGATTGGGAAAGAGAGGGCGAATAAAACGGCAAGGGTGAAGTGGGGGAGAGGAAAACGAGAGGCAAATGGCAAATAATGTAATGCGAGAGATAGGGATTGTGATGGGTACTTGGTATGTTGACTTTTGCGTAAGCCTCCCCGGCAACGGCACCAGAAATCCTTCTTGCTACGTCTCGAGCTTGCGTTAGTTTTCCCCGAAGAGGAAAGGATGATGCAGCACAGTAGCGTAAGTATTTCCCTCAGTTTTTGAGAACCAAGGTATCAATCCAGTAGGAGGTCACGCGCAAGTCCCTCCTACCTGCACAAAACGATAGCTACTCGCAACCAACACGATTAGGGGTTGTCAATCCCTTCACTGTCACTTACGAGAGTGAGATCTGATAGAGATAATATTTTTGGTATTTTTGATAGATAGATTGAAAGGGCATTTCCCTACCTTATGTTTTGGATGATGATGACAACCCTTTGTTGGTCTAATCCTGTGCAAAATGTTTCAGGTTCTCGATGATTAGGCTTACATCAGATAGTTGTTCTCTCTCGAAGGAAACCGTTGAAGACAGAGTCCTCTACACTTTTTATCTCTTTGGTCGTAGGGAACCCATACTATCAAGAGGGAATCTTCTTTGGAAAGAATAGGGGAATCCGTTCACGTACACCTCCATCACCCCTCTTTTGCCTTCCTATGGTGTGAGAGAGAGTGCATCCCTTTTGGTTTGACTTCTGCTGTGTTTTCCCAGTGGTTGTACCACTCGTTCGAGCGGTTGTACCGCTGGCTCTTGACGCTTTCCTGTCTTTCTTGAGCGGTGGTACCGCTGCCTCCGGGCGCTGGTACCGCCACCAGGCTTTGCAAAGACGTGCGGCGGTTGTTCCGGCCATGCACCGCCCATGAACCGGTCAGGCTTCTGTTTTGATGCAGTGGCTGGACGGTGGTGGCCCGGTTGTTCCTCATCAACCGGTACTACCGGAGGTTCGAGCGGTTCTTCCGCTCATACCTTAGCCGCTCAAGCGCTCAAGGCCAAGCGGTTGCACCGGCCCCGCACTGCCCAACTACCACCCTCAAGGGTGACTCCGTTCTGTTTCGGTGTGGTAGTTGAGCGGTGGTTGGGCGGTTGGTCCGGTTATTTTCTAATAACCGGCACTACTGCCCGGTGGCCCGGTTGTACCGCCTGGTAGGGTTCTACCGTTACATCGTGAGTCCCGGTTGTACCGGGACAAGGAGCAGTTGTACCGCTGTAGTGATGAAAATGCAGTAACGGTTGGATTTATTAGGGTTGCTATATAAGGTGGTTCTTCCACCTACCACTCCTACCTTTTACCTCTCTTACTCCACCATTAATGCTCTCAAGCTCTCTTGCCCTATCTCTCTCTCTAGCCACTCAAACTTGTTGATTTGCTAGGGATTGAAGGAGGAGACCTAGATCTACACTTCCACCAAAGGATATTTGCTTCCCCCATACTTTCTAGTGTGGATTTTGTTACTCTTGGGTGTTTGAGCACCCTAGACGGTTGAGGTCACCTTGAAGCCATATTCCATTGTGGTGAAGCTTCATGGTTTCGTTGGGAGCCTCCAATTGTTGTGGAGATTGCCCCAACCTTGTTTGTAAAGGTCCGGTTGCCGCCTCCAAGGGCACCAATAGTGGAATCACGGCATCTCGCATTGTGTGAGGGCGTGAGGAGAATACGATGGCCCTAGTGGCTTCTTGGGGAGCATTGTGCCTCCACACCGCTCTAGCGGAGACGTACTTCCCCTTGAAAGGAAGGAACTTCGGTAACACATCCTCGTCTCCACTGGCTCCACTCTTGGTTATTTCGTGCCTTTACTTTTGCAAGCCTACTTGTGTTGTATCCCTTGCTTGCTTATGTGCTAGTTGTACTTGCATCATATAGGTTGCTCACATAGTTGCATATCTAGACAACCTATTTTGTTGCAAAGTTTAAATTGGTAAAGAAAAGCTTAAAAATTGTTAGTTGCCTATTCACCCCCCTCTAGTCAACCATATCGATCCTTTCAATTGGTATCAGAGCCTCGTCTCTTTTTAAGGACTTTACCGTCCGAAGAGTATGGTTGACGTCGTAGATGATGTGGGAGAGCACTCCGGTGCGAATCTGATATCATCTACGGGAGATGGGGGTAACTCGATCTCACGTGAGGAATTCAATGTGGCGTTGGACACATTGAAAACCTCCATGACGACCGAGGTCAAGGACATGTTTAAGGATTTCTTAGAAGGGCTTAAGCTTTCCACGCGCCGTGAAAGTGGGTGACCCGCCAACACGGTGACGGATCTCGACCCGACAAGGGGAAGCTACTAGTGATAAAGCTCCTATGTCTAGTGGTAAAAATGGCACCGGCATCTTTGCCCATGTGGAACCCCCAATTTATGGAGGACCGATTCCCTCTACTCATTTGAATCATGCCGGTACTCCTCCTAAGTATGAGAAAAATGAAGATTTTGACTCTTGGGTTTATCGTTTCAAACGTCATTTAAAACATGTGAATACTAACCTTTGGAGAATCATTGAAGAAGGTTTCTATCCTCATGACCCAAGCAACTTCACCCCTCGAGAAGCCGTGGATAATCAATTCAATGAGAGCGCTCTCTTCATCATCCAAGATGCAATCCTTCTCGAAGATCTCCCTCATCTTCGACCTCATGCCGTGGCTAAAGACGCATGGAAATGTGTTGTGTCTCCCTATCAAGGAAGTGCTAGCATTCAACGCTCCAACTATGAAGTTGAGCAAGATGAAGCCGATGAGTTTGCAATGAAAGAAGATGAAGAACCTCGTGAGCTCTTTCATAGAGTGACCAAACTCGCGGTCTCACTCCGAGATCATGGAAGCAAGGACACAGATGACAATTGGATCAGGCGCAAGTTCCTCAAGGCCATGATGCTCTACAACAAGGCCATGTCCTCCGTCATTCGTCAAAGACCGAACTTCCACTCCATGACCTTAAGTGAAGTGCTGGATGAGTTCGTTGCAATGAGCATCTTGTACAAGACCGCCGACAATGCGGTGCTCCGTTCTCAAAGGGCAAAGAAGCCCAACCTTGCTTTGAAGGCCAAGGTTATTATGGAAGAAGAGGAAGAAGTGGAAGATGAGGAGAGCAACCCCGAAGACACCAAATATGATTATCATGAGCACATGGCCCTTGCTTCAAGACAATTTTGGACCAAGAAGAATACAAGACCCAACTTCAACAAGAACAACTCAAGTGGCGTCAAGGGCAAGCAATGAGTTAGAACTTGCTTCAACTATGGCAATGTGAGCCATTTCGTTGCGGATTGTCCTTACGAGAAGCGGGAAGACAATGGTGGCAAGTTCATCCGAAAAGACAATGCCAAGTCCTTCCCCAACAAGAACAACTTCGCCAAGAAGACTCCCACTCGTGGGTTGGTGGTTCAAGAAGAATACCAAGAGGATGACGATGATGATGAAAATGGAGAAGCGATGGCCATGGCATCCGTTGCCATTGCTACTACTCCCCGGGTGTCTCTCTTTGATTCACCCAACAAGAACATCACCGCCAAGTGCCTCATGGCTAAAGCTTCAAACAAGGTAACCCCCAACATTAAAACCACCATCACTACTAATCCCTCCTTGGAGGATTGCACTGATGAAGATGATGGGTCTAATGAGGAAGTGAATGAATTTGAGTCTTTTATGAGTAATCTCAAGGGCAAGTCCAAGAAGCATTTTGTTGCTCTCTTGGAACAACTTGGAAACGCCAATGACATGATCGAGGCTCACGAAGAAACCATCTCTAAGATGGAAGGTCATAGTCGTGACTATGCCGATGAGATATCGGATCTCTCCAATGCTCTTGAGGAAGAGTGTGTTCATCGTTTGACTTTTGAGGAGTCATACAACGATGACCATGCTAAGTTAAAGAAAGATCTTGATCATGCTCTTGTCGTGTCTCGTGTGCTAACTTCCAAGAAGGATAAACTTGGGGTTGATCATGCTAGACTCAAAGAGGAGTTTGAGATACTTGACAAGTCCCACAAGGTCTTGAAGGGTGCTCACGCTAACCTCAAGGAGTCTCATGCTCAACTCCAAGTTGAGCTAACCAAGGAAAAGGCCACCTTCCCTCATATGGTATTAATTGATAATGCATGTGCTACTAACCCATGTTGTGAGCATGTGCATCTTGTGGAGGAGAATGCCAAATTGAAGGATCAACTTGAGGAAGGCCTTGTGACATGCATTCAAGGTGAGAAGAACCTCAACGACCTTTTGAGCAATCAAAAGGAAGTTGTGGCCAAGGAAGGAATTGGGTTTGCATCCAAGTCCAAGAGCAAGAAGAAGAAGAACGACAAGACCAAACGTCTTCCTCCCCTCAAGCAAACTTTTGTGAAAGAGGGAGAGGGTGCTCCTAAGGAGAAGAAGGAAAAAGTGAAGGGAGTTGACATCCAAAAGGGCAAAAGCATTTCCTCCAACAAAGCCATCGACTTTAACCTGTCATATGTGTTGTGCCGTGCTAGTGATGGACATGTTTATGCTAAATTTGTTGGTTCTCCTTATGAGTACATTGAGTGGTCTATTTGGGTTCCTAAGACCCTTGTTACTAACATCAAAGGACCCATTACCAAATGGGTACCTAAAACCAAGCATTGATCTCTTGTAGGTGTTTGCTTCCGGTGGGGGGTCATGGTTGCTCGATAGTGGAGCAACAAATCATATGACCGGAAGCAAGGACTTGGTGGTGGACGTGCAAAATATTCCATCTATGCCCACCAATGTCGAATGGGGTGATGCCTCACATTCTAAGGTATTGTGTCTTGGCAAGGTTGTCATTTCTCATGATCTAACGATCGAGAAAGTCATGCTTGTTGAGTCCCTTGCATACAATTTGCTTTCCGTTCGTCAACTTGCACTCATGGGATTTGCTACTTTCTTTGACATTGATACCGTGGCCCTCTTGTGGAGCAAGACTCTTAAAGTAGCCTTTGTTGGGCATGTCGAGAACGGTCTCTATGTGACTAACTTTTCGGAGCGACCCACTAAGACCACGACATGCCTAATGGCTAAAGTTGACGTGGGATGGCTTTGGCATCGCCGTTTATTACGTCAATATGAGATCTTTGCAAAGTCTTCTCAAGGGGGACCATGTCCGTGGACTAACAAATGTTAGTTTTGCCAAAGATCGTGCTTGCAGTGCTTGTATTGAAGGAAAGCTTCATGAGAAGGCTCACCCTCCATCGACCATCATCTACTCAAAGAGACCCTTGGAGCTCCTTCACATGGATCTTTTTGGGCCTCCATCTTTTGATAGTCTTGGAGGTAGAAAGTATTGCTTGGTGATTGTGGATGACTATTCAAGATACACTTCGGTATACTTCTTCAAGAGGAAGAGTGAGACTCAACAAACCGTCATCGACTTTGCAAATGAAGCTCAACGTAAACATAATGCAAAGGTCTTGACAATAAGAAGTGACAACGACAACGAGTTCAAGAACTACACCTTGGATGAGTTTCTTAGTGATGAGGGGATCAAGCATCAATATGCTGCACTATATACCCCTCAACAAAATGGTGTAGCGGAGAGGAAGAATCGGACGTTGATGGATGCGGCAAGGACCATGATGGCGGAGTTCAAGTCTCCATACAACTTTTGGGCCAAAGCCATCAACACCGCATGTCATGCATCCAATCGGCTCTACCTCTGCAAAGGCTTGAACAAGACTCCTTATGATATACTCACCGGCAACAAGCCCAACCTCAAGTACTTCCGGGTGTTCGGTTGTAAGTGTTTCATTCTCAAGAAAGGTGTTCGTTTGTCTAAATTTGAGGCTAGAGCTCATGAGGGCATATTTGTTGGTTATGCTACAAACTCTCATGCTTACCGTGTTCTCAACAAGTCCACCGGACTCATTGAGGAGACGTGTAACATGGAGTTTGACGAAAATAACGGCTCCCAAGTGGAGCAAAGTGGTACTTGTGATGTAGGTGATGAAATTCCTCCCCCAGCCATAAGAAGAATGGGTATTGGTCATATTCTACCCACTGAGGAACCCCTTGTGGCTGAAGGAGAAGGACAATGCTCCACTCAAGTGGAGCCATCACCTCCTCAAGACCCACACGCTTCCGAAGAACAAAGTGAAGGCCCTCAACCTCGTGAACAAGACCAAGGAAAAGATCAACCTCAAGATGGTGGTGAACCTCTAAATAATGCCCAAGGTCAAGTTCTCCCCCTCGAGCAAGTTCAAGATCATGAGCAAGCTCAAGATCAAGAACAAGCTCAAGACAGCGCTCAAGATAATCAAGTTAACCCTCCTTCTTCCACACCCGAGGAGGAATTAGAGTGCCGCGAAGATTGCTTCCAAGCTCACCACCCAAGGCCATCTCATGGAAAACGTGGTTGGAAGCCTAAGAAAGGGGGTAAGCACTCGTAGACAATTAGCAAACTATTGTGAACATCACGCGTTTGTCTCTTGTGTTGAACCCCAAAAGGTCTATGAGGCGCTCGAAGACTCGGATTGGCTCAATTCCATGCATGAAGAACTCAACAACTTCGAGTACAACAAGGTGTGGAGATTGGTGCCAAGGCCATCGGGGAACCACAACGTCATTGGAACCAAGTGGATTTTCAAGAACAAGCAAGATGCTCATGGGAACATCGTTCGCAACAAGGCAAGATTGGTAGCACAAGGCTACTCCCAAGTCGAGGGTATCGACTATGGTGAAACCTTTTCTCCCGTTGCTCGTCTTGAATCCATACATTTGTTGATTGCTTATGCTTCCCATCACAACTTTAAGTTGCAACAAATGGATGTCAAAAGTGCTTTTCTTAATGGTCCTATTAATGAGTTGGTCTATGTCAAGCAACCCCCCGGGTTCGAGGATCCCTACTTCCCGGATCATGTGTATCAACTCGATAAGGCACTCCATGGCCTTAAACAAGCCCCACGTGCGTGGTATGACCACCTTACCGAGTTGTTACAAGATCGTGGATTTGATGTGGGGCAAATCAATCCCACTCTTTTTACTAAGAAGGTCAAAGGGGAGTTGTTTGTATGCCAACTATATGTTGATGATATTATCTTTGGTTCCCCTAACAAAGCTTTCAATGAGGAATTTGCCGCTCTCATGACCTCCAAGTTCAAGATGTCTTCGATGGGAGAGTTGAAGTTCTTCCTTGGTTTTGATATCAAACAAAGAAGAGAAGGAACCTTCATCAACCAAGCCAAATACACTCAAGACATTCTCAAAAGATTCAAGCTAAGTGATGTCAAGCCGGCTACTACACCGATGCCCACCAATTGCGAACTTGACATTGATCCCAATGGTAAAGCAGTGGATCAAAAGGTATATCGCTCCATGATTGGCTCCTTGCTTTACCTTTGTGCATCTAGACCAGATATCATTTTGAGTGTGGGAATGTGTGCACGGTTTCAAGCCCCACCGAAGGAAAGTCACTATGTGGCGGTCAAGTGAATCTTTCGATATTTGGCTCATACCCCAAACTTTGGCTTATGGTACCCAAGAGGAGCAAACTTCAAGGTTGAAGGATATACGGATTCCGATTGGGAGGGAGACAAAGTGGATAGGAAGTCCACTTCCGGAGGGTGCCAGTTTCTTGGGTGCTCTTTGGTGAGTTGGTCTTCCAAGAAGCAAAGTTGTGTGTCTCTCTCGTCCACCGAAGCGGAATATGTGGCGGCCGGTAGTTGTTGTGCACAACTCTTATGGATGAGACAAACTTTAAAGGAATACGGTGTCATTTGTGACAAAGTGCCTCTTTGGTGTGGTAATGAAAGTGCCATCAAGATTTCTCTCAACCCGGTGCAACACTTCAAGACGAAGCATATTGAGATTTGGTATCATTTCATCCGGGATCACATTAGGCGAGGGGAGATCGAGCTCAAGTATGTCAACACTCATGATAACCTTGCAGATATTTTCACGAAGGCCTTGGATGAAGCAAGATTTCACGAGTTAAGGCATGAGCTAAATATCATTGATTCGAGCAATGTGACATGAACCCTTGCACCCCCACCACACTCAACTTGTTGTCTAGTTTAGATGTAGGCATGGACATAGGGGAGTGTTGTTCTCTCAATGAACTCTCCCTCCCCCATTATGCATAAGACGATCAACTCTTTCACATTAGCCATTTTTGATGGTACTTGTGCTTCAAAGACGAGTTTTGGTCATGGGCCCAGGGATAATTCTTCGCGGTGCCATACCAATTGACTCAAACATAGGTGGCTCCGGCCACCGCCCTCTCTTGAGAGAGGCCTGAGCTCGCTCTGCTTTCGTGCGGTTGTTTTGTTTTCCTTTTGTTCTTTCCTCTGTTCTAAGTGTTGGTTTCTCTTAGTTGTTGTCCCGTTTGTTTTGTTCCCTTCTCCTTGGTTTGGGCATTGGTGGTCGGGAGGTACAACCGAGGTCACGGGCGGTTCTACCGCTGATACCTAGTTGTGCTGCCCCAGTAGGTTTGCAATCGGTACTTGGGCGGTTTTACCGCCCATTTTCACTGGGCTTCCTTCGTCCGGTACTACCGGTTGTTTCCGGGCGGTACTACCGGTGCCCTTCAGGAAATGAAAGTAGCGCCCACAACAACCTGTCAGTACCTGACTTGCGGTACAACCGGTCCTTGGAGCGGTTCTACTGCCGCGCGGCTATGGGCCTATTTATATCCGACGGGGTGAAAGGTTTTCTTCTTTTTCCCCTTCGTCCCCGTTTGTCTTTTCCTTGCCCTAGCCGCCGGTCACCTCTGCCCCACCCCAGAGTGCATTCCGCGCTTCGGATCCGTGGGCTCTCTGTGGAGGCCTTCCGATCTTCTCCCATGGATGGTGGTAATGCCCTTGTTCTTCGTTCCTCGTTCTAGGGTTTCTTCTTTGTCTAGGGCATTACTTAACCCTCCAAGTTTAGTGCTTGTTCTTTGGTTGGGAGAGATCGTTGTTTTTCTTCTGTCTATGCAGTACCTAGAAATCAGAATATTGCTTGTGTGATTCGCATGTCTTGGTTAGATCTAACTCCCCTGGTAGTGCCACTGTCAGCGGTTCAACCGCGTATACGGGCGGCGCAATCGGTGGGGCGGTTCTACCGGTGGGAGATCCGGTACAACCGGAATATATGAACCACACAGCACTGTTCTGGTTTCTCTGTTGTTTCATTTTTCGTGTGCTTTCCTCTCATTCTTGCTGGTTTTTGTGTGTTCTCTTCGTGTGTGTGTTCAGGTGGCTCTAGTTCTTGCTCTGCTCCTCGCAAGACCAAGAAGAGGGCTCGAAGGACTGCGCGTCCGGCTGTGTCTGCTGATGAAGAGGAAGTCATGATTCCCACCAAGCCCACTCGCCGTGAAAAGTCTGCCGCTGCAAAGCAACGTGTGGTAATACCACTGCACCGTTGGAAAGCCAAGGATTGGGAAGACTTCCGCTCAAAGAATCCTTATGTGGTTCCCGTAGCTCCTCGTTGGACCACTATTCAGTTTCGGAATGAGATACAAGTACGGATTGTTCATGAACTCTTTGAGCACAACAAGAACAGATATGTCAAGCAGTGGACCATCGATCTTGACCATTGGAGGAATAACCTGGAGTATTTTGGTGAGGCTTTGGCTCTTTGTGAGGAGTTTGATCTTGTCAAGCTCATGTCCATCAACTGTGACTTCGATGTTCAACTCATCCATCAGTTCTATGCCATCGTTCACTTTGGAGAAGATGACGCGCGCACCCTCACTTTCATGTGCCGTGATGAGCTCTTTCAAGTTCCCTTGAGGACCTTTTGCAATGCTATTGGGTACGATGATACCGGTCTGGAAGGAAGGGGTGGCATTCGCCACCATGACCATCTTGACTCCATGCCTAAGGAGAAGCCTGCCCCTCTGTACATTCGTGGCCGTGGTACTATTAGTGAATCTAAGGATTTGGTGAAGGTCTATGACATCATGCATCGTGTGTTTCGCAATGTGCTTCTGCCCAAAGTGGGCAATCAAGATGAAATCCATGGCTATCTTGTTGACTTGATGGTTGCTATGAAGACCAAGGTGGGATCTGGGGAGACGTTTGATGTGTCCAACTGGCTGTGGCACGAGATGTACAACATGGTCATCTACAGGAAGGTCCCCAATTATGCTCCTTTTGTCATGTGCTTTCTGAACTCCGTGTGGAAGGTTCGCCGTCCTGGAGAGCCCCTCACCTATCCTGATAATCTCACCATTCATGAAGTCAAGCTCCTTAAGAAGAAGAAGCACGCCGAGCCTCGCTTCCCTGCTAATGCTCCTGAGGATGTCTATGCAACTTCTGACAATGAGGATTTTGAGCTGGAGCCAGGGGCCAAGCCTTCGTGGGTGGACAAGCTCGCTGCCAAGGTGAAGAAGACTTTCTGCCTTCAGTCTGACATCCAGAAGAGGATGTATGAGGCACATGTCAATGAGAAGCTTGGTCGGCGTCGCCAAATTGCAATGATGAGGCACCTCAACATGTCGGTTCAAAGTGGCTCTGAGAAGAGCATGACAATGGAGGAGCGTTGGATATCTTCCCACAGCACCTGGACTGATGATGAAGCCCCCCTCAGCCCTCCACCACCTTTACTGCTGCTAATGATATCATGGAGGACTCAGATCGGGACGATGATGAAGATTCTGATAATGGTGAAGATTCTGACAATGATGAAGATCTAGATGCTACCGAGGAGTCAGAGGAGGACGATTGAGCCGGGGGCGCTAGCTTCGCTCTCTTCCTTTTTGGTGTCCTGATGCCAAAGGGGGGAGAGAGTGTGATAGGACTCGGGAGTTGCATGGGTGTTTGCATGGTGTGTGTTTTGAGTTGAACTTTGTTCGTTTCTCAGTTTGTTTTGTGTGGATGTTGTGCCACTCCTGCTATCTTATTTATTTGCTTGTTGGTCATTATTGGTAGTATTGCTCTCGGTTCATTATGTTGTCTACCTTCTTTTTATGTGCTTTTAGTGGTGAGCCTATAAAATCTAGGGGGAGTCTCGACCTTAAAGTATGCCCATGCTCTCTAACAGCTAGTTCAAATTGGGGCACACATCTAGGGGGAGCTCCGACTAGATTCTATAGATTTCTATCTTAAATCGTGTTGTTGTCATCATCCACCAAAAATGGGGAGATTGAAAGGGCATTTACCTACCTTATGTTTTGGATGATGATGACAACCCTTTGTTGGTCTAATCCTATGCTAAATGTTTCAGGTTCTCGATGATTAGGCTTACATCGCATAGTTGTTCTCTCTCGAAGGAAACGGTTGAAGACGGAGTCCTCTACGCTTTTTATCTCTTTGGTCGTAGGGAACCCATACTATAAAGAGGGAATCTTCTTTGGAAAGAATAGGGTAATCCATTCACGTACACCTCCATCACCCCTCTTTTGTCTTCCTCTGGTGTGCGAGAGAGTGCATCCCTTTTGGTTTGACTTCTGCTGTGTTTTCCCAGCGGTAGTACCGCTGGCTCTTGACGCTTTCCTGTCTTTGTCGGGCGGTGGTACCGCTGCCTCCGGGCGGTGGTACCGCCACCAGGCTCTGCAAAGACGTGCGGCGGTTGTTCTGGCCATGCACCGCCCATGTATCGGTCAGGCTTCTGTTTGGATGCGGTGGCTGGGCGGTGGTGGCCTGGTTGGTATGGTTGTTCCTCATCAACCGGTACTACCGGAGGTTCGAGCAGTTCTTCCGCTCGTACCTTAGCCGCTCAAGCGCTCAAGGCCAAGCGGTTGCACCGGCCCCGCACCGCCCAACTACCGCCCTCAAGGGTGACTTCGTTCTGTTTCGGTGCGGTAGTTGAGCGGTGGTTGGGCGGTTGGTCCGGTTATTTTCTAATAACCGCACTACTACTCTCAATGGCGGCCATACCGCTGGTAGGGTTTTGCCGTTACATCGTGAGTCCCGGTTGTACCGGGACAAGGAGCGCTTGTACCGTTGTAGTGCTGAAAACGCAGTAACGGTTGGATTTATTAAGGTTGCTATATAAGGTGGTTCTTCCACCTACCACTCCTACCTTTTACCTCTCTCACTCCACCATTAATACTCTCAAACTCTCTTGCCCGATCTCTATCTCTAGCCACTCAAACTTGTTGATTTGCAAGGGATTGAAGGAGGAGACCTAGATCTACACTTCCACCAAAAGATATTTGCTTCCCCCATACTTTCTAGTGTGGATTTTGTTACTCTTGGGTGTTTGAGCACCTTAGACGGTTGAGGTCACCTTGAAGCCATATTCCATTGTGGTGAAGCTTCGTGGTTTCGTTGGGAGCCTCCAATTGTTGTGGAGATTGCCCCAACCTTGTTTGTAAAGGTCCGGTCGCCGCCTCCAAGGGCACCAATAGTGGAATCACGGCATCTCGCATTGTGTGAGGGCGTGAGGAGAATACGGTGGCCCTAGTGGCTTCTTGGGGAGCATTGTGCCTCCACACCGCTCTAACGGAGACATACTTCCCCTTAAAAGGAAGGAACTTCGGTAACACATCCTCGTCTCCACCGGCTCCACTCTTGGTTATTTCGTGCCTTTACTTTTGCAAGCCTACTTGTGTTGTATCCCTTGCTTGCTTATGAGCTAGTTGTACTTGCATCATATAGGTTGCTCACATAGTTGCATATCTAGACAACCTATTTTGTTGCAAAGTTTAAATTGGTAAAGAAAAGCTTAAAAATTGTTAGTTGCCTATTCACCCCCCCTCTAGTCAACCATATCGATCCTTTCATAGATGCAAAGTAAAAAGTAAAGGCAAAGCAAATAAATAAAGTGCTATAGATTGATATGTTGAGAATAGACCCAGGGGCCATAGGTTTCACTAGTGGCTTCTCTCAAGAGCATAAGTATTCTACTGTGGGTGAACAAATTACTGTTGAGCAATTGACAGAATTGAGCATAGTTATGAGTATATCTAGGCAATGATCATGTATATAGGCATCACATCCGAGACAAGTAGATTGAAACGATTCTGCATCTACTACTATTACTCCACTCATCGACCGCTATCCAGCATGCATCTAGAGTATTAAGTTAAAAATAGAGTAATGCCTTAAATAAGATGACATGATGTAGAGGGATAAATTCATGCAATATGATAAAAACACCATCTTGTTTTCCTCGATGGCAAAAATACAATACGTGCCTTGCAACTCTTTCTGTCACTGAGTAAGGACACCGCAAGATTGAACCCAAAGCCATGCACTTCTCCCATTGCAAGAACTACCAATCTAGTTGGCCAAACCAAACGGATAATTCGAAGAGACTTGCAAAGATAACTCAATCATACATAAAAGAATTCAGAGAAGAATCAAATATTTTCCATAGATAATACTGGATCATAAACCCACAATTCATCGGTCTCAACAAACACACCGCAAAAAGAAGATTACATCGAATAGATCTCCACGAGAGAGGGGAGAACATTTTATTGAGATCCAAAAGAGAGAAGCCATCTAGCTACTAGCTATGGACCCGAAGGTCTGAAGTAAACTACTCACACTTCATCGGAGGGTGTCGGGGAACGCTTGCTTGCCATGCGAGCACCTATGGGGCGGGGCCCCTTTGCTTGTCTTGATGCAGGGCGGAGGAGGCACAGAGAGCAGATCGAGGCGAGGCACGCGGGCGGTTTTTACCCAGGTTCGGGCCGCGATGGACGCGTAAAACCCTACTCCTGCCTTTGGTTGTATTGAGCTCGGGAGCTTGAAGATCTACAGTAGCAGCTACACCGAGCGCGAGAGTTGTCTAGGTTTCGAGCTGGCCGAACCCCCTCCACGTTGTGCATGGGCCTCCTTTTATAGTGCAAGGGGTCACCGACAGGTGTCAACGTAGGAGAAAGGGGTAGAAATGTAAAAGAGGTGGTAGTTGGAGCAGTCGCGAGGAACAGTGAAGCTACGGTCGTGAGCAGTGGTCGCCACCTACTTTGTGATGGGGGACAAGGGCATTTAATGCCCGTCGCCGTCGACCCCAAAAGCTCCCGCCCTTGCGTCTCCGTCGCCGCGGCGATGGATCCACCACGTGAAGTGCCACCGTGTCCCCAGGCTGCACAGCCATCCGCCACGCGTCCTGAAAGGCCCTGTATGCACGCGTGGGCGATGAGCTGGAGCGCGGGCACACAGCGTAACTCTCCCGGCAAGCACCTTGCCGGGGTCTTGATCTTGCCGGGCCCGGGAGTTTGCCGGGCTCTGTACTTGTCGCTCCCCGGGCCCTCGCCGGGACGCATGTAGCGCCGAGGCGTGTCTTCTATGATGTGATCTTCTAGTCTTCCCATGAGCTCCCTCGCCGGGGCCTTGCGTGAGTGATGTAATCTTGAGCACAGGGCGGCCTTCCGGCAAGCTCCGCTTGCCGGGTCTCGATCTTCAGTCTTGTACACTTTGTTCTTGAATGGCTTGGCGTGGGCGGGAAGATCTCCGGCGAGCATGTGGTAAACCCTGCCGCGGGAGGCTGCAACTGCCGTGCACAAGTTGGGGTACTGAGGTACCCCTACCTTAGTACACCGACAGGAGCCCCCGGGTCTGGGCCACACACGGTGTCGAGCGCTGTTGGGTCAGGCCCAAAATAGTGCACGGGCACACGCGGCCCACGGCGCGCCGAATCCACTTCTGCATCCGCCACATCCCCCCGTAACGGCACGCGTCGATTGCGGCGTCGTGGGAGACGTGGGCGGCGCATGCGGTCTTTAGGGCATCCACTCCCGTGATCGTGGTGCAGGGTGAGGTCATTTCACCCGTCGCTCCGGCCCCGCTTTTTCACCACGCGGCCCTCATGCACGGGGGTCGTGGGCGGCGAAGGTGGGAGACCGAGCCGTCACGGGCGGAGATGGCGAGTCGGCCCCGCTCCTCTGCCCTCCTCGCTTCCCGATTGGCGGGCAGGCGGTTGAGCCCCACCGCCCTTTAAAAAGGGCGAAAGGGGAGCACAATGGACTCACACTTCCTCTTCTCCCTTCGTCTTGACTTCCGTTCCTCTTTACGCCATGGAAGGAGGAAATCCTAGTTCTTCAGCGGTAGCAGCGAGTCGCCTCGAGTAGCGCACCTCTCCTATCCCGTCCCCGTGGCGGCAGAGCCGGCCACGAGGGGGAGAGGGAGAGGGCGAGGCCGCGGACGAGGCCGAGGGCGTGGCCGAGGCGGTCGGGGGAGAGGCGGTCGTGGTGATGTGCCTCCCCCGTCTCCTCCGGCAGCTCCTTTCCTCGGCGGTCCATCTGAGCGATCCTCGGAGTTCTTCATCAAGCTGCGCCGGCGCCTCGTCGCCGCCTCGGCTGCGGCCCGTTCGCGGCGCGATGGAACCGGATCCGCCGAGGTGATGGAGTTGCGCATGAGGGCTGTGGAATCAGCGGCACTTTCGGTGAGTGTCGTGTCCCCAGCCCGGCGTGATGTGCCGACCGAGGGTGGAAGACATTCGCCGCATCCACAGCTTGACGACGGGTTTACCCTCCATTTCAAGTTAATGGAGGCGACCTTCTCGCCGTCAAGGTCTTGAGGACTCCGGCATCCGGGCGAGATGCTGTGTGGACAGCTCCTCCGATAGCGAAGGTCCCTCCTCGGCGAGTAGCGAGGAGGAGAGCGGCAGCGGCGGCGAGGGGATGGCGGGTCCGACTAGGTGTCGGACGCCGTGCCTCGTCGCCCACCGGCGACCCCATCATCCGGTCGCCGCCTTCAACTCCGGGGCCGTCTCCTTGGCGGCCGGGCGTAGGGAGGCGGCGGAAGAGGAAGAGGGTGGCGGCAAGGCCGTCATGTCGAATCGAGGCGAGGAGCCTCGGCAGCGTCTTGACGTTCCACCACCCGTCTTCAAGCTCTGCCTCCGGCGCCTCCGTCTCCGCCAAGCTCCTGGCCGGCCCCCGGGAAGTTCTCTTGGTGCCTTCTGGCACCCGTAGCTCTCCTAGGCGCCTCTTTTGCCCTCCCCGGCAAGCTTCTCTTGCCGGGGCCTCCTTGACCTACCTCCTGAAGAGGGAAACAGGAGAAGGATTACGGGCATCTTATCTTTTTTTCAATTTGTAAGCCTTCAGGCCTTAGCTGCATTTAAAACTTGTAATCCTCTCTATCATGTTTTTCATCCTCTATGGACTTGTACTGGAATGGGATGTTTTTAATGAAAAGAGGGGAATGCTTGCCGGGTTACGTCCTTTACTTGATTCTCGTGTCTTGCATGTTCCCATCCTACGCTATCGGGAGCTTGCGGCCTTGAACACGCTTCTTGAGTCACGGGACATCAAGAGCCACCGGCGGTGTTGCTTCCGCAAGCAACCTTGCGGGCGATTGCAGCCCACTTAGCTTGCTGAGCAGGCTCGAAGACGAAGCTAGGGCGCGACACTTGTCGCAGCTCACTTAAATCGTCGGCGTGCTCGAAAGCAAGATAAGGTGCGGCGGCACTTGTGTTTGTTGAGCGGACTCGAAAACAAACCAAAAGGCGAATCGGGCCACGGCTTGGCTCCTCCGCGTCGGGTTTTACAAGACACGCTTTCGTTCAAGGACGCAGCCCCGCTTTCCCCGGTCCATGAGAGGATGCATGACGAGGGATGAAAAACTTATCTGACTCTGCAGTCCCCGGCGACCCTAGCTTGCCGGGGAAGAATCTGGGCATTTGCAGCCCCCGGCGACTCTGGCTCTGCCAAGACCCAGATGCCGGTCGCCTTCTATTGCCCTTGTTGTTGGCCTTGCCTGACCTCCGGAGGCCCTGCCCGTCGAAGGAACTTTGGCTCTTGTAGCCCCAATGAGGTTGGCTTGCGGGGCCAGCAGGCCAGTAGCTCCCTTCTAGCTTCTCCTTGTCGCTGTGATTGTAGCCATGAAAACAGCTGAGACAAGTCTGCAACAGTTTCATTATTTATATGTATATGTATATAAATCTTTTCTGTGTAACTTTGCAATACGATGCCGTGCCTTGCTCTTCGTATGTTTCAACTCTACGCTCTCGGGAGCTTGCCGAATGTAACACGCTTCTTGAGTCTGCGGGACATCAGCAGCCAGTGGCGGTGTTGCTTCCGACAAGCAACCTTGCGGGCGATTCAGCCCACTTAGCTTGCCGAGCAGGCTCAGCAAGCGAGGGCGCGACACTTGTCGCAGCTCACTTAAATCGTTGAGCGTGCTCGAAAGCAAGATAAGGGTGCGGCAGCACACTTGTGTTTGTTGAGCGGACTCGGAAACAAACCAAAAGCGAATCGGGCCACGACACAGCTCCTCCGCGCACAAGTATCTCATACGAAAGGCATCTCACGGCAGGGCTTGCTATGTTACATCCTCTACCCCGTTACACCCCTTGTATGATCCTACCCTGCGCTTTTAGGATACTTGCCGGCGCTAACACACTTGCTGAGTGCGGAACATCAGCAGCCCGCTGGCGGTGTTGTCTCCGGCAAGAAACCTTGTCGGGCCAGTTGCAGCGCACTTGTATCGTTGAGCGGACTCGAAACAAAGCAAGGGCGCAACTTAACCACGAGTCGGTTCCTCAGCTCGAGGCGTTCCATACAAAATACGAGCGTTCGAGAATATAACACAAAAACTTAGAACTAAAAAATGCTCGTACTCAAGCTTGAGCAACTTAGCTTTTCATCTTACGTGCTCGTGGTACGCACTTCTCCTTGATTTCCTCCTTGTACACTTTCTCCCTCACGCTTTGGGGAACCCGCCGGGCAAGAAACACACTTCTTTGAGTGCGAACATCAGCAACCATTGGCGGTGTCGCCTCGGCGGAAAAAACTCCTCGGGCTAGTTGCAACGCGCTTTCATCGTTGAGCGGACTCGAAACAGATCAAGGGTGCAACTTAGCCACGATTCGTCCCCTTTATGCACGGGTTTTCCATACAAGGTACGGACTTTCAAGGGATACGGCTCAAAGGTTTGAAACCGACTGCTTTCTTTGCTTTACTTGCCGGCGAAGCTCGATGGCGCGTCCTCGACGGCGGCGCAGCACTCCGGGAGGTGCGCTTGCCGGAGTAGGCACCAGAGCACTTGCCGGGCTTGGCTTCTTTGGCGGCTTCGATGGCGCGTCCTCGGCGGCGCGCAACACTCGGGAGGTGCGCTTGCGGAGTGGGCCCCGAGCATTGCGGACTTGATCTTTGGCTGATCTGTCTTTGTTTCCTCGCACTTGCCGGAGGAGCTCGATGGCGCGTCCTCGGCGGCAGCGCAGCACCGGAGAGGTGCGATTGCGGAGTGGGCTCGAGCTGGCCTCGCGGACTTGTCAGCCACCGGCGGTGTTGCTTCGGCAAGCAACCTTGCGGGCGATTGCAGCCCACTTAGCTTGCTGAGCAGGCTCGAAGCGAAGCTAAGCGCGACACTTGTCGCAGCTCACTTAAATCGTCGGCGTGCTCGAAAGCAAGATAAAGTGCGGCAAAGACACTTGTGTTTGTTGAGCGGACTCGAAAACAAACCAAAGGCGCCATCGGGCCACGGCTTGGCTCCTCAGCGTCTGGGTTTTACAAGACACGCTTCGTTCAAGGGCGCAGCCCGCTTTCCCGGTCCATGAGAGGATGCATGACGAGGATGAAAACTTATCGACTCTGCGGTCCCGCGACCCTAGCTTGCGGGGAAGAATCTGAGCATTGCAGCCCCGGCGACTCTGGCTCTGCCAAGACCGGATGCGGTCGCCTTCTATTGCCCTTGCTGTTGACGCCGCGGCCTCCGGAGGCCCTGGCCCGTCCCGAAGGAACTTTGGCTCTTGTAGCCCCCAGCGAGGTTGGCTTGCCGGGGCCCGCGCGCCAGCGCGCCCCTTCTAGCTTCTCCTTGTCGCTGTGATTGTAGCCATGAAAACAGCTGAGACAAGTCTGCAACAGTTTCATTATTTATATGTATATGTATATAAATCTTTTCTGTGTAACTTTGCAATCGATGCGTGCCTTGCTCTTCGTATGTTTCAACTCTCGCTCTCGGGGAGCTTGCCGTATAACACGCTTCTTGAGTCTTGGGACATCAGCAGCCAGTGGCGGTGTTGCTTCGACAAGCAACCTTGCGGGCGATTCAAGCCCACTTAGCTTGCTGAGCAGGCTCAGCAAGCCAGTAGCGCGACACTTGTCGCAGCTCACTTAAATCGTTGGCGTGCTCGAAAGCAAGATAAAGTGCGGCGGCACACTTGTGTTTGTTGGCGGACTCGGAAACAAACCAAAAAGCATAATCGGGCCACGACACAGCTCCTCCGCGCACAAGTATCTCATCTGAAAGGCATCTCACGGCAGGGCTTGCTATGTTACATCCTCTACCCGTTACACCTTGTATGATCCTACCTGCGCTTTTAGGATACTTGCCGGCGCTAACACACTTGCTGAGTGCGGAACATCAGCAGCCCGCTGGCGGTGTTGTCTCCGGCAAGAAACCTTGTCGGGCCAGTTGCAGCGCACTTGTATCGTTGAGCGGACTCGAAACAAAGCAAGGGCGCAACTTAACCACGAGTCGGTTCCCCAGCTCGGCGTTCCATACAAAATCGAGCGTTCGAGAATATAACACAAAAACTTAGAACTAAAAAATGCTCTGTACTCAAGCTTGAGCAACTTAGCTTTTCATCTTACGTGCTCGTGATCGCACTTCTCCTTGATTTCCTCCTTGTACACTTTCTCCCTCACGCTTTCGGGGAACCCGCGGCGTAAAAACACACTTCTGAGTGCGGAACATCAACAACCAGCTGGCGGTGTCGCCTCCGGCAGGAAAAAAACTCCTCGGGCTAGTTGCAACGCGCTTTCATCGTTAAGCGGACTCGAAACAGATCAAGGGTGCAACTTAGCCACGATTCGTCCCCTTTATGCACGGGTTTTCCATACAAAGTCACGGACTTTCAAGGATCGGCTCAAAGGTTTGAAACCGATTGCTTTCTTTGCTTTACTTGCGGTGGCTTCGATGGCGCGTCCTCGGCGCGCAAAGACTCCGGAGGTGCGCTTGCGGAGTAGGCACCAGAGCACTTGCGGGCTTGGCTTCTGGCGGCTTCGATGGCGCGTCCTCGGCGGCGCGCAACACTCGGGAGGTGCGCTTGCCGGAGTGGGCCCCAGAGCATTGGCCGGACTTGATCTTTGGCTGATCTGTCTTTGTTTCCTCGCACTTGCCGGAGGAGCTCGATGGCGCGTCCTCGACGGCAGCGCAGCACTCCGGAGAGGTGCGATTGCCGGAGTGGGCTCGAGCTGGCCTCGCCGGACTTGTGCGCTGTTTCGAGGAGCAGCCCCAGCCGCAGCCCCCGCCAAAGTCCGGTTACGCACTCTCGCTTCGCCGGCGTGTTTGAAGATTCGGCCTTGCGCTGAGATGGGCCAGGGTCCGCGGAGACGGCGGCGCGACCATCCGTCTTGTCCTTGGATCTGGTGGCGCCGCGAGTGTCCTCGCCGGCGACCACCCTTCCGGCGGCGTCTCCCCGCCCACCGTTGGCTCGGTGGCGGCGGAAGAGATCTGAGCGGACTGCAACCTCCGGCTTTCTTCTTGAGGCCATGGCGCAGATTGTTGATGAAGTCGCTGATGAAACCGAGAGGTTGATGAAGAACGCGCCCTTGACGCGCGGATCAGGTCCGCACAACCTCGACGCCCCTACAGCGCGCCCGAGATGTCGAGGAACGCTTGCCGCGCGAGCACCTATGGGGCAGGGCCCCTTTGCTTGTCTTGATGCGAGGCGGAGGAGGCACAGAGAGCGGATCGGCGAGGCACGCGGGCGGTTTTACCCGAGTTCGGACGCGATGGGCGCGTAAACCCTACTCCTGCCTTTGGTTGTATTGAGCTCGGGAGCTTGAAGATCTCTGATGGCGGCTACACCGAGCGAGAGTTGTCTAGGTTTCGAGCTGGCGAACCCCTCCACGTTGTGCATGGGCCTCCTTTTATAGTGCAAGGGGTCACCGGCAGTGTCAGCGTGGGAGAAAGGGGTAGAAATGTAAAAGAGGTGGTAGTTGGAGCAGTCAAGGGAACAAAGAAGCTACGGTCGTGAGCAATGGTCGCCACCTACTTTGTGATGGGGACAAGGGCATTTAATGCCGTCGCCGTCGACCCAAAAAGCTCCGCCCTTGCGTCTCCGTGCCTGCCACGGCGATGGATCCACCACCGTGAAGTGCCACCGTGTCCCCAGGCTGCACACCATCCGCCACGCGTCCTGGAAAGGCCCTGAGGCGGCGCGTGGGCGATGAGCCGGGCGCGGCACACAACGTAACTCTCCGGCAAGCACCTTGCCGGGGTCTTGATCTTGCCGGGCCCGGGAGTTTGCCGGGCTCTGTACTTGTCGCTCCCCGGGCCCTCGCCGGGACGCATGTAGCGCCGAGGCGTGTCTTCTATGATGTGATCTTCTAGTCTTCCCGGCGAGCTCCCCTCGCCGGGGCCTTGCGTGAGTGATGTAATCTTGAGCCTGGAACGGCCTTCCCGGCAAGCTCCACTTGCCGGGGTCTCGATCTTCAGTCTTGTACACTTTGTTCTTGAATGGCTTGACGTGGAGCAGGAAGATCTCCGGCGAGCATGTGGTAAACCCTGCCGCGGGAGGCTGCAACTGCCCGTGCACAAGTTGGGGTACTGAGGTACCCCTACCTTAGTACACCGACAGAGGGGCTATGGTGATGATGTAGAAGCCCTCCGTGGTGGATGCCCCCTCCGGCGGAGCTCCGGAACAGGCCCCAAGATGGGATCTCGTGGATATAGAAGGTCGCGGCGGTGGAATTAGGTGTTTGGCTCCTGTTCTGGTCGTTCGGGGATACGTAGGTATATATAGGAGGAAGGAGTACGTCAGTGGAGCTCCGAGGGGCCCACGAGGTAGGGGGGCACGCCCAGGGGGGAGGGCGCACCCTCCACCCTCGTGACTGCCTCGTGGCTTTCTTGACGGAGGGTCCAAGTCTCCTGGGTCTTATCCGATGAGTAAATCACGTTCCCGAATGTTTCATTCCGTTTGGACTCCGTTTGATATTCTGTTTCTTCGAAATACTGAAAAAGGCAAAAAACAGCAATTCTGGGCTGGGCCTCCGGTTAATAGGTTAGTCACAAAAATAATATAAAAGTGGAAAATAAAGCCCATTATAGTCCAAAACAATAGATAAAGTAGCATGGAGCAATCAAAAATTATAGATACGTTGGAGACGTATCAAGTACCTAGAACTCATCTAGATGAGATATAATTTGGTCTCATTCACTTTGAAAACAAGAATAAATACAACCCACGTTAGCACACACGCATCTTATAGCATCACATCCAATGGCTATAAAAGATGAATGAGACCAAATTATATCTCATCTAGATGAGTTCTAGAAAAACTGTATTAATAATACTCAGTATCATATATTAGTATCATGTAGTACTTTATTTATTGCCATGTATGACACATAGTAATCAACTCTCTCTCTCTTTCTTCATTTAATTCTATGACACCTCATCAAAATTGGTAAGGCTAGTAGTACCATTACAACCAACCTTAGCAAATACTAAACATTAAGTTCTCTCATTTTCCTCTCCACCTTGGTCACCTAGACGGAGGGAGTATACTGCGCGGGCTTTTCTTGCGGGGTAGGCGGGGCAGTTCCGCCTAGTCGGTTCGACAGAGATGCGAGAAGATGAGGGAGTAGGCTGCTGCAAACGTAGGGCTGTGTGATTTGACAGCGAGTTACTGCTGGACAGGTGGGGCCCCATGATTTGACTTGCCATTATCATATTAACTGCGGCGCTACGACCTGCGTGAGTCTCCCGATTCCTGACCACCTCCATACAAGTGCCTCTCCCAATGCTCCACCATGTAGTAGAGGCTGGCTCTTGCATGAGAGCCCACTTCTCCAATTTTTCCCTGCCTCTCTTTCCTCCACATATGCAAAAATGCCATGTAAGGCGCACTATTATACTTACTTGCTCCTACAGGTGCTAAGCTTGCCACGTAGGCATAAAGTCTGATGTGGCAAGTTAATCAACAAGAGAGAGACTAGTTTGGTGACCCAAGGAAGAAACGGTGCTAAGCGCGTGTACCTAGGTGAAAAGACAATTTTGAGTCTATAGCTAATTAAATGAAGCAAACTTAACAACAAAAAACTAATAAGCACACCATTTCATTGGAAGAGGTCACTCATTGGCAAATGCAATAAATACTAGTACTCCCTGTGTCCCATAATATAAGAACGTTTTTGGAACTACACTAGTGTCAAAAACGTTCTTATATTATGGGACGGAGGGAGTACGAAGAAAGAGATAGAGAGAAGTAAAAAAATACACTTATAGCCAACCTTATAGCTAACCTTGTTGTAGTATGAGTGACTAAGTGATGACTATGTATGACATGCCAACATCAGATAGCCTAACGCACCGTGTTAAATCTCCAAGGGCGCGACCGCGCGAGCGACGTGATAGTCGTGGTAGGCGCGACCATGATACGGGCTGCTGGCAGCCCTTGGATCTAAGATCAAACGGCCGCATGCTAAGTTGCTGAAAATTTGCAGAATAACCCTCCAAGATAGGGTATTCACCCATAGGTCTAGAGTCACGCCATGCAACCGTTTGATCTTAGATCCTAGGGCTCTCGGAAGCCCGTATCATGGGAGAATGGAAAGCCACTACCCTGCCGTTTACACACTGGTAGTTCGCTCCTACTCGTCCCCGCACGTCCTTTAATACTACGACAGTTCGCTCCTAGTCGTCCTGTCCTTTCACATTACGGCAGTTCCACTAATCCTAACCCTCCTCCCAAATCCATGGCGTCCCAAATCTCCATGATCGGCGGTGAGTACAAGGTTAGAACCATCACCGGCGATGAGTTCGATGTCATCTACACCCGTTCTTCGGCAATGGTGAAAGGATGCCTTTCTCGCTTCAGACGCATGTTCGAAAACTCAGATGATGAGTGGGTCGCTGGGCTAGATGTTGAGTACACCACAATCCTAGGATGAGAGAAGGATCTAAAGGGCGAAGAGAGGAAGAAGCCCGCTGTGATCCAGGTTTGCGTGCATGACTTATGCTTGATCTACCAGATATGCCATGCCGACGTTGAATGCCTAGATTTTAAGGACTTCCTCGAGAGCAACCTAGTCAAATTCGTTACTGTAGACTTTGGGAACAACAAAGAAGTCCTGGGTCGGATAGGCCTCGTTGTAGGCAACCCCTTCGACCTCCAGAAGAATCCGCTGGTGTCCTCTCGTCAGCCTTCAATGCTGACCCTGGCAGGAGCCATGGTTCATCCTTTGTACGGTAAACTGGAGAATCCTCCATACACATTTCATCGTTATGCATGGCATCGAAATGTACTAGATATAGACCACATCCACTATGCTGCAATGGATGGCTACCTTTGTTTCAATATCTAAAAGGGTTGGATGAAGAGCAAGAGCCAAGTGTGCGGTTCAAGCAAAGAAGTATCGGCCAAGAGGAAGAGGGACAAGGACGATGTCGAGGACATGGACGAGGACTCCGAGTAAGGTGGCAGTGTCGTTGCTCATGGTGGTTCTAATGCAGTGTCTACCGGAGTAGTTGCAAAGTTTAATTTCATGTGTGTTTAGTTTAATTTGAGGGGTGTGTTATGCTGAGCCCCCAGCAGAACTATGTTATGTTTCTTCTCGTTACTTTAACTCTTTAGTACGTACATACTAGTATTTCTTACATTTCGTTTTTTAGTTGGTATAGTACTACCACTCGTTTCTTCACATTATATACGTACAATATATATGGCCAACATCATATAGCGAGCAGTATAGTTGTCAAAGATATTCAGGGTGCTTAGTTATGTCAAAGAATTCCAGGGTGCTTGGTTTTATTTGAGGGGTGGGTTGTGCACTTGTGCTGGACACCATTATTGTGACAAGCCTTTTTAATAGTACTATATGCATAATTTGGTGACGAGCGCTCTCTATATGTACCACCTTTTTTTTATTTCAAGTTTTGCTCCATGGCACAATCCATCGATACTACTACTGTACAAAAGTGGAGTATATACATTTTTTAAAGGCTAGAGGGCGGGGCAGTCTAGCTCGGTCGGTTTCACGAGAGGTGAGGGCCTTTGTGATTTGACGGCTCATTACTACTGTCAAATCGAATAGTACTGCGCCGCCCGCTGCACGCCCAGTGCCTCCATTAAACCCCATGTTAAACCCGCATGCAAACCGAGAATCCTACTCCGGCCACACGTCTGTTCATGAGCGGGCCGGAATTAAACGCAACACCGGCCGAGCTCCTCCCGTCTGCCCTCAGTTTAAACGAGGCCAGACGCCGGCCAAGCTCCTACCGTCCGCCCTCTATTTACACGAGGCCAGCCAGACAGCGGGCAAGAATCGCACCCCTCAGCCGCTCCCCCATCTCCTCCTTCACCATTTTCTCCACTCTTCCGATGGCTTCCGAGGAGCCGTTCTCCGGCATATTACCCGGCTGGATGGCCTGCCGGGCCCTCCAGATACGGGCGAGGCCGCTTGGTGCTTCACAAACCTCGCTTGGCCTGACAGAGCCAGTTGCCGCCCCAAGCAGGCGCGTGGTTCAGCAACTCACTGCTCCAGTTCAGCTCGATGAGGAGTGGCGAGTTGCTCCACACCGGCACGGCGGCGAGCACGCCGGTACGGGCGTCGTCGCTACTGCGTCGTACCGCGCCACCAGTGTCTGCGGTGGCTGCGCCTCCCATGTCTGTGGGCGTGCCTCCCGTGCCTGCGGCAGCGCCATGCAGGCACAGACAGAAGCCGGGTGCGTGGAGAGCGACAATTCGGTGGCCAGCTTCTCCATGTCCACCACCATCATCGAGGAGAAGTAGAACACGGGAGGCCGCCACCCCTTGGGACCCATGAAGGCCACCGCCGAGGCGACGACTACGCATTCAGGTGGTTTCTTTGCAGCTTCGTCTCTTCCGAGGACCTTTGTCGACCCCGCAAGTGTCTGACGGACATGAGGAAGACAAAGAGATCCGCGGGCGGCCATTTAGATTATGTACTCCCTTTGCAGCTGGTGGGAAATATTTGTTCTAAGAATGGATAAATTGTATGTATCTATAACTAAAATAAGTCTAGATACATCCATTTCTAGGACAAGTATTTCCGGACGGAGGGAGTATTAGTTATACAAGAGAGCCGGATTGGCATCCCTTAGTTCATGTAAATGTAATGAAATCCATCATGTTTATATGAAGATCCGGCTTTTTTATACGAAATCCTTCATGCTTATATGAAATCAGTCCGTGTTTACGCGAATTTCATTTGGTTGGTTAGAGTTGTAAAAATGTATGCCGCTGGCGTTTGATGTCGTCCTCCACGGAAGGAAGCGGGAGGAAATTTGCCGGCTGCCGTTCGAGATGCTCTTATGCTAGAAATAATAGAGTGAAATCCAATCCATTTGAGTTAATTGCATGTATGATTGTCCCTCTATAAAAAGTTAATTGCGTGTACAGTGTACACGTGACTTACAGGGTGGCTACAACTTCGTGCAGAAAGTTAAAAAGAAACAAGTCCATCCTTAATCTTGTATTCTAAGTACTCTGTGGGTTCCACTGTCAGTACAGTAGCAAAAGAAGTATATATTAAATAAGTAATATATAATATAAAATTCTAAAGTTAAAAGATAGAATTCGAACTCATGTCATCGCGTTGCGCGCATCCAGCGCTAACCAGCCCAGCACATTTTTGTTGTAGACCATGCTAGAGATATATCTCCATGTCTACTCTTATACTCCATTCGTTCCTAAATATTTGTCTTTTTCAGATTTCAAATGGACTACCACATACGGATGTGTATGTAGACATATTTTAGAGTGTAGATTCATTCATTTTGCTCCGTATGTTTTTTCAGGAAGGGGTCAGATTTGTCCTTGATTTATTTATGAGGTATCCAGATGGCACTGCACCACCAAGAAAAGAGGGTAACATCAAAATTATTGACTACTTTTTTGAGTATGTTGGTAAGGTCCGGTCAAAGTCACTTGTTGAAATCTCTAAAAAGACAAATACTCCCTCCGTCCGGAAATAGTTGTCATCAAAATGGATAAAAGGAAATGTATCTAGACGTATTTTAGTTTTAGATACATCTCTTTTTATCCATTTTGATTACAAGTATTTTTGGACGGAGGGAGTATTTAGGAACGGAGGGAGTAGAAAATAGAGTTGCTGCTGATGGTGTGTGTGCCATCCTGCAATATAGGCCGTCAGATTTATATCTAACGGATAGGAAAGAAACTATGGCAATTTTGCAAAAATATACCCACACGTCTCTCCACGTTCGCAAATAAGGCCTTCCCTCGTTCAACCTTTTCTCTCACAAGATAAACTACTCATACAAATGCATCTTGATGTTCCGTGAAATGCACGGGCAGCTAGCTAATTTCTTTTAAAATAGTTGCTACGATAATTGGGTTGAAGTGATATATTTTATGTCTGCCCGAATGATTTCAGATTCACTAGTAGTAACAAAGAAAAGGTTGCCTTGTTAATTAACAGAAAACAGGGTGGAAACTATCACATGAGGCCGGTAAAAACAAGGCACACTGGGTTCAGCGTCATCGTCACTACACCTGTGCGCGCGCGAGAAGTCTACATATCAAGGGGGCTACCGAGCGAGGCACCGAGACACAATGTTTGAGAGAGAAACCAATTGACAGATTATGATCAGATCGAGTTGTCACCCTTCTGCTGTCATTGTTGGGGGGGGAGGGAGAGAAAGACGTATCGAGAGTGTGTGCGGTAGGCATAGAGGCACAACTAGCGAGTGTGTGTGTGTGTGTGTGTTTGAAAGAGGAGTAGATAGATTATTATCAAGATCGATGTGCCACCCTACTCCTTTGGTGCCAGGTAGTGTGTGTGTGTATGTTTGAGACAGAAGCCAGTCGATAGATTAGTATCAACATCGAGGTGTCACCTACTCCTTCGGTGCTGGGAAGTGTGTGTGTGTGGGTGTGTGTGTGGGGGGGGGGCAGTGACACTCACATATCTCTACTCTTATAAAAAACGGAGTTGGTGATGATGGTGTTCCTGCCATCCTGCAATATAGGCCATCCGATTTGTATCCGACGGATAGGAAGGAAACTATGGCAATTTTGCAAAAAGATACCCACACCCCTCCCCGCATTTGCAAATAAGGCATTCCCTCGTTCATCCTTTTCTCCCACAAGATAACTTCTCATACAAATGCATCTTGATGTTCTGTGCAACGCATGGGCATCTTGCTAGTAGGGAGAAGGAGTTTGTGTGACACATATCTAGCTATATTAAGGGATAGGTAGATAGCATTTGTGCGAGGCATACTTAAAGCCTCATGAAGATAAACAAACGGTGTGTGTGCATGCAAGTGCTGGAAAAAATGAAGCGAGAAACAATGTGCACGCGCACGCGCGTATGTGTTTGTGTGTGTGTGTGTGTGTGTGTGTGTGTGTGTGTGTGTGTGTGTGAGAGAGAGAGAGAGAAATCTCAAAACAAAAGGTGCTCTGTTGGAATCCCATTATATGTATTCATATGGTTCCGGAACTCGAGTTAACCTTAGGTATAATGGTGAGACATTATTATACTTTGAGACATTAGTGGTTGTGGGTGGGCGGAATTAAAGGGGTGGGCGTGTTAGATAGAGAGAGCGTGTGTGTTTCTCTGTGAGAGACTTGTAGGACGGTATAGAAAGACGAATTTAACCCTGACAGAGGGAGAGAAATACACGAAGTGCGCGTGTGTGATTTCGATGCCCACAGGGAAATGAGATATGTATGCGTGTGAGAGAGATTGCACAATTCATTCATGTATCACTATCTAACGATCATGGACGTGCATCGCTTGAACATAAGTTAATATCTACTTCGTATCGTGGCCAAAGGTACAATATCGATTCAACGCTATAAAGATTGGACACTCACATATCACATTTTTCTATTTAAATAAACCTTTTCAGTTGTGCATGCCAAAGTTACAGTGATGTTTCCTTAAACAACCAATGTAGCTATCATGTACATGCACCATTGTTACTCTTGCATTCAAATTCATTAGTCTTGGATGATTTAAGTTTCTATTTTGAAGTAATATATGTAATATTCATATATGAATTCATCGGGTACGCAATTTATGAAATGGAGGCTATGTAATCATATGAGGTAACACTTTTAAGTAGCGGACTACAATATCCATTTCTTTTTGTGCGCCTCTACACTAACACGTCAATGCATTATGTTTAAAGTAAATAACCAATGACACTAAATTATCTATTTACATGAGAAATACATAGGCTGAGCGTTCGATCCATTTTTTGTGAACGCGCCACTATGCCCGTACGATTGGCCGCGCCTGTGTGAACATCCAAGTTATTGGCGCATCATCCCGAGTTATTGTCTTTTTTCTGGGGTGGACTTCACACCAGTTATTAATTGCTGACGCGTGCCCCGTGTACACAGTCTAGCATGACCTTCCCGCTAGCACGGTCCAACATTAGTTGAAAATGGATACGAACGATCCCGCGGGCGGCAAAATCTCCCGCCTCCTTCTAAAATTTCTGCCACCTTAGTCTTTAGCATGTGAAATTCCCCTTTTGTCCTTGGTGCGCGGAGACCAACAGTTACAATACCACCCTCATCTACATGATAGGTCGGGCTGCTTTGGTAACTTCGGTTCCCCCACTACACGGCACCCCATTTCCTCTCCCCCCCAAAAATGACTAACTCCACAACATCAGAGCATCTTACATCACGCCGTCTGCATTTCATCGCCCTTTCTCCCTCCCTCTCGAAACCCTAGATCGCTCATCCACCGCGTACCATAGCCCATTCACTACCAAAGCGCGCCCACCTCGCCGGATCTGCTCGCTGTGCCGCATCTACCCTCCCACCTCCCTAGAAACAAGTAGACTGCTCATCCACCACTATACCATAGCCCATTCAGTGCCGGCCTTGTCCACGGCGCCGGATCTGCTTCGCCGGTACTCTCGTCGACTGCCGCGCATCTGCAGCGGCTCATTCGTACTCCCCACCGGAGATTCTTCGTCCACACCCCCCGGAGCCGCCCCACCGACGCCCCCGTCGATGACCTTTGATCCTCTTCGCCGACACCTTCCTCAACCCTGCCGGAGCCGCTTCGCTAACACCTTCCTCAACCCTACCAGAGCCGCTTCGCCGACACCATCGTCAACCCTACCGGAGTAGCTTCGCCTATACCATTCTCAACCCTACTGGGGCTGCTTTGCCAACTCACAAGTCCACGGCCTCAGATCCGCTTCCTCGCACCCTCATCCAACCTATTCCTCGCACCCTCATCCAACCTACCGGAGCAGCTTCTGACGCCCCGTCCATGGCCGCAGATCCGCATCATCGACACTATCCTTAACCCAACCACCGGAGCAGCTTCTGACGCTCCGTCCATGGCCGCAGATCCGCATCGTCGACACCATCCTTAACCTAACCACCGGAGCAGCTTCTAACGCCCCGTCCACGACCGCAGATCCGCGTTGTCGACACCATCCTTAACCCAACCACCGGAGCAGCTTCACCTACGCCCTCGTCCACGGCCACAGATCCGCTTCGCCCACACCATAGTCCACCCTACCGGAGCCGCTCCACAAACACCCTACTCGACGATTCTAGATCTCCTTACGGACCCGACAGCCAAAAGAAGTCATCACCCTTAGCGTTTCTAACTTGATTCCCACCGTGCGGAGAGATGCCAAGCACCCGCCACGCCTAGGTACTTGTCGATTTAAACCGTCCAAAGATCACCGCCCGATGTACTTCAAATATACTAACCGGTCATTGTTACTGTTATGCGCTTGGAAAAAACTACAAGGGCGATGTTTCTTCTGGATCTAACAGCTTGGCCAACCAAGATCCTGGACTGAGGCATTGCTATGATCTTGTAAGTCGTCTCTCTCTCTCTCTCTCTTGTATTGTTACATGCTCGCTAGTGTGCTTTGCTAGGATTTTGACCAAGAATCCTTTGTGCGATAAATGATTTCTACTCTTGGCTGCTAAATTAGATATGTAGATGTCATACATGATACTACCTCGTACCTCCGTTCCTAAATATGTCTTTCTAGAGATTCCACTATAGGCTACATACGGAGCAAAATGAGTGAATCTACACTGGAAAATGCATCTATATACATCTGTATGTGGTCCATACTGTAATCTCTACAAAGACATATATTTAGGAACAGGGGCAGTACATTAAACAAAATCGTAGGTGGCATGTAGGATTCCAGTGCACTACATTAGGCTCCCCTAGAGTGCCTGCTAGTCCAGCATACAGAGTCATGGCTAGTTTATGGTACGCACACAATCATTAATTGGTGGTTTAAATATGCACAAGGGATATGCAATGTAGTATCATGTAGAGATGTTTGAAATTAGCCGTGTCAACTGCAGATAGGGTTACACAATGAAAAAGTACAAGATGTATGTGGCAATTTCATGGAACATCGCAAAAAAAGGAGAGGCAGTGGTGAGCCTATACAGTGTGCTATGGTACGTCACTCCTCCATGGCAATCATCGTGACATGTTATTTGTATGTCAGTTCTATTAGCCAAGTTTCTTAGGGACAATTATTATGAGTTATCCTAAGAAAATAAGCACCTGTGAATATAAGCTCCATGTAATAAGCCAACCAGTTCTTTTCATTGCGTTTTTAGCTTATCTTTGGTATGATCAGTGGAAAGTCTAGATTGCATTATATATTTTTCATTTTGCTGCCCATATGAAAATTAATTTGACTTGCAAACATCACAAATTTAACCTAGTGCAGTAATTAATATGATAGGAAAACAGACCATCACTATTTGCTCAAAATGCAAATACAAAGATACCATCTACTTGGCACAATCTACTTTGGTCAATGTTTTCCATAAAGATCCCATTGCCTAATTTAAACGAAGAACGCATGACCCACATTTAAATGAAGAACAATTATTTATTGAAATTCGATGGTCCAAGTGGCTGGTTATTATCATATAGCAGCACCACCTAAAAGCATCATATAGCGATGCGACAACTCATAGCAACTCATCATACAAAAGCAACGATGCGCAATTCATCATATACCAAAGACACTCATAGCAATTCATCATATAGCAGCAGCCGGAGCAGCTCATAGCAATTCATCATATAGCAGCAGCAGGAGCAGCTCATAGCAATTCATCATATAGCAGCAGCAGGAGCAGCTCATAGCAATTCATCATATAGCAGCAGCAGGAGCAGCTCATAGCAATTCATCATATAGCATCAGCAGGAGCAGCTTATAGCAACTCATCATATAGCAGCAGCAGCTCATAGCAATTCATCATATAGCAGCAGCAACAGCTTATAGCAATTCATCATATAGCAGCAACAGCTCATAGCAATTTATCATATAGCAGTAGCAGGAGAAGCTCATAGCAATGCATCATATAGCAGCAGCAGAAGCAGCTCATAGCAATTCATCATACAGTGGACCAGAATGAAAATTTGGCAAAAATCAGAGGAGATCCTCACCTTGTTGGGTGAGCTCATCCTTCAACGGCACCTCAAGGCCATGTCCGGGGAGGGGGAATAAGGTGCCTTCTACCGTAGTGTGGCATCAGTCGTAGTTGTGCAAAGACCACGGAGTAGTCGTTGGACGAACCACAATGGAGCAAATCTTTGGAGACCATGAGAATGTGGGCGGCGCCAGAGGGAGGAGCAGCCAGGAGATTTGCCCTACCACGGCCATGTAGCCTAGCTGGACATAGCATCGTCGAGACCAGGCAGATGGGACCCGATGGCGACGGCTCATTGGAGGAAACCTAGTCTTGCACGCAGGGGGCGAGGTAGAGGAAAGGGAGAGGAGATGCAAGCGGCAAGTGCAATGAACGCTTGCGTGTTTGTTTTTACTTGAGGGTCAGGTGTGACACGGGCGTCAGTAGTTGCATTTTGAGTGTAATATAGGCAGACAACAAAGTCATTTCACTATTCCCCTTCCCTTCAATTTTTAGTGAGGTTCTACCCGAAACACCCCCCTCCAAAGCGAAATTAGTTAAGCCCAAGCCCATAACTAAAAAATGACTTCTTTACATCTTTTATGGCTTATTTTGACAATAAGCCCTGAAAAGGCGGAATCGAACTGGCCCTTAACCTACAATTCAATTGTGCGTGCAATGATCAATCACTCCTGCCTGCTATCTGTACATTTAGGCATCATCATACATGGCATAACCTAATACATGTGCATTCCATTGTAGAATCTGGAATATGCAATGTTTATGTTAGTTCATACGTTGCACATGATGTTTAAATGCCCCTTAAATCTGGTTAGTCAAGTGATGGTCTTTAAGCCTCCTTCTTTGCTTCTTTTCTTGATATGTAAGATTTGCTCACACATCTGTTCAATTACTTGTTTGCATCAACCAGCCATACTAGGACTGTTTGCTTTGATTACTTGTTGTTCTTGACCTAACACTCTAACAGAGCTTGTCAACGATTTAAACACTAAGGGCTGCTATAGTGGGGCCTTGTCTAACTCATAGGTGACATAAAGGTTTGGCTGTACACTAAAGTAGGCTCTCCAAGAGTACATGGAGATCCAGTTCGAAGGTATGCCTAGTTTTTACATAGTGCAGACATAGTAAATGCTCATTTCATTGTGTGCAAGTGCAAGAGATGCGGCATGTTTCATTATGTGGTGTTTTTTGTTATAATCTCATCCTTTTGTGTTCACAGACTGGAAAGTATGCATATTTATCTACCAAGGAGACGAGTAACTAGTTTGTGTCATCTTGCAGAGGGGGTGCAATGAAGATAAGATTGAGCATTTCCATGTACAAGATGTTAGGAAGGAGCCTTGCAAGAGAAGTAGGAGCTGCGCTGAGCCTCTTCAACCTGCTAAGGTAAGTCACTGTATGCAACTCAATAGTTTGATTCCTTGTTTGTTTCAGGCATAGTTAATTTGCTCTTTTCAATTGCTTTATTTATCCTCAGTTAATGAGATGCCCAAAGAATCATGCATGATGTTGGGTACTTGTATAACTATTAGTTGACATAATTAAAGGCCTTACCATTTAATTACTCTGCTGAAGTGTGTGTGAAGCTTTGAAGTCTATTAACCAACTATTATTGCACGAGGCTCACAATCTAGTTTATACTACGCTAATGATTGCATAGTTTTGCCTGCTGTAGTATGTTTGTATGAAACCCTCTGTTGTTCATTATGCTCCCTAAGACTTTACTTGAGCTACAGAATGGCCAACTGCTTGCTTACTTATACATAACGTCTTTGTCTAAATATGTAACTTATGCGTGTTTTCGATTGAGCCCCAATGCTCCTCTGGTGAGCTAAGAGGATTTCTGTATGAAGACTGCACAGACTATCTTTTTATAATTTTTAAAATATCACCTGCTTATGCTTCATGACGTGTAACATTATTGTTAGTCATGTTTTGCCATGTAGTACAAAATACTGTCTTGCTCGCTTCACTATTGTAACTATATTTTTGCCCTAGTCATGTGTACTTACAGAAACATTTCAGGATGAAGTGACATCAACACAAAGATCTGCGAGCAGTGTGGCATGGTCATTACCGAATGATTATGGATTGGAATTGGAATGTGCTGATGTTCTCGAGCATCAACTAGAGGTGGCAAGACAACGTGTACATGATTGTCAACGTATAATCAACAAGTTGAGACTGGACATGCATGTATTAGATGTAGGAGTCAAAAAATGAAACAAGACACTGAGGTAACCACAAAGGAATTGGAGATTTTGCAGACTAAAATTTGTGCTATCTGAATCCGGCCAATCCTATTTTCTGAAGAGATTATAGTTCAAAGTTAAGTTGATGCGCGTCCATGATGTATGAGCAGTGTACGTAATTTGCTGTTTGTGTATGCTTTATTATCACCTGTGCCGAACCATAATGCCCAGTGGGTATAATAGGCTGTAATTTCTTTATTGTATAGCATAGGATTATTCTATGTTTCTATGCATTGGTCTCTTTGTTGTATAATGCATGTTTTTAGAGGTGATAGTATTGAGTAGGATAACTCTTTGAATATGTTATATCGTTCAAACAGGGGCCAACTCGCCCAAACGTTGTAGTGACCATGGCCGTCCACGGGTCGTATGGTCCATGGGCCATGTACGGGCCGTCGGATCCATGGGCCTTCAATGGGCTGTCGGAACCATGGGCCTTCAATGGGCCGTTGGATCCATGGGCCTTCAATGGACCGTCGGATCCATGGGCCTTCTATGTCTCGTAGGATTCATGGGCCTTGTATGGGCCGACTCATTTATGGGTCTTGTACGGGCCTTTAATGGGCCGTAGACGGGCTAGAGTGGAAATCATACGTTTTATGGGCTGACCATAACGGGTCGTTAATAGGCCGTAATTGGTGATGCTATGAAAATGGCCCAACAGATTAACGGTCCACAAACGGGCCGGCTGTAACGACGGGCTGAATTTGGCCCACAAGCAAAAAATGACAGTAACGGGTCGTAAGTAACCGAATGCTGCAAATGAGCCCAAGAATAAATGGGCCCTCAGAAGGCCGAAAGAAAACTTGGGCTGAAAATGGCCCAACGGAATAACGGGCCGTTAATGGGTGTAAAGTGATACACTGTTCATTACGGGCCAGTTTCACCACAGGCCGTTAATGGGCCAAGAGTTACAAAGGGCCTCATATGGGCAGAAAGACGTCATAGGCCATACATGGGCCAGAAGTGGAAACAGGCTGGAATCATATTGGATGGCCCAGATGACGCTACTAGGCCTAATTCGGATAGGGCATAACGGGTCTTGTGTTAGCGGGCTATAAATGGGCTATGTGAGAACATGCCGTTAACATGCTTTCCATGGGCCGGCCCGCCACCTTTTGACCAAGTCAAACGGGCCGACCTTTTCACAAGAATGGGCCTCTGTTGGGTCGTGCCATGTGTCAATGTATCATAGGCGCCTTCTGTCCAATGAGTGGATGACATCTATCCCAACGATGAGCCGACACGTGTTTCCTCCAGCAAATGATGATTTTACACGTGGAAAATCCCCATTGGTCGGGGTTGTTAATGGGTTATTGGATCCAAAACCCGACCCGATAGCTTAACAGTGTTCCGTTACGGTGGATGCCACGTGTCGATCACCCTTGACGAAAGCACTTCTGTGATGTGTGATTTATCGTCATGGAAGTGGACACTTCTGTGATGATAATTTTTGTAGTGTCACGGAACACTTCTATGACAACACAGTTATGACTATCTTGATTCTGTCATAAAATCGTCATGGATGTACATGCATGACAAAAAACGCGACCTACTGTGACAAACACGTATCATCGCAGAAGTGTATTTTTTTGTAGTGTATTAACGCGGTTGATGTAGTCGAACTTCTTCACGCTCCAACCGATCAAGTACCAAACGTACGACACCTCCGCCTTAAACACGCGTTCAACTCAGCGATGTCCTTGCCTTCTTGATCTAGCAAGACGAGCGAAGTAGTAGATGAGTTCCAGTAGCACGACGGCGTGGTGATGGTGATGATGGTGCAATCTCCGCAGGGCTTCGTCTAAGCACTACAAAAATATGACCGGGGGAGTAAACGGTGGACGGGGGCGCCGCACACGGGTAAAACAATGTTGTGTGCTTGCTAGGCACCCCCTCCCACATATATATAGGTGGGGGTGGAGGGAGTAGCCAGAAGGGCGCCCCAAGTAGGCCGAATCCTAGCTGGGGTCCTCCCCAAGTGGCGTCCCCCTTTCCTTATATAGGTGCGGGGGAAAGGCAGGGGAGGGAGCCCTCCCTTTCCTTTCTCCCATGAGAGGGAAAGGCAGGAGGGGCTAGCCCTTCCCCCTTTCCTTCCCTAGGGCTGGCCGGCCAGGGAAAGGGGCGCACCAACCCCCTATGGGCTGGTCTGTCCCTCCCTTGGCCCATTAAGCCCATATACCTACCGGGGGTTGTACGGAACCCCTTCCTATGACCCGATGGCTACCCGGTGCATCCCGAAACCCTTCCGGTGTCCGAATACCATTGTCCTATATATCAATATTTACCTCTCGACCATTTCAAGACTCTTCATCATGTCCATGATCTCATCCGGGACTCTGAACAACATTCGGTCACCAAATCATATAACTCATATAACACTATATCGTCAATGAACATTATGCGTGCGGACCCTACGGGTTCGAGAACTATGTAGACATGACCGAGACACATCTTCAGTCAATAACCAATAGCGGAACCTGGATGCCCATATTGGCTCCTACATATTGTACGAAGATCTTTATCGGTCGAATCGTTATGACAACATACATAATTCCATTTTTCCATCGGTATGTTACTTGCCCGGGATTCGATCGTCAGTATCTCTATACCTAGTTCAATCTCATTACCGGCAAGTCTCTTTACTCGTTTCGTAATACATCATCTCGTAACTAACTCATTAGTCATTTGCTTGCAAGGCTTCTTATGATGTGTATTATCGAGAGAGCCCAGAGATACCTCTCCGATACTCGGAGTGACAAATCCTAATCTTGATCTATGCCAACTCAACAAACACCTTCGGAGATACTTTGATGTCGCTTGAAGCTACGTCGGTATTTCCCCAAAGAGGAAGGGATGATGCAGCACAACGGCGGTAGGTATTGTTGAAAATATGCCCTAGAGACAATAATAAAATGGTTATTATTATATTTCCTTGTTCATGATAATTGTCTATCATTAATGCTATAATTGTATTGGTCAGAAACCGTAATACATGTGTGAATACATAGACCACATCATGTCCCTAGTGAGCCTCTAGTTGACTAGCTCGTTGATCAACAGATGGTCATGGTTTCCTGACTATGGACATTGGATGTCATTGATAAAGGGATCACATCATTAGGAGAATGATGTGATGGACAAGACCCAATCCTAAGCATAGCACAAGATTGTGTAGTTCGTTTGCTAAAGCTTTTCTAATGTCAAGTATCATTTCCTTAGACCATGAGATCGTGCAACTCCCGGATACCGCAGGAATGCTTTGGGTGTACCAAACATCACAACATAACTGGGTGGATATAAAGGTGCACTCTGGTATCTCGAAAGTGTCATTGGGTTGTACGAATCGAGACTGGGATTTGTCACTCCGTATGACGAAGAGGTATCTCTGGGCCCACTCGGTAATGAATCATCATAATGAGCTTAATGTGACTAAGTAGTTGATCACGGGATCATGCATTGCGGAACGAGTAAAGTGACTTGCCGGTAACGAGATTGAATGAGGTATTGGGATACGGACAATCGAATCTCGGGCAAGTAACGTACCGATTGACAAAGGGAATTGTATACGAGATTACTTGAATCTTCGACATCGTGGTTCATCCGATGAGATCATCGTGGAACATGTGGGAGCCAACATGGGTATCCAGATCCCACTGTTGGTTATTGGCCAGAGAGCTGTCTCGGTCATGTCTGCATGATTCCTGAACCCCTAGGGTCTACACACTTAAGGTTCGATGACGCTAGGGTTATAAGGAAGATTTGTATGTGATTAACGAATGTTGTTAGGAGTCCCGGATGAGATCCCAGACGTCACGAGGAGTTCCGGAATGGTCCGGAGATGAAGATTTATATATGGGAAGTCATCATACGGTCACCGGAAATATTCGGGGGTATACCGGTATTGTACCGGGACCACCGGAGGGGTTCCGGGGGTCCAGCGATAGGGTCCACCTGCCTCGGAGGGCCTTATGGGCTGTAGGTGGAAGGGAACCAGCCCCTAAGTGGGTTGGGCGCCACTCCCCCTAGGGCCCATGCGCCCAGGGTTGGGGGGACCCTAAAGGCGCCCCTTGCTTGGGGGCAAGCCCCTCCCCTTAACCGCCCCTCTAGATATCATCTAGAGGGGCTGGCCCCCTTCCCCCTTCTCCCTATAAATAGAGAGGTGGAGGGAGGGCTGCAACACCACATCCAAGGCTCAGCCCTCCCCTCCCCAACACCTCTCCTCCTCCGCGTGAGCTTGGCGAAGCCCTGCCGGAGAACTGCCACTCCATCACCACCACGCCGTTGTGCTGCTGCTGGAGCCTTCTTCCTCAACATCTCCCTCCTCCTTGCTGGATCAAGGCGCAGGAGGTGTCACCGGGCTGCACGTGTGTTGAACGCGGAGGTGCCGTTGTTCGGCGCTTAGTTCGGAATCCACCGCGATCTGAATCACTACGAGTACGACTCCTTCATCCGCGTTCTTGTAACGCTTCCGACTCATGATCTTCAAGGGTATGAAGATGCACTCCCCTCTCTCTCGTTGCTAGTTACTCCATAGATTGATCTTAGTGATGCATAGAATTCTTTTAATTTCTGCAACGATCCCCAATAGTGGCATCATGAGCTAGGTCTATGCATAGTTTCCATGCACGAGTAGAACACAAGTTGTTGCGGGCGTCGATTTTGTCAATTTACTTGCCACTACTAGTCTTATCTTGATTCGGCGACATCGTGGGATGAAGCGGCCGGACCGACCTTACACATACGCTTACGTGAGATAGGTTCCACCGACTGACATGCACTAGTTGCATAAGGTGGCTAGCGGGTGTCTGTCTCTCCTACTTTAGTCGGATCGGATTTGATGGAAAGGGTCCTTATGAAGGGTAAATAGCAATTGGCATATCACATTGTATTTTTGGCATAGGTAAGAAACGTTCTTGCTAGAAACCTATAGCAGCCACGTAAAAAACTTGCAACAACAATTAGAGGACGTCTAACTTGTTTTTGAAGCATATGCCGTGTGATGTGATATGGCCAAAAGGATGTGATGAATGATATATATGTGATGTATGAGATTGATCATGTTCTTGTAATAGGAATCACGACTTGCATGTCGATGAGTATGACAACCGGCAGGAGCCATAGGAGTTGTCTTAATTTATTGTATGACCTGCGTGTCATTGAATAACGCCATGTAATTACTTTACTTCATTGCTAAAGCGTTAGCCATAGTAGTAGAAGTAATAGTTGGTGAGACAACTTCATGAAGAAACGTTGATGGAGATCATGGTGTCATGCCGGTGACGACGATGATCATGGCGCCCCGAAGATGGATATCAAAAGGAGCTAAATGATATTGGCCATATCATGTCACTATTTGATTGCATGTGATGTTTATCATGTTTTACATCTTATTTGCTTAGAACGATGGTAGCATAAATAAGATGATCCCTCATAAAATTTCAAGAAATTGTTCCCCCTAACTGTGCACCGTTGCGAAGGTTCGTTGTTTTGAAGCACCACGTGATGATCGGGTGTGATAGATTCTAACTTTCGCATACAAAGGGTGTAAGCCAGATTTACACATGCAAAACACTTAGGTTTACTTGATGAGCCTAGCATGTACAGACATGGCCTCGGAACACAAGAGACCGAAAGGTCGAACATGAGTCATATAGAAGATACGATCAACATGAAGATGTTCACCGATGATGACTAGTCCGTCTCACATGATGATCGGACACGACCTAGTTGACTCGGATCATGTATCACTTAGATGACTAGAGGGATGTCTATCTGAGTGGGAGTTCATTAAATAATTTGATTAGATGAACTTAATTATCATGAACTTAGTCTAAAATCTTTGCAATATGTCTTGTAGATCAAATGGCCCACCATAATGTTGCCCTCAACTTCAACGCTTCCTAGAAAACCAAGTGAAAGACGATGGCAGCAACTATCTCGGACTGGTTCCTAACTTGAGGATCATCCTCATAGCTGCCAAGAAAGCATATGTCCTAGATGCACCGCTAGGTGAAGCACCCATTTTCCCAAAGAACTCAAGACATTATGAGCGCATGGCGATCGCGTAGTGATGATTACTCCTGGTTCGGGCAGCATGATTTACTGACTTAGAACCGGGGCTCCAAAAGCGTTTTGAGCAGCACGGAGCATATGAGATGTTCAAGAGCTGAAAATGGTTTTCCAAGCTCATGTCCGGTCGAGAGATATGAAGTCTTGACAAGTTCTACTGCTTGTAAGATGGAGGAGAATGGTTACGTCGTGACACATACTCAAAATGTCCGGGTTGGACAACCGCTTATCTCACCGGGAGTTAATCTCCGGATGGCGCGGTTGTCGGCAGAATCCTCGATCGCTCCCACCTAGCTACAAGAGCTTTGTGATGAATTTCAATATGCAGGGGATGGTGAAAACCATTCCTGAGGTATATTCAATGCTGAAATCAGCGGAGGTAGAGATCAAAAAGGAGCAGCAAGTGTTGATGGTCAATAAAACCACTAGTTTCAAGAAAGGCAAGGGTAAGAAGAACTTCAAGAAGGACGACAAGGGAGTTGCCGCGCCCGGTAAGCCAGTTGCCGGGAAGAAGCCAAAGCATGAGACTGAGTGCTTTTATTGCAAGGGAAACAGACACTAGAAGCGGAACTGCCCCAAGTACTTAGCGGACAAGAAGGCCGGCAACACCAAAGGTATATATGATATACATGTTATCGATGTGTACCTTACCAGTACTCGTAGTAGCTCCTGGGTATTTGATACCGGTGCGGTTGCTCATATTTGTAACTCAAAGCAGGAGCTGCGGAATAAGCGGAGACTGGCGAAGGACGAGGTGACGATGCGCGTCGGGAATGGTTCCAAGGTCGATGTGATCGCCGTCGGCATGCTACCTCTACATTTACCTACGGGATTAGTTTTAAACCTCAATAATTGTTATTTAGTGCCAGCTTTGAGCATGAACATTGTATCTGGATCTCGTTTATTGCGAGATGGCTACTCATTTAAATCCGATAATAATGGTTGTTCTATTTATATGAGAGATATGTTTTATGGTCATGCCCCGCTGGTCAATGGTTTAGTCTTCATGAATCTCGAACGTGATGTTACACATATTCATAGTGTGAATACCAAAAGATGTAAGGTTGATAATGATAGTCCCACATACTTGTGGCACTGCCGCCTTGGTCACATTGGTGTCAAACGCATGAAGAAACTCCATGCAGATGGACTTTTGGAGTCTCTTGATTACGAATCATTTGACACATGCGAACCATGCCTCATGGGCAAAATGACCAAGACTCCGTTCTTCGGAACAATGGAGCGAGCAACCAACTTATTGGAAATCATACATACTGATGTGTGCGGTCCAATGAGCATTGAGGCTTGGGAGGCTATCGTTATGTTCTAACCCTCACTGATGACTCAAGTAGATATGGGTATGTCTACTTCATTAAACACAAGTTTGAGACCTTTGAAAAGTTCAAGGAATTTCAGAATGAGGTAGAGAATCAACGTGACAGGTTTTTACGATCAGATCGTGGGGGGAGAATATTTGAGTCATGAATTTGGTACGCACTTAAGGAAATGTGGAATTGTTCCACAACTCACACCTCCTGGAACACCTCAGCGTAACGGTGTGTCCGAATGTCGTAATCGCACTCTATTGGATATGGTGCGATCTATGATGTCTCTTACCGATTTACCGCTATCATTTTTGGGATACACTCTAGAGACAGCTACATTCACTTTAAATAGGGCACCGTCTAAATCCATTGAGACGACACCGTATGAATTATGGTTTGGGAAGAAACCTAAGCTGTCATTTCTAAAAGTTTGGGGATGCGATGCTTATGTCAAGAAACTTCAACCTGAAAAGCTCGAAACCAAGTCGGAAAAATGCGTCTTCATAGGATACCCTAAGGAAACCATTGGGTATACCTTCTACCTCAGATCCGAAGGCAAGATCTTTGTTGCCAAGAACGGGTCCTTTCTGGAGAAAGAGTTTCTCTCGAGAGAAGTAAGTGGGAGGAAAGTAGAACTTTATGAAGTACTGCCTCTTGAAGCGGAAAGTAGCGCAGCTCAGGAAGATGTTTCTGTGGTGCCTGCACCGACTAGAGAGGAAGTTAATGATGATGATCAAGGTACTTCGGATCAAGTCGCTACTGATCTTCGTAGGTCCACAAGGACACGTTCCACACCAGAATGGTATGGCAACCCTATCCTGGAAATCATGTTGTTAGACAACGGTGAACCTTCAAACTATGAAGAAGCGATGGCGGGCCCAGATTCCAACAAATGGCTTGAAGCCATGCAATCCGAGATAGGATCCATGTATGAAAACAAAGTATGGACTTTGACAAACTTTCCCGATGATCGGTGAGTGATAGAAAATAAATGGATCTTTAAGAAGAAGACGGACGCGGATGGTAATGTTGCCATCTATAAGGCTCGGCTTGTCGCTAAGGGCTATCGACAAGTTCAAGGGGTTGACTACGATGAGACCTTCTCACCCGTAGCAAAGCTAAAGTCCGTTCGAATCATATTAGCAATTGCCGCATTCTATGATTATGAGATATGGCAAATGGACGTCAAAACGGCATTCCTTAACAGCTTCCTTAAGGAAGAATTGTATATGATGCACCCGGAAGGTTTTGTCGATCCTAAGAATGCTAACAAGGTATGCAAGCTCCAGCGCTCCATCTATGGGCTGGTGCAAGCATCTCGGAGTTGGAACATTTGCTTTGATGAAATGATCAAAGCGTTTGGGTTTATGCAGACTTATGGAGAAGCCTGTGTTTACAAGAAAGTGAGTGGGAGCTTTGTAGCATTTCTCATTATATGTGGATGACATACTATTGATGGGAAATGATATAGAACTTTTGGAAAGCATAAAGGCCTACTTGAATAAGTGTTTTTTCAATGGAGGACTTTGGAGAAGCTGCTTACATATTAGGCATCAAGATCTATAGAGATAGATCGAGACGCCTCATAGGTCTTTCACAAAGGACATACCTTGATAAGATATTGAAGAAGTTCAATATGGATCAGTCCAAGAAGGGGTTCTTGCCTGTGTTGCAAGGTGTGAAATTAAGCTCGGCTCAAAGCCCGACCACGACAGAAGATAGAGAAAAGATGAGTGTCATCCTCTATGCCTCAGCCATAGGGTCTATTATGTATGCCATGTTGTGTACCAGACCTGATGTAAACCTTGTTGTAAATTTGATAGGAAGGTACCAAAGTAATCCCGGCATGGAACATTAGACAGTGGTCAAGAATATCTTGAAGTACCTGAAAAGGACTAAGGATATGTTTCTCGTTTATGGAGGTGACGAAGAGCTCGTCGTAAAGGGTTACGTTGATGCTAGCTTCGACACAGATTTGGATGACTCCAAGTCACAAACCGGATACGTGTATATTTTGAACGGTGGGGCAGTAAGCTGGTGCAGTTGCAAGAAAAGTGTCATGGCGGGATCTACATGTGAAGCGGAGTACATGGGAGCCTCGGAGGCAGCACATGACGCAATCTAGATGAAGGAGTTCATTACCGACCTAGGAGTTATTCCCAATGCATCGGGCCCGATGAATCTCTTCTGTGACAACACTGGAGTAATTGCCCTTGCTAAGGAGTCCAGGTTTCAAAAGAAGACCAGACACATCAAGCGTTGCTTCAACTCCATTCGTGAAAATGTTCAAGATGGAGACATGGATATTTGTAAAGTGCATACGGATCTGAATGTCGCAGATCCGTTCACTAAACCTCTTCCACGAGAAAAACATGATCAACACCAGAACTCTATGGGTGTTCGATTCATCACAATGTAACTAGATTATTGACTCTAGTGCAAGTGGGAGACTGTTGGAAATATGCCCTAGAGGCAATAATAAAATGGTTATTATTATACTTCCTTGTTCATGATAATTGCCTATCATTCATGCTATAATTGTATTGGCCGGAAACCGTAATACATGTGTGAATACATAGACCACAACATGTCCCTAGTGAGCCTCTAGTTGACTAGCTCGTTGATCAACAGATGGTCATGGTTTCCTGACTATGGACATTGGATTTCATTGATTACGGGATCACATCATTAGGAGAATGATGTGATGGACAAGACCTAATCCTAAGAATAGCACAAGATCGTGTAGTTCATTTGCTAAAGCTTTTCTAATGTCAAGTATCATTTCCATAGACCATGAGATCGTGCAACTCCCGGATACCGTAGGATGCTTTGGATGTACCAAACGTCACAACGTAACTGGGTGGCTATAAAGGTGCACTACAGGTGTCTCCGAAAGTGTCTGTTGGGTTGGCACGAATCAAGACTGGGATTTGTCACTCCGTATGACGGAGAGGTATATCTGGGCCCACTCGGTAATGCATCATCATAATGAGCTCAATGTGACTAAGTAGTTGGTCACGGGATCATGCATTGCGGAACGAGTAAAGTGACTTGCCGGTAACGAGATTGAACGAGGTATTGGGATTTGGACGATCGAATCTCGGGCAAGTAATGTACCGATTGACAAAGGGAATTGTATACGGGATTACTTGAATCTTCGACATCGTGGTTCATCCGATGAGATCATCGTGGAACATGTGGCAGCCAACATGGGTATCCAGATCCTGTTGTTGGTTATTGGCCAGAGAGCTGTCTGGGTTGCAGGTAATCCTAGGATGGCAGCCGCCGCCGTTGATGCATTTTTCTTCGTACTGAATCTAGTGTGTTTCAGTTTGTTGGGGAACGTAGTAATTTCAAAAATTTTCCTACGCACACGCAAGATCATGGTGATGTATAGCAACGAGAGGGGAGAGTGTTGTCTCGTGCCCTCGTGACCCGGCGAAGCGATCACAACGTAGAGGAAGTAGTCGACGTTCTCCTCGCGATCCGACCGATCCGGCGCCAAGTTACTCGACGCCCGAGTTCTTGACACCGTACAGCTCGATGGCGTCCCTCGTACTCCGATCCAGCCGAGTGTCGAGGAGAGTTCCACGGCCGACGGCGTGGTGACGATCTTGATGTTTCATCGGCGCAGGGCTTCGCCTAAGCTTCGCGACGGTATAACCGAGGTGGAATATGGTGGAGGGGGGCACCGCACACGGCTAAGGAACGATCTCACGATCAACTTGTGTGTTCTAGGTGCCCCCTGCCCCGTGATATAAAGGAGCCAGGGGAGGGGCGCCGGCCAGAGAGGGAGGCGCAGGAGGAGTCCTACTCCTTCCGGGAGTAGGACTCCTCCAATCCTATTCAATTAGGATTCCCGGAGAGGGAAAGAGGAGGAGGGGTCACACCTCTCCTAGTCCTAATAGGACTAGGGAAGGGGGAGGCGCAGCCCATCTAGGGCAGCCCTTTCTCTTTTCCACTAAGGCCCACTATGGCCCATTTACCTCCGGGGGTTCCAGTAACCTCCGGTACTCCGGAAATTCCGTTTTAGCCGGAACCATTCCGAACTCCAAACATAGGCTTCCAATATATCAATCTTTATGTCTCGACCATTCCGAGACTCCTCGTCATGTCCGTGATCACATCCGGGACTCGAACTCCTTCGGTACATCAAAATACATAAACTCATAATAAGCATCATCGTAACCTTAAGCGTGCGGACCCTACGGTTCGAGAACAATGTAGACATGACCTAGAACTATTCACGGTCAATAACCAACAGCGGGACCTGGATGCCCATATTGGTTCCTACATATTCTACGAAGATCTTTGTCGGTCGGACCGCATAACAACATCGTTGTTCCCTTTGTCACCGGTATGTTACTTGCCCGAGATTCGATCGTCGGTATCAATACCTAGTTCAATCTCGTTACGGCAAGTCTCTTTACTCGTTCCGTAATACATCATCTCACAACTAACTCATTAGTTGTAGTGCTTGCAAGGCTTAAGTGATGTGCATTACCGAGAGGGCCCAGAGATACCTCTCCGACAATCGGAGTGACAAAACCTAATCTCGAAATCGCCAACCCAACATCGCCTTTGGAGACACTGTAGTACTCCTTTATAATCACCCGATTCGTTGTGACGTTTGGTAGCACCAAAGTGTTCCTCCGTAAACAGGAGTTGCATAATCTCATAGTTACGAGGAACATGTATAAGTCATGGATAAAAGCAGTAGCAACATACTAAACGATCGTGTGCTAAGCTAAGGGAATGGGTCATGTCAATCAGATCATTCTACTAATGATGTGACCTCATTAATAAAATAACAACTCCTTTGTTCATGGTTAGGAAACATAACCATCTTTGATTAACAAGCTAGTCTAGTAGAGGCATACTAGTGACATGTTGTTTTGTCTATGCATTCACACATGTATTATGTTTCCGGTTAATACAATTCTAGCATGAATGATAAACATTTATCATGAAATAAGGAAATAAATAATAACTTTATTATTGCCTCTAGGGCATATTTCCTTCACAGTTGTAGTGCCAAAGTGCGAGTACCCTACAGATTTCCGCGCCCTCGGCGAGACGCCACACTTGTTCCTTCTCATCCTAACACAACATTTTGAAACGCGCACAGTATGTTCCTAGAATCCTCTTCTCTATCCAGGAGGGTGGTTTTTTTAACATGCTGTGTTCTCATATTATTTTTCCTGCAGTGTATTATTTGCTCTGCCAGAACACATGTACTCAAGATGCTCGGCCTTGCCATAACTGAATACACTAGTTTAATGGTCATAGTGAAGACAGGCCATGGATATTACTTCCAAGTTGGGTTCATGAACCAAGAAGATCGCTGCTTTTTTTATGGCCGAACTTGGATAAACTTTCTAAAGTGTTACGGACTGAAAGTTGGCGCACGAATGTTGATGGAAACAACAGAACCTAGTCTCATCTTCACTGCGATCTTCCACCCCAACGTTGTTCCAATTGTTCATCCATGTTAGTTTTGTATCTGGTTCTTGCTTTTTGCTTCGATTACTTCTTAATCCACCTATTCTGTCTAACTAATCACAATTTTAATTTAGAAGTAGCAACGAATCTCTTACGAAGATGCTACTTCTAACTAATATTTTCTTATAATTGGTGGCACGTGTAGGTTTTTTCAGAGTTAAGCAGTCTGCTCGTTTGTTACTTTGTAATAACTCAGCTGTTACTAATGGCACTGAAGTTGACTGGATCGACATCCACAAGTTCCTACACTTTATTGATCGTCTTGAGGTCCTTGTGGGGCGTTTCAATGGTGGAAGGCCACGTGGGATATGTGTGCCACCGCTGCACTCTTTGAACAGGTCCAACTGTGTCGAGAAACTTATGGTACGAGCTGTTTTTTGTTATATATGTTGTTCATAAACTATTGCTTATACATAGTTTTACAGCTGTGATCTTCTTGAAACAGGAGCTACCAAGTTCTATTGTTCCTATACAGATGCCTGACCATGGTCGGGTCAGACTTGCACTTGGTCACAACATGATGTTTATGTCGACCTACTCAATTCCCCTTGGAGGTGAAAAGATACTTATTCATGGGTGGTCTCAAATAATGAAGGCCCGTCCATCTTAGAGAACAGGACAGAAGATTATGTTCATGCTTTTCCATGGCTCTAAAGCGAATATCCTGTTTATTGACCACGTTGCGAGGTGAAGCCGCTTTCAGAAGGTTGTGGATGCGCTGGTGGTGGCGCTGGGACTTGCCACAGGGCTTGGCGCCTCACCCTTGGTTCTTGTAGGCAAAGTAGCCTTGCTCGAGGCGTGCTTTATGCGGTTGAACCCGTAAAAGTACTCATCTTGCTTTCACTTTGGTTGTTAAGTGCCCCTGCTGGTTTCAGTTAAGGTTGTTAAGTACTCCTGCTGCTTTTACAGTCTGTCGTGTTTCTTCATTCCTGTCTTCCTCCAGCCGCCAAAACCAAACCAGCGCCGGCGGGGCCGCCTCCTTCCGCCTCCCACGGCTGGCTGCGCCTCAGCGCACGCATCGCCGCCCCACCGTCTCCTAAATCGTTAATGCTGATGTCCTCTGTGCTCTTTGGTGCGCTCGCCGCGGCGCCACCCTCTCGTGTTGTCAACATGGTCAACAAACAACAGGAATCGGCAGAAGTACGTGGAGAGGATGACGATGAGGGGCCCTGCACGTCGGCAGATGGAAAAATAAAATGCTTCCTCCTAGTGTTTTCCTGACATCTGGGACCCACGACATTGTGAGCGTATATAGTCAATAGACAAGAGAACAACACAAGATCGGCTGACACCTGGGATGTAGCTACTCGAGCAATATTTTTTTTGTTTGGTATTGTTGAGATGGAGCAGGGTTTGAACTGGGTTGTGGCCCGTCTAGCCCAGACTTATATTTTATGTTCACCATGTGACCAGCCCAGCTATTTTTTTCTTTGTGAAAATTAGCCCAGTTTATTTTTTCTGAAGAATACCCAATCCAGGCCTACTTATTTTTCTATGCCCTCATGAACGGCAACTCTTTCAAGATGCCTGCAAATCTTGAAAGTAATATGAAATGGGTTGTAAATATAAAAACAGATGACAAATTGGCAATTACTTTGTCATTTCTGATTTTTTTTTCACATTTTCAGATTCCTATTTCACTGGGCATTAACCTAATTTAAATATATCTTCAAAGTACTTTAAATCTGGCTCGACATTTCGGTATTAAAAATAGTTTGGAACCCACGGAAATATGCGCAATTGGCCCTGGCCAACCAAAAAAACGACTGCAATAAATTGCATAAGAAGTTGCCATGAGCTATATATAAATTATTAAAAAAAGAGGGAGTGGTCTGACTTGTGGGCTTGTTTAGTTGATGCTTATGCAAGATTTTTTTAGTTATTATATACTACGTCAACAAACGATTCTAGCAGACGTAACCGTTGGATGTCAATCCAACGGCCGTCGTGTTTCTTCAATCTCTGATCTTCTTGCTCCAGCCGCCAAAGCAGTGCCCGCAGGACCGCTTGCTCCCGCCTCTCGTGGCGGGTCTTCTTTGTGGCAGCCTCGGCGCCCCTACTACTCCCACCACCGTCGAGGGAATCCTCTACTCACCCACACCCCTGTTATTCTCAAGGCGGCGACAGCCTCGGACCGCAAATTAACCGTGAACCCTCGTACTCCTCTCCGTGCGGGCTTCCATCAAGCATCTTCCTCGGCTCCGCGTCGTCCCTTCCTAGGCCTCGCCGTTGTCCACCGCCGTGGTGCTCTCGTGGGCGTGGTCAATGTGGTCAACGACCGACTTCCATCGAGAAAATCTTGTCTTTGTCGTGGAGAGGCCGACAATGGGTCCACGGCAGCCACAAGGAAGTGCCTCCTTATTGCGCAGAAAATAATTATTCCTCCACTCGACAAATAGGGACCCACGGACGGGCCACCAAGATTTCGCGAAAAACATTTCCCCACATTGCTGGGACCCACAGGCGGGCCACCGATTTCACCAAAACGTTCCCCATTGTCACTCGGACCCACCGGAAGTGCCTCCTTATTACGCACAAAAAAATGAATACCCCCCTGCTAGCTGGGACCAACCTTGGTGGGAGGCTGACATGTGGGCCTACTAAGTTGACTGGGACGGAGGCATTTGTCAACTTTAGTCAATATATGAACGATGCTAGCTCCAGTGACCGTACGATGTCCATCCAACGGCCGTAGTGCTTCTTCAACCTCTGGTCTTATTGCTCCAGGCGCCCAAAGCAGCGCCGGTCGGGCCGCCTGCTCCTGCCGTCTGTGGCCGGCTATGATGCCGCGGAGGCCTCACCGCCCCCTACTACTCCCAATGCTGGCCAGGCCATCCCTCTACGCACCCACACCCCCTGTTATTCTGCGGCGACGGCAGCCTCACACCACAGCCAAACGAGTGAACCCTCATACTCCTCTACGCGTGGGCATCCACTGTCGCGTCTTCCCCGGCTCCGTGTTGTCCCCTTCCCACGCCTCGCTATCGTCCACCGCCCTGGTGCTCTCGGCGCGGCGTGGTCAACGTGGTCAAGGAATGTCTTCCATCGGACGTGGACTGTATGTGGAGAGGCTGACAGCTGGGTCCACGGCCGCAGCAAGGAAGTGCCTCCTTATTACGCGCAAAATAATTATTCCTCCACCTGACAGCGGGGACCCACCGGACGGGCCACCGTATTTCATGAAAAAAGTGTTTCCCCCTGTCTGCTCGAACCCACCAGCTACATCTTCGCACGCAAGGAAATGCGTTCGAAAAAAAAATGATTCGCCCCCCTGACTGCTGGGACCCACCAGCTACAACTTCGCACGCAAGGAAGTGCGTCCCGCAAAAAAGCGATTAAGCCCGACACCGGGACCCACCAGCTACATCTTCGCACGCAAGGAAGTGCGTCCGGGCAAAAAAAATGATTCGCCCCCCTGACTGCTGGGACCCACCAGCTACATCTTCGCACGCAAGGAAGTGCGTCCGGGCAAAAAAACAAAACGATACGCCCCCCTGACTGCTGGGACCCACCAGCTACATCTTCGCAGGCAAGCAAGTTCCTGACAGTCGGGACCCACCTGGTCGAAGCGTACGTAGCGTTGTCATTCTGGTCACGAACGTGTACGTACATATATACTGGTCGATGTAGAGGCGCGCACGTGTCATAGTAGAGGCGCGTACATGTCGTAGTAGAGGCGCGCACGTAGCATGTACACGTACGTACAACGTCCAGGGTGCAAGAAAGAAAATACGGCCACGTACGCACATACAGGTAGGGTCTCGAACGCCTACTCGCGCATACGTACGGCCAGGGCTCGTGTACATGGCTGGGTCAGAACAGAGAAACAGAGTCGTCGTCGTGTTCATGGGGAGGCAACGGAATGTGTCGTGTTCATGGGGAGGCAACGGAATGAGTCGTGTTCATCGGGAGGCAACGAAACGCGTGGGAGCCAACCGGCTGGGTCAGAAAGGAATGCGTGGTCGTGTTCATCGGGAGGGCTTGGACGGAACAGGCAATGGAAATGAGGCCTGGCGTACCGCACAATGGAGGAAACAGACCTCCTATGTTCGGAACGGGGTCCCGTTGATCGGGAGGGGTGTGGTGTACCGCAAAACGGAGGAAACGGACCTCCTACGATCGAAACGGGGGTCCTGTTGATCAAGAGGGGTGTGGCGTACCGCAAAACGGACGAAAAGAACTTGTGTTGGAGCGCTACAGTCAAAACGGGGGTCCTATTCATCGGGAGGGGTGTGGCGTACCGCAAAAAGGGACTCCACGGGATACTGTTCATCTCCACCGTCGACCTCCTCCAGCCTCCACGGGCTCCTGTTCATCCAGCCTCCACCGCGCGCTACTCTGAAAGTGCAACTAATCCCCGGGTGGTTTTGGTAATTAATAACAACATATATATCATTGAACTAATAGTTTCTTGAGAATCATTTCGAAAGTTCAAGTGATATGGGAATGGCAATGATGAAGAAGTGGACCCTCAAAATGCTAAGGCAAGCATTGGCAAAAGCTCAAGACTCCATTTTTGGTTTAGTGATCCAAGATCACATTGAGTCCATAGGAAAGCCAATACTATTAAAGGGGATGAGGTTATGTTAATGATCTGGTTGCTCAAAGTGCTTAGTGATACATCTCCTAAACTATCAGCAACTCTCACTGCAAATATACACTCATAAGTAATCTCGGTCCCACCGATTTCCTAAACTCAGTCACACCGAGATGAAACACCTCAGCCACAAAGCCAAACCCTAGAAATTTCGGATTTTCCGATTCTGAACTCTGTCTCACCGAAACTTGAGTTGCCAAGCTTCTGTAACATTCTGTCATCAAATCGGTGTCACCGAGATGATGAAGTCGGTCCCACCGAGATTGGCAAGCTCTTGTCTTTGGACGAATTGGACTAACCGAGATTGTATTTTTGGTCCCACCGAAAATCCCAACGTTCACATGATTTGAACTTTCGGTCTCACCGAGTTGTCAACTTCGGTCTCACCGAGATTGGTCAAATGTGTGTAACGGTTGGATTTTGTGTGGAGGCTATAAATACCCCTCCACCCCCTCTTCACTCGTGGAGAGAGCCATCAGAAAGAACTACCACTCCTACCTTACATTTATGAGAAGAAAACTACCAACCCTTGTGTTGAGATCAAGTAGCTCCACTCCCACCATATGAAACTTGATCTCTAGCCTTCCCAAGTTGCTTTCCACTCAATCCTTTCTTCCACCACAGCCAAATCAGTGAGGAGAGTTGAGTGTTGGGGAGATTATCATTTGAAGCACAAGAGCAAGGAGTTCATCATCATCAACACCATCTATTACCTTTTGGAGGTGGTGCCTCCTAGATTGGTTAGGTGTCGCTTGGGAGCCTCCGTCGAGATGTGGAGTTGAACCAAGAAGTTTGTAAGGGCAAGGAGATCGCCTACTTCGTGAAGATCTACCCCGAGTAAGGCTAGCCCTCCGTGGGCGTAGGCCATGATGGCATAGACAAGGTTGCTTCTTCGTGGACCCTTCGTGGGTGGAGCCCTCCGTGGACTCTCGCAGCCGTTACCCTCCGTGGGTTGAAGTCTCCATCAACGTGGATTGACGATAGCACCACCTATCGGAACCACGAGAAAAATCTCCGTGTCTCAAATTGCGTTTGCTCTTCTCCACCTCTCTTTACTACATGTGCAATTTACTTTCCGCTGCCTATACTCTAGAATTGCATGTGTAGGGTGATGCTTGACTTGATCATAACCGTGAATCTGCCAAAAACTTGTCTTTATCAAAAGGCTGAATTTTTATATTGTCAAGTAGTCTAATCACCCCCCCTCTAGACATACTTTCGATCCTACAAGTGGTATCAGAGCTTTGGTCTCCATTGTATTGGTTTCCATTGCATTGGACTCCATAAGCTTGGTTTCACAACCTAGGAGAGTATGGCGTCTAGTGAGGGTAATTTTAGTAGAGGTCCTTACTTTGATGGTACAAACTTTGCTAGTTGGAAGCATAAAATGAAAATGCATATTCTTGGCCATAACCCAGCCGCATGGGGCATTATTTGTGTTGGTATGCAAGGTGAATTCTTCGAGGAAGGAAAAGTTCCGGATCGTGAAGCTACAACGGATGAATTGCGGATGTTGCAAAACAATGCTCAAGCTTGTGACATTCTCTTCAATGCTTTGTGTCCCGAGGAGTTCAACAAAATCAGCCATCTTGAGAATGCAAAAGAGATTTGGGATACTTTGGTCGAAATGCACGAAGGTACCGAGTCCGTGAAGGAATCAAAGCTAGATGTTCTTCAAGGTCAACTTGACAAGTTCAAGATGAAGGAAGGTGAAGGAGTCGCTGAAATGTACTCTAGGCTTGCTCTCATCACAAATGAGATTGCCGCTTAGGAAGCGAAGAAATGACCGACCGATTCATCATCAAGAAGATTCTCGAGCTTTGGATGGAAAGTATGACACCGTGTGCACTTTGATCCAAATGATGCCAAACTACAAGAATCTCAAGCCAACCAAGTCATTGGAAGAATTGTTGCTCATGAGATGACACTTAAAGATAAGGAAGAGCTTCACAACAAGTCAAGTGGTGCTTACAAAGCTACAAGTGATGCTCCCACAACCTCAAGTGACAAGCTAGTTTCCAATGAAGAGATAAGCCTAATGGTGAAGAACTTCAACAAATTCTACAAGAGTAGAAGCAAAGAGAGAAGCTCAAAGTCTAGATCATATGATGAAAAGAGATCTTCTAGTCGTGATCGAAACTGCTACAATTGTGGAAGACCCGACACTACTCAAATGAGTGCTCGGCTCCCCACAAGAGAAGAGAAGAATCTCCAAGAAGAAGAAGCTCAAGAGAAGAGTCACCTCGGAAGAGAGAAGGAGTAGAGATGATCGTTATGAGCGAAGACCCTCTCGGAGAAGCAAGGATTCGGAGAAGAAAGACAAATCATCAAGGAGCTACACAAGAAGAAAACATCAAGCTCATGTAGGTGAATGGGTCTCGGCTCCGACTCAGACAATCATTCGAAAGAAGCTATCACTCCAACTCCGACTACAGTCAAGATGAAGGTGTTGCCGGTCTTGCTCTCGTGTCCTCCAACTCCAACTCCTATGACTTATTTGATTCACCAAATGAGGGAATTGGAAGATGCTTCATGGCTAAAGGCCCCAAGGTATCACACCCTGAATTCATTGACTTTGATAGTGATGAGGATGACTTGCTTGGTGAAGATGAGCTTTTACATGACAAATCTAGTGAGCCTAGTAATGATGAACATGCTAGTAGTCTTTATAGTCGAGAAGAGTCGAATGACAATGCTATGAAGGAGATTGAGCGTTTAACTAAAGAACTAAACACTCTTAAGTTAGCTCATGAAACAACTCAAGAAGATCATAGAGAGCTCCTAAGATCTCATGAGAAGCTACGCTCGAGAAGCTCACTCTAGAGCAAGAACATGAGTTTCTAAAAGCAATCAATGACGATCTTGAAAGAAGAGTTCTTCATATCTTGCCAAACGACTTCTCTTGTCTAATTTCTTGCCTCCCATTAAAACTAAGCATGACAAGCATAAGAAAAATTCTTCATCTAGTAGTAACAATAACCATGCTAAATCCAATATTGTTGCTTCTAGTAGTTCTCTTGATTCCACTAACAATGTTTCAAGCCAAGTTACACTTGAGCAAGAAAATAGTTTATTGAAAGGGATTATAGAGAAAGGAGTCTACAAGAGCCTTGCCGGAAGCAAGAACTTTGAGGAAATTTTTCGCAATCAAGGAAGGCACCGGAAGAATCAAGGAATTGGTTTTGAGCGAAAGTTCAACGCCGAAGGTGTTGAATGGGAAGAAGGTCAATATCCCACTCCACAGTTTATTCCTCAAAAGGAGAAGTACACCTACTTCTTCCAATGTGGAACAAACACAAGATGACCTTCCACCACAAGACCACAAGCTAAAAGGCAAGGACAAGCTTCAAGAGGAGATTGATGCATTTATTGAAGCACCTAAAGCCATGGTCAAGTGGGTTCCCAAGGAAACGTCAAGTTCTACTTCGTCAAGCTCAACTACTACCCCAAGGATTCCCATCAAGATGATGTGGATCCCAAGAAGAAGAACTAGAGAGTTCTTGAGGTGACTCCGCCAACATACTTCACTCACATTCATTTTGGCAAAACTTGTGCAACCAACTTCCACATTGTGCACTAGTTCATGGAGTCACAAACCCTCTTGTTGGTAAGTCAAGGGACAAGGTAATCATTGCTTTCATGGACATCATCTATTGTGAACTTCAATCTATGTCCATGGATATCCTTGTTTGTTCCTTGTGGGACTAACCCATGTAGGTATTGAAAGTGCCCAATCCAAAGGATTGCTCCCAACTCTTGATGATCTTCATCAACATTGAGCATCCACATCTTCAACATCTACATGAAGTCTTCTCGACAACCCAAGGTTAGTTTGACCCTTTAAAAGGGTTCTCACATCTAGGGGAGCTTTGCTCTAAAGAATTGAGCTAAAGCATCTTCAAATGATGTGAACACATCAATGCATTATGTAAAAGTGGTAACCCCACTTGTGCTTAAACGATGAGTATGACCTATGATCAAATGTTCTCATTTGACTCCTAAGTCAATATACTCATATAAAGATGACCTAGTCATCGACAAAATGTGTGATAGTAGCTAGAGTTTTGATTGTGCATGTTTGACACATATTTCATTTGCTATCTTATTGTGTGAGCATGTTGGATGCATGATTTTATCCATTCAAGGACATCCATTTGTTGTTTTGGTCGTTTGGATTTTTCTGACCAAATGGATGGACAAGAATGCCTAAGTACCTCCCCTAGCTATCTATGATTTCTTGTCTCAAATTTTATTCATGCTTACATCACAAACTTTGAACAAGTCAATTTGGACCCTCCGAGTGAGGAGCACTCGAGCCACCGATCCGTCAAGGGCTAACTTCCAAAACCTTCTAAGTGATTTCGGTCGGACCAACCCACTCAAACTCGGTCAAACCGAAAGCATTTGGATTGATCTAGGTTTTCACCTCGGTGAAACCGAGTTGTGAATTCGGCGTGACGAAGTGCATAATCGCCTGCGAGTTATCCATCTCGGTGCCACCGAGTTTTACAACTCGGTCCCACCGACAAAAAGGGTATATATATACTCCGAGGGCGGCGTTGATTTCTACTTCAAAACGTCTCGCCCCACACCTCTTTGCCGCTCGCCGTGGTCTCCGGATCATCTCCGTAAATCGCCTATCGCGCTCGCCGCAGTCTCCGTCGCCGTCAACGGACATCTTCTCCGCGCCGTTGCGCCAGAGAGAACTCCACCAAGGTAGGGTGAGTTTTGATCCCACTCGTGCTCCCATCTCCGATTCAATGCACGTCTGGTTTGCCTATAATCTTGCCACGTTTGAGATCTTCCTGAACACCAGATTAGTTCCTTTGGATTAGATTCGAGTAAAGGTTTTAGGGTTAGGTTTCCGCGAACACATCTCGGTGAGACCGATTTTACATTCTCGGTATGACCGATTTGGCCTCTGGCCATTGCCGCACCTTCGGTCCAACCGAAGTTGTGCAAATCGGTGCGACGAAATGAGGATTTAGTGAAACCCTAGTGTTTTCGGCGGGATCGAAACCCACTTCGTCCAACCGAAAGTGGTGTGAATGCTTCGTTTGAACACTTGGATTCACCGAATTTTATACTCGATCGACCAAATGTCTTCTGTGAAAACCTAATACTGAAATTTGAACTCATTTTGTTTGCAAAAACCTCTGCGCTTTGTGATAACTCTTCTACTCGCCTACACCTTATCTATTCACAGGTTGTCACCATGTCGATGCCGGTGACAGCGTAACAGGTCCGAGTCACCTATTGCGATATTCGAGGCGGGCACTAGTCCCGATCCCAGCTCTTGAGATGATGGTGAGAGGAGTACACCAAGTGGTTTGCCTCCTGCAGCCACCAGGGCGAAAGAAGAGGAACTCTGATGAAGAAGATTCTGATTTCATTGTTGAGGAAGAGGTCTCCTCCAAGCCAAAGAGAAAGGTTGTTGCCAAAGAGCCTCAAGGTCAGCAAACCAAGAAAGGCATCAGAAAAGTGAAGCAGTCCACTGTTGCCAAGAAGCTAAGTATGGAAGAGGAAACTACAAGCAAGGTGAAGAAAACTTCCAAGAGGAAGAGGTTAGTGCATGATGATGCAGCAGAGGAAGATGAGGATGAGGAAGCACCCCAGCCTCCTCAGAAGCCTAAGCTCATGAGTGATGCCATCGTAGGCGGAGCTACTTCAAAGTCCAAGCCATTTGCTCCAGTCAAGGCAGCTCCAAGAAAGCCTCTTTGCCAAGCCCAAGAAAACAACGAGAACATTCCAGCTTCAGAGAAGAAGAAAGATGATGTGCCACCAATGAGTCGATGATGAGGCACCAGTCTTGCTGAAACTTCGACAGAAACTGCCACTACACAATGATGCTCATCCTCAAGCTGAAAATATGAAGGAAAGGAAAGATAGAGGTCTCAGGCTATGGAGACAAGCTGATCCATATGCTGTGAGGAGAAGAACTGCTGTTGATCCAAGATTCCACACCGAGAGCAGCAGGACTTCTATGAGATCTGTCTTGATGGACAAGAAGCCCATAGTTGCGACACTCGCTATGTTGGTGGCATACATTGACAATGAAGAGCACAGAGACTTCTTTCCACATGTGCATGAGAGCTTCACCGCATGTGGAGTTGCGACTTTGTAGGTCGAAGTTGACCAGTTGGAATGATGAAATGATTATGCAATTCTATGCCACGACTCATTTCTATCCGGATGGAAAGATCACATGGATGATGAAGGCCAAAGATTCTCTTCAACTGTTGAAGAATGGGCAGACTTCTGAATGCTCCAAAGCCAAGAGAGGATGATGTTGATGTCTATGGTATTCCCAAGAAGAACCATGAATCCATGAAGAATATGTACAAAGAGGTACCACTAAGGATTTGGGAATGGAAGCTCGGCTCGGTGTATTATCTCCAGCAGGTCTACCTACCACAAACACTATTACGAGGCATACCTTGATGCCCAAGTCTGGAGATCATCGCATGATCAGAGGGTACTCTATCAACATGCTGCATATACTTGATGAGAAGGCACCTTTCAAGGTGATGGACTTGATAGTTGAGACTATCAAGAGGACTGCAGCAGACCAGAAGAGGTCATGTGGATTTGCCCCGCACATTCAGATGCTTATCAATGCCAAGTTTGGCACGGGCACATACTTGTTGGATAGACCACACTTGCCACTGCAGCCTGAGCATGAGGATAATGTTGTTGTGATGGATGAGGAGGATCCAACGTCAGTTGAAGGTCAAGCAAAGATTGAAGCTGCCAAGAAAGCCAAAGCTGAGAAGGAAGCAGCAGCAGCAGCAGCTAAACCAAAGAGTGTTGGAGAGCAGCTCCTTGAAGCTACCGGAGGATTGAACAACGCTGGCAAGCATTATGCAGCCTCGGAGAGTCTTGAAAGGATTGTTGAAGACAAGATCCATGCTCTGGATGTGAAGCTGACTGAAGTGCAGGTAACTATCAACAAGCTTGAGGCAGATATTGAGGAAGCAAAGAGGGAGAAGGAAGAGCTCATGCGTGAGATGCAGGATGACCTAGTCCAGGATGATTATCAACAGCCTGCTCCGGTTCCCACAAGACCCCAATCAGCTGCTACTCCAGCTCCACAGACATCAGCTGAAGTCTTCGCCGATGCTGCCATCTCAACTCCAACATCAACCCAGACAGGAGCCGCCAGCAGAGTCCCCAGTGACGCTTAGCTCTATACTTTTCGAACTTTTTGGTAACTTGTTGCCAAAGGGGGAGAAATTGTATAGATCATAGGACTTCGAGAGAGAGAGTGCTTTTGTCTTTGCGCTTTTGCTCTTTCGTTCTTTTGCGGTTTCTTTGAGATACTTTTGATTTTTGAGACATTCCGTGTGTTTGATACTACGTTTCATTCTACCATTATGAGTGCTTGGTCGTACTATGCTTTAATGTGTGCTTAATGCTTATCATATGCTATTCATATCTTGTATGACCATTTACTCATGTCTTGGTGATTGGGTGCATGCTATTCATTCTTATCATTTTGTGCGCTCCACCAAGATGTATGTGACATGGAAGAGTGACCCATGATCCTAATCGATTGTGCATTTGCATTCAAACGCAAATCTTAAATAATGCACAAATTTAGGGGGAGCTCTTGCTTATCACATACTTCTCAAAGCGACGATATTATTCAATGATTATATCCTTTGTCGAAGCTTTGATCTATATGTTGTCATCAATTACCAAAAAGGGGGAGATTGAAAGTGCAACTAATCCCCGGGTGGTTTTGGTAATTAATAACAACATATATATCATTGAACTAATAGTTTCTTGAGAATCATTTCAGAAAGTTCGTGATATGGGAATGGCAATGTCTCAAGAAGTGGACCCTCAAAATGCTAAGGCAAGCATTGGCAAAAGCTCAAGACTCCATTTTAGGTTTAGTGATCCAAGATCACATTGAGTCCATAGGAAAGCCAATACTATTAAAAGGGATGAGGTTATGTTAATGATCCGGTTGCTCAAAGTGCTTAGTGATACATCTCCTAAACTATCAGCAACTCTCACCGCAAATATACACTCATAAGTAATCTCGGTCCCACCGATTTCCTAAACTCACCACACCGAGATGAACCACCTTAGCCACAAAGCCAAACCCTAGAAATTTCGGATTTTCCGATTCGAACTCGGTCTCACGAAACTTGAGTTGCCAAGCTTCAGAACATACACATCAAATCGGTGTCACCGAGATGATGAAGTCGGTCCCACCAAGATTGGCAAGCTCTTGTCTTTGGACGAATCGGACTAACCGAGATTGTATTTTCGGTCCCACCGAAAATCCCAACGTTCACATGATTTGAACTTTCGGTCTCACCGAGTTGTCAACTTCGGTCTGACCGAGATTGGTCAAATGTGTGTAACGGTTGGATTTTGTGTGGAGGCTATAAATACCCCTCCACCCCCTCTTCACTCGTGGAGAGAGCCATCAGAAAGAACTACCACTCCTACCTTACATTTCTGAGAAGAAAACTACCTACCCTTGTGTTGAGATCAAGTAGCTCCACTCCCACCATATGAAACTTGATATCTAGCCTTCCCAAGTTTCTTTCCACTCAATCCTTTCTTCCACCACAGCCAAATCAGTGAGGAGAGTTGAGTGTTGGGGAGATTATCATTTGAAGCACAAGAGCAAGGAGTTCATCATCATCAACACCATCTATTACCTTTTGGAGGGTGGTGCCTCCTAGATTGGTTAGGTGTCGCTTGGGAGCCTCCGTCGAGATGTGGAGTTGAACCAAGAAGTTTGTAAGGGCAAGGAGATTGCCTACTTCGTGAAGATCTACCCCGAGTAAGGCTAGCCCTCCGTGGGTGTAGGCCATGATGGCATAGACAAGGTTGCTTCTTCGTGGACCCTTCGTGGGTGGAGCCCTCCGTGGACTCTCGCAGCCGTTACCCTCCGTGGGTTGAAGTCTCCATCAACGTGGATTGACGATAGCACCACCTATCGGAACCACGAGAAAAATCTCCGTGTCTCCAAATTGCGTTTGCTCTTCTCCACCTCTCTTTACTACATGTGCAATTTACTTTCCGCTGCCTATACTCTAGAATTGCATGTGTAGGGTGATGCTTGACTCGATCATAACCATGAATCTGCCAAAAACTTGTCTTTATCAAAAGGCTGAATTTTTATATTGTCAAGTAGTCTAATCACCCCCCCCCCTCTAGACATACTTTCGATCCTACATACTCCATCGGCTACTGTTCAACCACCCATCCACCGTCTATTATTCATCTAGCCCTCCACCGTCTACTGTTCATCCAGCCCTCCACACCACGGGGTCCTGTTCAACCACCCCTCCACAGGCACCCCTCCATCGTCTACTGTTCATCCAGCCCTCCCCACCACGGGGGTCCTGTTCATCCAGAGGCAACACCACCGCTCACTGTTCATCCAAACCCCCCCGCAACGCTCACTGTTCATCCACTCGGCGGCTTGATTAGCGGCGATGGCGAAGAATCGCTCCATCGGGTTCGATTAACGACCATCGATCGATCGCTCGGGTTCAGTAACGCGTAGCCTGCAGTGCAATCTCTCGGGTTCAGTTAGAGCCCAACGCCTCGCTCGGGTTCAGTTAGAGCCAACGCCTCACACGTGTATGAGGGAAACACGCATCGCTTGGCCCCCGACCTCCCACCGTAACCGGCAACTCCCCAAAATTTTCCTCCCCCTCGCTTCTACCACGGTTTTTTCCGTCATGGACGACCCAAAGAATGTCATGCAGCTGTGTCTCCGGCCTGCCCAGGAAGAAAAGCCCATTTTCTATCATGATTTTTTGTCATAGAAGTAGGAGCCCACCACATCTATGATGATACCGGGTTTTGTCACAATTATCGTCATAAAAGTGTCATATGTATGACAGAAAAAAATTCGTTCGACCCAAAATGTCACGGATGTGTCTTTTTTGTTGTGCTAGATTGGATCTGGTGGTTCTGGACTCTGCGGCGGCTGGATGAAAATTTTGTCGACTCCCCTAGGGTTTTTGGACTATTGGGGTATTTATAGAGCAAGGAGGCGGTTTAGGGGGCACCCGCGGTGGGCACAACCCACCGAGAACACGCTGGGCCTCTGGCGCGCACAGTGGGTTATCCCTCCTTGGGACTCCCCCCAGGTGCAACCAGGGCCCAACTTCTTCCTTCTGGTCCATAAAAAATCATCGTAAATTAGCGTGACATTTGGACTCTATCTGATATTGATTTCCTGCAATGTAAAAAAACATGGAGAAAACATCAACTGGCACTTGGCACTATGTAAATAGGACAGTACCTAAAAATGATATAAAATGACTATATAATGATTATAAAACATCCAAGATTGCTCATAGACCGAAAGCAGAAGCGTTTCACAACGCGGTTAATGTAGTTCAACTTTCTTCGCGCTCCACCGGTCGAGTACCGAACGTACGGCACCTCCGAGTTCTGCACATGTTCTACTCGGTGACATCCCTCGCCTTCTTGATCCAGCAAGGTGTCGAGGTAGTAGATGAGTTTCTTCAGCATGATGGTGTGGTGTCGGTGATGGTGACGTGATCCGCCCAGGGCTTCGCCTATGCACCGCGAAAATATGACCGGGGGTGTAAACTTTGGAGGGGGCGCCGCACATGGCTAACAGTTGATGTTGTGTGTTCTAGGCGCCCCCTCCCCACATATATACAGGTGGGAGGGGAGGAGAGGCAGCCAGGGGGCGCCCCAAGTAGGATCTGAATCCTACTTGGGGTTTCCCCAAGTGGCGCCCCCCCTTTCCTTTTTCCACCGGAGAAAAACGGAAAGGGGGGAGAGAGAAAGGAAGGGGGGCGAACCCCCTTTGTTCCTTCTCCAATTTGACCACATTCCTAAAGGGGGCTCCACCCCTTGTGGGCTGGTGTGCTCCCCTCTTATGGAACATATGGCCCATATCTTCCCCCCAGGTTCCTGTAACCCCCGAGTAGTCCGATAATTACCCGATACACACTCCGAACACTTCCGGTGTCCGAATACTATCTTTTTATATATGAATCTTTACTTCTCGGCCATTTTGAGACTCCTCGTCATGTTTGTGATCTCATCCGGGACTCCGAACAACATTCGGTCACCACATCACGTAACTCATATAATACTAAATTGTCATTAAACGTTAAGCGTGCGAACCCTACGAGTTCGAGAACTATGTAGCCATGACTGAGACACCTCTCCGGTCAATAACCAATAGTGGAACCTAGATGCTCATATTGGCTCCTACATATTCTACGAAGATCTTTATGGGTCGAACCGTTATGACAATATACATTATTCCCTTTGTCTATCGGTATGTTACTTGCCCGAGATTCGATCGTCGGTATCTTCATACCTAGTTCAATCTCGTTACCGGCAAGCCTCTTTACTCGTTCTGTAATACATCATCCTGCAACTAACTCATTAGTCACTTTGCTTGAAAGGCTTCCTGTGATGTGCATTACCGAGAGGGCCCAGAGATACCTCTCCGATACTTGAAGTGACAAATCCTAATCTCGATCTATGCCAACTCAACAAACACCTTCGGAGATACCTGTAGAGCATCTTTATAATCACCCAGTTACGCTGTGACATTTGATAGAACACAAGGCATGCCTCCGGTATCCGGGAGTTGCATAATCTCATAGTCGAAGGAATATGTGTTTGACATGAAGAAAGCAATAGCAATAAAACTGAACGATCATTATGCTAAGCTAATGGGTGGGTCTTGTCCATCACATCATTATACTAATGATGTGATCTCGTTATCAAATGACAAGTCATGTCCATGGTCAGGAAACCTTAACCATCTTTGATCAACGAGCTAATCAAGTAGAGGCTCACTAGGGACACAGTGTTTGTCTATGTAATCACACATGTATTTAGGTTTCCGATCAATACAATTCTAGCATGAATAATAAACATTTATCATGTATAAGGAAATATAAAATAACAACTTTATTATTGCCTCTAGGGCATATTTCCTTCAGTCTCCCACTTGCACTAGAGTCAATAATCTAGTTCATATCGCCATGTGATTAACACCCATAGTTCACATCGCCATGTGACTAACACCCAAAGAGTTTACTAGAGTCAATAATCTAGCTCACATCGCCATGTGATCAACACCCAAAGAGTACTAAGGTGTGATCATGTTTTGCTTATGAAAGAGGCTTCGTCAATGGGTCTGTCACATTCAGACCCGTATGTATTTTGCAAATTTATATGTCTACAATGCTCTGCATGGAGCTACTCTAGCTAATTGCTCCCACTTTCAATATGTATCCAGATCGAGACTCAGAGTCATCTGGATTAGTGTCAGAGATTGCATTGACGTAACCCTTTACGACGAACTCATTATCACCTCCATAACCGAGAAACATTTTGTTATTCCTCTAAGGATAATTTTGACCGCTATCCAGTGATTCACTCCTGGATCACTCTTGTACCTCCTTGCCAAACTTATGGCAAGGCACACAACATGTCTAGTACACAGCATGGCATACTATATAGAACCTATGACTGAGGCATAGGGAATGACTTTCATTCTCTCTATATATTCTGCCGTGGTCGGGTTTTGAGTCTAACTCAACTTCACACCTTGTAACACAGGCAAGAACCCTTTCTTTGATAGATCCGTTTTGAACTGCTTCAAAACTTTATCAAGGTATGTGCTTTGTGAAAGTCCAATCAAGCGTCTTGATCTACCCCTATAGATCTTGATGCCCAGTATATAAGCAGCTTCACCGAGGTCTTTCATTGAATTTTTTATTCAAGCATCCTTTTATGATACCAGAAATTCTATATCATTTCCAATTAGCAATATGTCATGCACATATAATATCAGAAATGCTACAGAATTCCCATTCACTTTTTTATAAATATAGGCTTTACCGTAAGTCCGTAAAAAATATGCTTTGATCACCTCATCAAAGCGTATATTCCAACTCCGAGATGCTTGCACCAGTCCATAGATCGATCTCTAGAGCTTGCACAGTTTATTAGCACCTTTAGGATCGACAAAACCTTCTGGTTGCATCATATACAACTCTTTAAGAAATACATTAAGGAATACAGTTTTGACATCCATTTGCCAGATTTGATAATCATAAAATGTGGCAATTGCTAACATGATTCGGACAGACTTAAGCATCGCTACGGGTGAGAAAGTCTCATCGTAGTCAACTCCTTGAACTTGTCAAAAACATTTTTGTGACAAGTCGAGCTTTGTAGATATGACATTACCATCAGCGTCAGTCTTCTTCTTGAAGATCCATTTAGTCTCAATGGCTTGCTGATCATCGGGCAAGTCCACCATAGTCCATGCTTTGTTCTCATACATGGATCCTATCTCATATTTCATGGCCTTAAGCCATCTGCCGGAATCTGGGCTCATCATAGCTTCTTCATAGTTCATAGGTTCGTCATGGTCTAGTAACACAACTTCTAGAATAGGATTACTGTTCCACTCTGGTGTGGAACGTGCTCTGTCCGACCTACGATGTCCAGTAGTAACTTGATCTGAAGTTTCATGATCATCATCATTAGCTTCCTCTCTAGTTGTTGTAGGCATCACGGGAACAAATTTATCTGATGTGCTACTTTCCAATTCGAGATAAGGTACAATTACCTCATAAAGTTCTACTTTCCTCCCACTCACTTCTTTTGAGAGAAAACTCCTTCTCTAGAAAGTTTCCATTCTTGGCAACAACGATTTTGCCTTCGGATCTGTGGTAGAAGGTGTACCCGATTGTTTCCTTAGGGTATCGTATGAAGATGCACTTCTCCGATTTGGGTTCGAGCTTATCAGGCTGAAGCCTTTTGACATAAGTGTCGCAACACCAAATTTTAAGAAACGATAGCTTAGGTTTCTTGCCAAACCATAGTTCATACTGTGTCATCTCAACGGATTTAAATGGTGCCCTATTTAACATGAATGCGTCTGTCTCTAATGTATAACCCCAAGACGATAGTGGTAAATGGTAAGAGATATCATAGATTGCACCATATCTAAGAAAGTACGGTTACGATGTTCGGACACACCATTACGCTGTGGTGTTCTAGGTGGCGTGAGTTGTGAAACTATTCCACATTGTTTTAAATGAAGGCCAAAATCGTAACTCAAATATTCACCTCCGCGATCAGAACATAGAAACTTTATTTTCTTGTTATGATGATTCTCCACTTCACTCTGAAATTATTTGAACTTTTCAAATGTTTCAGACTTGTGTTTCATTAAGTAGATATACCCATACCTACTCAAATCATCTGTGAAGGTCAGAAAATAACGATACCCGCCGCGTGCTTCAACACTCATCGAACCGGATACATCAGTATGTATTATTTCCAATAAGTCATTAACTCGCTCCATTGTTCTGGAGAACGGAGTTTTTGTCATCTTGCCCATGAGGCATGGTTCGCACGTATCAAATGATTTATAATCAAGTGATTCCAAAAGTCCATCTGCAAGGAGTTTCTTCATGCGCTTTACACCAATATGACCTAAACGGCAGTGCCACATATATGTTGCACTATCATTATCAACTTTGCATCTTTTGGCATCAATATTATGAATATGTGTATCACTATGATCGAGATTCAATAAACCATGCATATTGTGTGTATGACCATAGAAGGTTTTATTCATGTAAACAGAAAAACAATTATTCTCTGACTTAAATGAATAGCCGTATTGCAATAAATATGATCCAATCATATTCCTTCTCAACGCAAACACCAAATAACATTTAGGTTCAACTTTAATCCTAAAGGTAGAGGGAGTGTGCGATGGTGAACGTATCAACCTTAGAATCACTTCCAACACACATCGACACCTCGCCCTTGACTAGTCTTTGTTTATTCTGCAACTCCTATTTCTAGTTAGTAATCTTAGCAACTGAACAAGTATCAAATACCCAGGGGTTACTATGAATACTAGTAAGGTACACATCAATAACATGTATAGCAAATATACCTTTGTTCACTGATACGTCTCCAAGGTATCTATAATTTTTGATTGTTCCATGCTATTATATTACCCGTTTTGGATGTTTATGGGCTTTACTATACACTTTTATGTCATTTTTGGGACTAACCTATTAACTAGAGGCCCAACCCAAATTGCTGTTTTTTGTCTATTTCAGTGTTTCGAAGAAAAGGAATATCAAACGGAGTCCAAACAGAATGAAACCTTCAGGAGAGATCTTTTTGGAACAAACGCAATCCAGGAGACTTGGAGTGGACGTCAAGAAGCAGCCGAGGCGGCCACGAGGGTCCAGGGCGTGCCCTAGGGGGGTGGGCGCGCCCCCACCCTCGTGGGCCCCTCGTGGCTCCCCTGACTGACCTCCTTCACCTATATATACTTGCATACCCTAAAAACATTGAGGAGCACCGCTAAACCTTGTTTCCACCGCCGCAACCTTCTGTACCAGTGAGGTCCCATCTTGGGGCCTTTTCCGGTGCTCCGCCGGGGGGGGGGGGGTCGATCATGGAGGGCTTCTACATCAACGCCAAGGCCTCTCCGATGAGTTGTGAGTAGTTTACCACAGACCTTCGGGTCCATAGTTATTAGCTAGATGGCTTCTTCTCTCTCTTTGAATCTCAATACAAAGTTCTCCTTGATCTTCTTGGAGATCTATTCGATGTAACTCTTTTTTGGTGTGTTTGTTGAGAGACGATGAATTGTGGGTTTATGATCAAGTTTATCTATGAGAAATATTTGAATCTCCTCTGAATTCTTTTATGTATGATTGGTTATCTTTGCAAGGCTCTTCAAATTATCAGTTTGGTTTGGCCTACTAGATTGATCTTTCTTGCAATGGGAGAAGTGCTTAGCTTTGGGTTCAATCTTGTGGTGTCCTTCCCCAGTACAAGCAGGGGCAGCAAGGCACGTATTGTATTGTTGCCATCGAGGATAAAAAGATGGGGTTTATATCATATTACTTGAGTTTATCCCTCTACATCATGTCATCTTGCCTAATGCGTTACTCTTTTCTTATGAACTTAATACTCTAGATGCATGCTGGATAGCGGTCGATGTGTGGAGTAATAGTAGTAGATGAAGGAAATATGCCCTAGAGGCAATAATAAACTTATTATTTATTTCCTTATATCATGATAAATGTTTATTATTCATGCTAGAATTGTATTAACCGAAAACATAATACATGTGTGAATATATAGACAAACAGAGTGTCACTAGTATGCCTCTACTTGACTAGCTTGTTAATCAAAGATGGTTATGTTTCCTAACCATGGACAAAGAGTTGTTATTTGATTAACGGGATCACATCATTAGTTGAATGATCTGATTGACATGACCCATTCCGTTAGCTTAGCACCCGATCATTTAGTATGTCGCTATTGCTTTCTTCATGACTTATACATGTTCCTATGACTATGAGATTATGCAACTCCCGTTTACGAGAGGAACACTTTGTGTGCTACCAAACGTCACAACATAACTGGGTGATTATAAAGGTGCTATACAGGTGTCTCCAAAGGTACTTGTTGGGTTGGCGTATTTCGAGATTTGGATTTGTCACTCCGAATGTCGGAGAGGTATCTCTGGGCCCTCTCGGTAATGCACATCACTTAAGCCTTGCAAGCATTGCAACTAATGAGTTAGTTGCGAGATGATGTATTACGGAACGAGTAAAGAGACTTGCCGGTAACGAGATTGAACTAGGTATTGGATACCGACGATCGAATCTCGGGCAAGTAGCATACCGATGACAAAGGGAACAACGTATGTTGTTATGCGGTCTGACCGATAAAGATCTTCGTAGAATATGTAGGAACCAATATGGGCATCCAGGTCCCGCTATTGGTTATTGACCGAAGACGTGTCTCGGTCATGTCGGAGTAATTGACCACGGGTACCCCAAAGACGGCAACACGATATTTCAAGACATCGGGGCTAGCAAAGCCCCTTAGTCCGACTGCCCGGCTACTCCTGCGGCTCCCGTCCGATCGCTTCGCTTCGCCGGGCCGGCGCTTGCCGATCAACCAACCGATCGGTGCCCGACTATGTTAACCACCGGCTGCCAATCGCAGACCGACCCGACAACGACAAGACCCCGACGAGACAATTGCATCCTTTGACTGCGAATAATAGTAGCGACGACATTATCTCTGATGTATCGTCCAGGGCTCTGTTTTATAAAGTGCACCAGGGACAAAGAGGCATGCACATCACATACACGGGCATGGAGCCCCATGCCCACTTGCCCCCCACGCCACTACCTAGCTTAGGTACTCCCTCCGGTCCTTTTTACTCTGCACATTGGTTTTGCCGAAAGTCAGACTTTGCTAAGTTTGACCAAATTTATATTAGAAATTATTAGCATCTAAAATATTTAATAAATATAATATGAAAATATATTCCAAGATGAATCTAATGATATCGGTGTTGTTATGTGAATGTCTATAATTTTTTATATAAACTTGGTCAAAGTTGGATGAGATTGACTTCAGACAAACCTAATATGCAGAGTAAAAAGGACCGGAGGGAGTAGTAAGCTACCCCAACACTATAAAAGCTAGCTCCATCCATCCATCAGGGGAGGGACTCACACACTCTCACGCATGAGCACTCACATGCTCACGGCCATGAGCATGGCCGGCCACTAACTAGCTCACATACACATATGAGACGTATACCAAGCCAGATGCTTATGACACTGAGCTCGAGATCTGCTCTAGGAGCACTCAGTACTAAGATATGCCGATACACTCGGACATGCAAAGAAGAGAGTATTATCTCTCCGGAGAGCTCTGAAGCTGGGTAAACCACCGCGTGTTATTCGCATACCCGCTCCCGGGCCTATCAGCAGCAGTCTTGCCCTCACACGAAGCCACCTTGTGGCATATGTCGTCTTGCACCCCCCGTGAGAATACCACGACATTTGGCGCTCACCGTGGGGCGGTACTATGCTACCGCGCTGCTGCTGGTTTCGCAGTTCGGGCGGGACCATCTTCGTCATTTCCGCCGCGATGTCGCGCCGTCTCTCCGGTAGCGCTCGGGGGCTCGACTTCGACCCGCCCCCGGAGCGGCCGTGCGGGATGGCGCGCCCTCGTCGTCGGCCTCGCCCTCTTCGCCACCACCATTGTGACGCCAGCCATCCATCCACGCGTTGTTTCGGTCGGCCGTGTCCATCCACGCACGGCTCGCGTACGCTCCCCTCCGTGTTGCGCCTTGCTCCGGCTGAAACACACATTGGCTCCTCTACATACCATCTACAAGCTAGCTAGATGCAAGTCAAGCCACAGTCATAAGCATATCCCAGATAATCCCATACCATGGTTACGCACTAGCCAAGATGCAATCAAGAGATTCCCCGTGCGCTTACTCACTCCTAGCAAGCTAGCTAGCAAAGTCAACGGAGTCAGCTGCGTGCATGCTGGCTTAGCTAGCCAGCTTAGCCCTTGTGCATGCAGGCGGCCAGCCAAGCTGCGGCGGTGGCGCGATTGCAGCCACACGCGCGCCGGCCAGCCACCCCTACCTCGCTCCGCCCCGATCGGATTCGGCTCCGGCCTCGCGTCAACACCGCCCGGTTGCGTCCTGCGCGCCAGCTCCGCTCCAGCCTACTGCTGCTCCGGGCCGGCTCTCACCCCGTGTGCCTGGCCGCTTCGGCCGGCAACCACGCCCCCGAGCCCGGCCTCCTCCTGCGCCTGCCGGCTCCCGCCCGCTCGTCGGGTGCGCTGCCCCACGGCCCAGACTCCGCGCATCTGCGCCGCCTCGCGACGCCCGGCCGACTCCTCCAACCTCCACCTTGACTCGGCCGCGCCGCGTCTCCATCCGGCCGCCCCGCGCGCGTCCGCGACCCGGTCCATGCCCGTGGCCGGCTCCCTGCCTGGGCCGGCTGCTGGCTCCGCCCGGTCGCCTGTCGCCCGTGCCGGCTCTGGCTCCGACCCGGCCGGCTCTCGTCCGCCAGCTCCGGGCCGCCTCCTACGCCTGGCCTGCGTCGGGCCGGCTCGGCCTCGCCTTGGCCGCCTCCGCCCGCTCCGCCTTCGTGCCCAGGCCTGCCCGCGGGCGAAGCCCCGTTGCTCCGCCCCGTCCCCGGCTCCTTCTATGTGCCCCGTCCGCGCCGCCGCCCTGGCAACGTCCCAACATACACGCCCGCGGCTCCCCGTCGCCGGCCCCCGCGCGCCGCGTCGACCCCCTGCGTCTCCTCTGCCCGCGGCCGGACGCCCCGCGCCCGCCGGCTTTGCCCGGGCCGGCTCTGCCTCCGCCCGCGGCTTTGCCTCCCCGCGCCAGCGCCGGGTCCGGCTCCCCGCGTCGACCCGGCCGACTTGCACCGCCAACTCACCGCCCCGAGCGCCGGCTTCGCCCGAGTCCTCGTGCTCCTCGCCGACACGTCCGCCTCCGCCTCACGGCCGCGGCTGACCCTCGCCTTCTCGGCCTCCGACTCGCTGTGTCGAGCCGCCTCCGCTTCCCGGCCACGCACGACTCAGCATCTTCGCGCCCGCCTGCTGGCTCCCGTCCGACTGCGGCTCACCCACGCGTGCCCGCGTCCGACTCCGCCCGAGGCCGCCTACGCCTCCGCGTGCCGGGCCGACTCCCCTGCCGCGCCTTTGGCCGGCCGGGTCGAGCGCCTCCGCTGCCGGCTCCCAGGTCGGGCGCCGTGTCCGGCTGTGCCACGCGCGCCCCTACCGGGTCCCGCTCCAGCCGCCTGATGAGACCAGCGCCTGAAGAAAGAAAGAAGGGGCCGGCTGGAGATTAAAGAAAAAAGAGAGAGAGAGAGAGATAAAGAAGAGGCCGACTGCCTGGTGGCCGACTGCTCGCGTGGCCGGGTGCCCAGCCGACCGCCCGAAAAGTCAGGTCGGTAAAAAAAAAGAGCATCGCGTCCGGCTGAGAAAATGGCCAGGTGCTGACAAAAAAGAAACGTGCCCGTCCGGCTACTAGTAGTCGGCGGACGAAGAGAGAAGAAAAGAAATGTGCGTCCGACTTCCGGATGTGCGTCTGAAAGGATCGATATGGTTGACTAGAGGGGGGTGAATAGGCAACTAACAATTTTTAAGCTTTTCTTTACCAAATTAAACTTTGCAACAAACAGGTTGTCTAGATATGCAACTAAGTGAGCAACCTATATGATGCAATAACAACTAGCACACAAGCAAACAAGAGATGTAACAATAAGTAAGCTTGCAAAAGTAAAGGCACGAAATAACCAAGAGTGGAGACGGTGGAGACGAGGATGTGTTACCGGAGTTCCTTCCTTTTAAAGGGAAGTACGTCTCTGTAGGATCGAAGAAGGTGAGAGTGTCTAGAGGGGGGGTGATTAGACTACTCGACAAGATAAAAATTATGCCTTTTGACAAAGACAAGTTTTTGGCAGATTTTGCAAATCACACAAGTCAAGTAGCATACTACACATGCAATTCTAGAGTATGGGCAGCGGAAAGTAAATTGCACAAGTAGTAAAGAGAAGTGGAGAAGATCAAACGCAATTTGGAGACACGGAGATTTTTCTCGTGGTTCCGATAGGTGGTGCTATCATCATTCCACGTTGATGGAGACTTCAACCCACGGAGGGTAACAACCATGAGAGTCCACGGAGGGCTCCACCCACGAAGGGTCCACGAAGAAGCAACCTTGTCTATGCCATCATGGCTTACGCCCACGGAGGGCTAGCCTTACTCGGGGTAGATCTTCACGAAGTAGGCTATCTCCTTGCCCTTACAAACTTCTTGGTTCAACTCCACATCTTGACGGAGGCTCCCAAGCGACACCTAACCAATCTAGGAGGCACCACCCTCCAAAAGGTAATAGATGGTGTTGATGATGAACTCCTTGCTCTTGTGCTTCAAATGATAATCTCCCCAACACTCAACTCTCCTCACTGATTTGGCTGTGGTGGAAGAAAGGATTGAGTGGAAAGCAACTTGGGAAGGCTAGAGATCAAGCTTCATATGGTGGGAGTGGAGCAACTTGATCTCAACACAAGGGTAGGTAGTTCTCTTCTCGAAAATGTAAGGTAGGAGTGGTACTTTTCGATGGCTCTCTCCACGAATGAAGAGGGGTGGAGGGTATTTATAGCCTCCACACAAAATCCAACCGTTACACACATTTGACCAATCTCGGTGGGACCGAAGTTGACAACTCGGTGAGACCGAAAGTTCAAATCATGTGAACGTTGGGATTTTCGGTGGGACCGAAAATACAAACTCGGTTAGTCCGATTCGTGCAAAGACAGGAGCTTGCCAATCTCGGTGGGACCGACTTCATCATCTCGGTGACACCGATTTGATGACGTAGGTTCTGAAGCTTGGCAACTCAAGTTTCGTGAGACCGAGGTCCTAATCGGAAAATCCGAGATTTCTAGTGTTTGGCTTTATGGTGAGGTGGTTCATCTCGGTGTGGTGGTTTGGAAAATCGGTGGGACCGAGATTACTTGTGAGTGTATATGGCGGTGAGAGTTGCGATAGTTTAGGAGATGTATCACTAAGCACTTTGAGCAACCAGATCATTATCATAACCTCATCCCTTTTAATAGTATTGGCTTTCCTATGGACTCAATGTGATCTTGGATCACTAAACCAAAATGGAGTCTTGAGCTTTTGCCAATGCTTGCCTTAGCATCTTGAGGGTCCACCTCTTCATCCTTTTGCCATGCCAATGTGATTGAACTTCCTGAAACATACTTGATAAAAGCATTAGTCCAACCACAAAGTATGTTGTCATTAATTACCAAAACCACCCGGGAGCAAATGTGCTTTCAATCTCCCCTTTTGGTAATTGATGGCAACACACAAAACAAGACATCAAAGCTTCTTGAAAGAAAGAGAATTATCACAAAGCTTTGACAAACATGTAGTACACAGGCTCCCCCTACAAGTGTGCAAGATTTTCATAAATTATGGTTTTGGACTACCACAAGCACACAAGAGAGAAAGGCAAGATGTGCTACATGCAGCTTGGCTATATGCATCAGAGCAGATGTAAAGAAGTGAGTGGTCATGCATATGTGCATGGTGATTTCTTGCAAACAAGTATTCACAAGCAAGTCACCATCATGCACATTCTGCAAAGTACATATACTTACCTTGAGGTTCCTTGGCATTGTACCTGAAGAAATAAACTTGGGAAAACAAGGTTAGATAACACAAGTGTATTTCTTCAACCAACTGCAAGAACATCAAGAGTACCAAGCCAGAGATGACATGTGTAAAGAGTGTCTCATATTGAGCACAAGCTTGAATCAGCAAACATGTCTCCGAAACTAAAAGATTTTCAATGAACTCTGAGAGATTTTGCTTTCCATAAGATATCAATTTTGAAGGTTACTCTCCCTTTGAGTTGTCTCAGATCAAGGGGTTTGATGGAAAGAGCAAAATCAAAAGAATGATGCCAAATGTAATATCCAATGTGGAACATGGCAAAGCTTTGATGTGATTCTCTCCCCCTTAAGGTAAGATTGCTCTTCTTCTCCCCCTAAATCTTCTCTACTCCCCTAAGTCTTCTCCCCTTTGACATCAAGTGCGAAAAGGACATCAAACTAGGAAGGTCGGGGAAGATGGAAAGAAGTGGGATCCTTAAGAATCACAACAGGCAATAAAATCGATGAAGCTGCGAAGATGATATCTGAAGAAGTAAATCGGTGACACGAAATAAGATGGATCGGCGGGTCCGAAAGTCAGAGACTTAGGGCAGATCCTTTTCGGTCAGACCGAAATTTTTTAAGTCGGTGACGCCGAGTTTAATTCCAAGGAAATACAGAAATAATTCAGCTCACTTTGCAAGGAATGTTTTAAAGGGTTTGCAATGAATTTGGAAATGATTTTCGAGGAATTGTTCAGAGCCAAAAGGATATTCACAAAAACAGAAGAATAGAATTGAAAAAGATTCCTAGATGAAGTTTTTTTTAAAGAAAACTCAATGAGAGATCATAAGAGAAAACAAAAACAAAACACTCCAAAACATATGTACTTCATCTAGATAGGGGTCGGCGACTAGGTCACCTATGTTTGAGTATTTTGACTTAGGAGTCAAATGAGAACATTTGATCATAGGTCATACTCATCGTTTAAGCTCAAAATGGGGTTGCCATTTTTCGATTAAGCATTTGATGTGATCACATCTTATGAAGCTGCTTGTACTCATGTCTTTGAGCAAAGCTCCTTAAAGATGTGAAGAACATACCTTGGGCTTGTTGTTGCTTTGCTCATGTAGGTGAACTTGATGTAGGTGCTCATAGAATGTGAAGTTGGAGCACCATTTCCACTTGTGTAGTTCATCTTCCTACATGGGTTAGGCAAGCAAGGAAATACTCAAGAATATCCAAGATGACAAGAGTGAAATACTAGATGTATAAGATGTCAAAAAGGATATGTGGAATTTTGTTCCTTGAACTCAACATCCCAAAGGGCTAGATACTTGGTCAATGACAAGATTACTCAAGATTTGAGTGTGTGGTAATCTTGTGGAATGTATATCATCCAAGTACCTGCAAGGAGTTAGATGCAATACAAGGAGGCAATTGTGTCCAAGACATATGATCATCATCATAAGAGAAATATCAAGGATTAGTCAAGTAGGCTCATGCCTTGCATGCATCAATGGAGTTTTCACTCCAAGTTTGAAGCATCAATGATGTTCAACTCACTCCTTAGGCGACAAAACACTTTCTCATCAATAGGTTTTGTAAAGATATCAGCAAGTTGTTTGTCAGTACGAACATGCTTAAGATTGATGTCACCCTTGGCAATGTGATCACGAATAAAATGGTGACGAACTTCAATATGTTTCGTTTCGAGGTGTTGCACGGGATTGTGTCCAATCTTAATCGCACTCTCATTGTCACAAAGCAAAGGAACATGTCTCACATGTATCCCATAATCCTTAAGCGTTTGTGTCATCCATAGCAATCGAAAGCACAACATGAACCAGCAGAATATATTCTCGCTTGGCGGTGGATAATGATATCAATTTTGTTTCTTGGAGGACCAAGATACAAGGGATCGACCAAGGAATTGACATGTACCGAAGTTGAATTTCTATCAACCCTGTCCACCGGCATAGTCCGAGTCGGAATAGCCAACAAGGTCGAAAGAGGCCCTCTTAGGATACCAAATGCCAAAGTTTGGTGTGTGTATCAAATATCTCACAATTCTTTTAACAGCTTTAAGATGACATTCTTTAGGGGCTGCTTGATATCGAGCACACATGCATACACTCAACATTATGTCAGGACGAGAAGCACAGAGATATAGTAGAGAACCAATCATGGATCGGTAAACCTTTTGATCAACGGGTTCTCCATCTTTTGTCAAGTCATTATGTCCACTAGTAGGCATGGGGGTTCTCATACCTTTGCTTTCTTGCATGTTGAACTTCTTGAAGAGATCCTTGGTGTACTTTGTTTGTGAGACAAAGGTACCCTCCTTAGATTGCTTGATTTGCAACCCAAGGAAAATTTGAGTTCACTCATCATGGACATCTCATACTTCTCCGACATGAGCTTTCCAAACTTCTCGCTAAAATGAGGGTTAGTTGAACCAAAGATAATATCATCAACATATATTTGGCACACAAATAGTTCACCATCAACCCTTTTCGTGAATAGCGTTGAGTCTATTTTTCCAATCTCAAAGCCTTTTTCAAGAAGAAAGCTAGTCAAGATTTGTACCAAGCTCTAGGAGCTTGTTTAAGACCATAAAGGGCTTTGTGCAACTTGTAAACATGATTAGGCTTTTAGGATTCACAAATCCGGAGGTTGTTTCACAAATACTTCCTCCTCAATTTCACCATTTAGGAAAGCACTTTTAATATCCATTTGATAGAGAGTAATATCATGGTGATTGGCATAAGCAAGAAGAATGCGAATGGACTCAAGTCTAGCAACGGGGGCATAGGTCTCACCATAGTCCATACCTTCGACTTGTGTGTAACCTTGAGCTACGAGACGAGCCTTGTTGCGGATGACTTGTCCATCTTCATCTTGCTTGTTCCGAAACACCCATTTGGTTCCAATGACATTTTGATCATCCTTGGGCTTCTCTACCAAAGTCCATACATTGTTCCTCTCGAAGTTGTGTAGCTCTTCGTGCATAGCGTTCACCCAATCCGGGTCTTCAAGTGCTTCTTCTACCTTCATAGGTTCAATACTAGAGATAAATGAGTAATGCTCACAAAAGTTAGCTAAGCGAGTTTTAGAGCGAGTAATTCTCCCGGAGTCGATGTCGTTCATCATTTGTTCCACGGGATGATTTTTCTTGACTCTTGCTCGGACTCGGGATAGCTTTTGTTGAGGTTGTGGCTGAGCTTCCTCATCATCCTCATCTTCCTCTTCTTCTTCATTGTTGTTGGTGTTGTCTTGAGGCGGTGGAGAAGGAGGTTGTGGTGGATCTTCTTGTTGCACTTCCTCATCTTGGTGAGTTCCACTTGTGGAGGCGTCCATGTTGCCTTGAGGTTCATCTTGCCGTGAGGTAGGGGGCTCCACATATGTAGATGAGGTACTCTCCTTCACTTCCATGGGACGGATCTTTCCAATAGATAAATCTTGGATGGCTTCCGATGGGTCCTTGTCTCCTACATCAATAGGCATTTGCTCTACTTATGAGCCATTAGATTCATCAAACTTCACGTCTCACCGTCTCTTCAACCTTTCGGTGAAATTATTGTAGACACGGTAGGTGTGGGAGTTTGATCCATAACCAAGAAAAAAACCTTCATGAGTTTTAGGAGCAAATTTAGACCGACGATGCTTATCAAGGATATAGCATTTCAACCAAAGACACGAAAGTATCCCACTTGGGGTTTGTTACGGTGAGGAGCTCGATGAAGTCTTGTCGAGAAGCTTATGAAGATAAAGCCTGTTGATAGCATGACAAGCTGTCTCGACGGCTTCACCCCAAAAGTGCTTGATGTCTTGTATTCATCAAGCATCGTTCTCGCCATCTCTATGAGCTGCTCGTTCTTCCTCTCAAAAACTCCATTTTGTTGAGGAGTGTACGTGTCGAGAACTCATGTAGAATCCCTCCTCATCGAGAAAAGAGTCTACATGGGCGTTCTTGAACTCCGCTCCATTGTCATCTCGAACTTTCTTGATCTTCACCTCAAATTGATTTTGGGCCTTTCGCAAAGGTTTTGAAGATCCTCTGAACTCCGTGATTTGTCATCAAGGAAAAATACCCACGTAAATCTGGAATAATCATCAACTATAACTAGACCAAAGGAGTTACCACCAAGGCTTTTGTAAGCATTGGGACCAAGAGATCCATATGAAGAAGCTCAAGCGGTCTCCTTGTGGTCATGATGTTCTTCACGGGATGACTTCCACCTACTTGTTTTCCTGCTTGACAGGCACTACAAAGTCTATCTTTGTCAAAGAAGACATCTTTAACACCAAGAATATGATCACCTTTGATTAGCTTGTCTAGATTACGCATACCAACATGTCCAAGCCTTCTATGCCATAACCAACCTTTAGCGGATTTAGCAATGAAGCAAGTTCTAGGTTGGGATTTCTTAGTGAAATCAACAATATATAGATCACCTCTACGGATACCGGTAAAAACCATGTTATGATTGTCACGACGAAAGACTTGGCAATCTACTTCGGTGAATAGCACATTGAATCCAAAGTCAGCTAATCTAGACACGGAAAGTAAATTGTATCCAAGTGATTCAACAAGCATGGCATTTTGAATAGAGTTATCATGAGATATGGCCACCTTACCAAGGCCAAGTACCTTACCCTTGGAGTTGTCTCCAAAAGTCACATACTTGCGTGGACCATCGTTCTTTGCAAGCTCTCGAAACATGTCTTCATCTCCGGTCATGTGATCGGTGCATCCACTATCAAGAATCCACTCTTTTCCGCCGGATATGTAGTCTCTCATATTTGCCATAAGATTGAGACTCTTCATGATCTTGTCTAGCTCGGTGTCCGAATCGGAGTAATCATCATCATGCTCATGCTCATCATCATATTGACCCATAGATTGTTCATCATCAATACCTAGGTCAATTTGACAACGACTTGCATTAGTTTTGTCAATGTGACAATAATCATCGGAATGCAATACAAGAGCATTTCTAATTACATCATTGATAAGACAAGGATCACCCTTCTTTTTCATAAGATCACAATGCTCAAAGAAGCATTTATCAAAGTTGGGATCATTAGGGCGCATCATATCAAATTCAATAGTCTTGAATAGAATTTCATCAAGACCTCTCAAAGAGTAGTCCGGATAAAGTTCTTCCAAGAACTTCCACATAGCATAGGCGCACTCAAAGTTTGTAACGAGCTTAAGCAAGTTATCGGGTAAACCTCTAATGATAAGATTTACAGTTCTAAGGTTACGAAGCAAATCAAGCTCTTCATCCATGGTAGGGTGCAAGGGGTCAATTGGAGGCACATATGGGGTTTCAACATATTTGCGCAAGTTATACATCTTAAAGATAATAAGCAACTTCAATCCTCCACGAGTTATAGGACACTCCATCAAGAATAGGCACTCTATGGCTAACACTCCCAAACGTAGACACGTCCATCTTCCTCCAATGGTGTGTAAACCAAAGCAATGGAGACCAATGCTCTGATACCAATTGTAGGATCGAAGAAGGTGAGAGTGTTTAGAGGGGGGGTGATTAGACTACTCGACAAGATAAAAATTATGCCTTTTGACAAAGACAAGTTTTTGGCAGATTTTGCAAATCACACAAGTCAAGTAGCATACTACACATGCAATTCTAGAGTATGGGCAGCGGAAAGTAAATTGCACAAGAGAAGTGGAGAAGATCAAACGCAATTTGGAGACACGGAGATTTTTCTCGTGGTTCCGATAGGTGGTGCTATCGTTATTCCACGTTGATGGAGACTTCAACCCACGGAGGGTAACGGCTGCAAGAGTCCACGGAGGGCTCCACCCACGAAGGGTCCACGAAGAAGCAACCTTGTCTATGCCATCATGGCTTACGCCCACGGAGGGCTAGCCTTACTCGGGGTAGATCTTCACGAAGTAGGCGATCTCCTTGCCCTTACAAACTTCTTGGTTCAACTCCACATCTTGACGGAGGCTCCCAAGCGACACCTAACCAATCTAGGAGGCACCACCCTCCAAAAGGTAATAGATGGTGTTGATGATGATGAACTCCTTGCTCTTGTGCTTCAAATGATAATCTCCCCAACACTCAACTCTCCTCACTGATTTGGTTGTGGTGGAAGAAAGGATTGAGTGGAAAGCAACTTGGGAAGGCTAGAGATCAAGCTTCATATGGTGGGAGTGGAGCAACTTGATCTCAACACAAGGGTAGGTAGTTCTCTTCTCGAAATGTAAGGTAGGAGTGGTAGTACTTTCGATGGCTCTCTCCACGAATGAAGAGGGGTGGAGGGTATTTATAGCCTCCACACAAAATCCAACCGTTACACACATTTGACCAATCTCGGTGGGACCGAAGTTGACAACTTCGGTGAGACCGAAAGTTCAAATCATGTGAGCGTTGGGATTTTCGGTGGGACCGAAAATACAAACTCGGTTAGTCCGATTCGTGCAAAGACAGAGCTTGCCAATCTCGGTGGGACCGACTTCATCATCTCGGTGACACCGATTTGATGACGAAGGTTCTGAAGCTTGGCAACTCAAGTTTCGTGAGACCGAGTTCGAATCGGAAAATCCGAGATTTCTAGGGTTTGGCTTTATGGCTGAGGTGGTTCATCTCGGTGTGACTGGGTTTGGAAAATCGGTGGGATCGAGATTACTTGTGAGTGTATATGGCAGTGAGAGTTGCTGATAGTTTAGGAGATGTATCACTAAGCACTTTGAGCAACTAGATCATTATCATAACCTCATCCCCTTTTAGTAGTATTGGCTTTCCTATGGACTCAATGTGATCTTGGATCACTAAACCAAAAATGGAGTCTTGAGCTTTTGCCAATGCTTGCCTTAGCATCTTGAGGGGTCCACCTCTTCAGTCCTTTTGCCATGCCAATGTGATTGAACTTCCTGAAACATACTTGATAAAAGCATTAGTCCAACCACGAAGTATGTTGTCATTAATTACCAAAACCACCCAGGGAGCAAATGTGCTTTCGGTCTCCGTTAGAGCGGTGTGGAGGCACAATGCTCCCCAAGAAGCCACTAGGGCCACCGTATTCTCCTCACGCCCTCACACGATGCGATATGCCGTGATTCCACTATTGGTGCCCTTGAAGGCGGCGACCGAACCTTTACAAGCAAGGTTGGGGCAATCTCCACAACAATCGGAGGCTCCCAACAACAACACCACCACGAAGCTTCACCACAATGGAGTATGGCTTCGAGGTGACCTCAACCATCTAGGGTGCTCAACACCCAAGAGTAACAAGATCCGCAAGGGATAAGTGGGGGGAATCAAATATCCTTTGGTGGAAGTGTAGATCGGGCCCTTGTCACCCAATCCCGAGCAAATCAATAAGTTTGATTGGCTAGGGAGAGAGATCGAGCGAAAATGGAGCTTGGAGCAACAATGGAGCTTAAAGGTGGAAGAGGTAGTCAACTAGAGGTAGAAGACATCCCTTATATAGTCGTGGAAAGAATCCAACCGTTATCCACTAGTTCTGCCCGCGACCAACGGTACTACCGCTCCAAGGACGCGGTACTACCGCGAGGCCGCTCGGTACTACCGTGAACCATCACGGTACTACCGTGGCATCTGCACAGGCCGGATCAAACTCGAGGACGGAGCAAATACTACGGCGGCTGGTACTACCGCTCCCCTTGCGGTACTACCGCAAGGCAGAGGGTCACGGCACGGAAGGGCGCGGATGAAATAAATTTCATCCGTGCCTACTTCCAGAAAACTAGGGTGGTGCAAAACCCGGTAGCGGTACTACCGCGAGCGGTAGCGGTATTATCAGGTCGGCGCGATGTAAAATTACATCCGCGCCTACTACCGCGACGCCGCGATACTAAGCGAAGACCATCAGACTACTACTCCAAGGGGCGGTACTACCAGTGGGCCCTGCAGTACTACCGCTGCCGGACGAGCGGTACTACAGGGGGGCGCGGATGTAAAATTACATCCGCCCTACTACCAAGACCGGGCGGCACTAGGCAGTGTGCCGCACTACCGCACTAAAGGGCGGTACTACCGTGAGGGGCACGGATGTAAAAATTACATCCGCCCTACTACGCCGGGCGGCACTAGGCCAAGGTGCCGCGGTACTACCAGCAAAAAGGGCGGTACTACCGTGACGCCCCGCGGTACTACCGCTTGTACCTGCGGTACTACCGCAAGTACAGCAGAAGTCGTCAGTTTTTCACACAACCAAGATAACGACGGGTAGCTCCAAAGTGCAAGGAAAGGAGGGACAAGTGTACATGTGATTCCACCCTACCTTTCCGACGCGGACCCCCTCTTAATAGTACGGCTCTCCTATGACTCAACTCCACCAAAGAGAAACGTAGAACAACGCCGGCTTCAACAGTCTCCGAGGGGCATCGAATCGTCTTGTGCCTAATGATGAAGTATCTGAGGGACTCAAGGCACACGATTAGTCCGCATGAGTATTGTCATCAATCACCAAAACACTTAGGGATAAATATGCCCTTACAATCTCCCCCTTTTTGGTGTATTGATGACAACACGGGATTTGCACATAGATAAAATATTTTAAAGCAGTGGCAAACCCCACTTCTCTAAAATATAGACGGGGCTCCCCCTAGATGTGTGCACTTTTAGATGAATGCTTTGGACTGCATGGCACACAAACTAGGATCAACACTCCCCCTATATTTTAGAGACCAAGACATGATAATAAGCATAGCATAGCATGAAAGTAGCACAATATAACACAAGCTAGCTAGGATAGATAGAGTGCATATGTCTTACACCATACGAGGTAAGATAACCAAGGTTCAAGCGATAAAAACATGAGAGTTCAACTGAAAGCAGCAAACACACGACACACAAACTCAAAATCCTACACTCTCTCCCCTTTGGCATCGAGGCGCCAAAAAGGCAGAGAGGACACCTAAACACACAAGAGGTGGCTCAAGCAGAAGTGGTCCCACGCCTTCATCGACTCCTCTGCGGTGGAATGGACTCCTCGACCTCCTCCTCGAATCAGTCCACCAGATCCTTGCTTCTCCATCCACTCGGTCTCGGGAGTGATGCGCCTCGATCCACCTGACACATCCTCGCCATAGAGCTGCAAGACCTTGTTGTGCTTGCGGACGACTCTCCTTGGACTCCACGTGAGCCTGTCTTCGTCCCTTGGCTTGCATGCGAAGAGAGACTTCATCTTATCCTTCAACTTCTTGGCCCAAGATGGCCTAGAGTCACTCTGAGAGGCCCTAGCAGAACGGCCCCGAGCAACATCCTCGGCCTTGAGAACATCCTCATCAACAAAGAAGCAGCCCTAGCAGCAGACGCCTCGGACGAGTAGCGGTGTTAGCCAGTTGGGTTTGACCCTCGACACAAATGGGCTCATGGCGAATCCACTGGAGCAGGAACTCCTCCTCGGGGTACATCTTCTCCCAAGTCTTGAAATCAGCAAAGCAGGTAGGGTCCATAAATAGGCACCTTGCGGTTGAACACAAGAAACCGAAGCTCACACCACATGATGTGAGAGACATCAAGTGGCTGAGTCTCGAGACGAGCGAGCCTCCTCGCATGTAAGCATCATGTCCACCATGTAAGCATGAACCTTGTCTTTGTCACCGATGCGTGGGAACAGAGAGTTGCGGAAGATGCGGTACATGATATCCAGAAAGGGGTTGAGAACCAAGATTGTCTTGCCAGTGGCGAGCGTCTTCTCAACTATGAATGGGGTGAGCTTGTCCTTGTCAGCAGAGTTAGCATTACCGTGAGGGCGAACACCAACGGGAGTGTCAAGTCCATCATCAGCAACGTGAAGCAAATCCATGAACTCCTTCCGTGTAGCGCACACCGGCGGCCATTGGTCATCCAAGTCATCCTCCTCTCATCATTGGTGTGAAAGAACACTGAGGCAAAGAACTGACAGATGATCTCAGGGTCATAGTCCATGTGGAAAGACATCACATGCTCAAGTCCAAACTGCTCCACCAAGTCCAGAGCCTCCCCAAAGTAGTCACGAAACTTTTCCTTCCTCATGTGGTGCATATCAATCCACTTCACCTCCACATAGGTATTCTGCTTGTTCTTGATGACATCCAAGTAGATCTGGGTTTGGGTCTTGTTCCAGAACAGTTCACACCCTCTGACAGTGGAGCGTGGAGTCACATACAGGTGAAGCTGCCTGAGATGGACATATTCTTGAGCGCCTATCTCATCCATACCCCTGGCGGGCTCCTTGTGCTTGCTAGCGGTGGTCTTGACATTGCGCTTCGATGCGGATGACCCCTCGGGAACTTCTCCTGGGTTGCGCAGACGCTTGGAGCCAGTGTCACGAATGGGATTGGCCCGGCGAGAGCCACCACCTAAGACACACACGCAAAGCACCAAAACAAGGCGAAAAGAATCAATGCAAAGACCATAAGACAGCACATGAAACCCATAGAAGATAAACGAGAAAGTTGGCTTGCGATAGATGTGAGCCACGGCAGATCTGCCATGGTGTGCGGTACTAGAAGCTTAGTACAGCTCCAGACGCGGTAGTACCGTGAGGGGTCACGGTAGTACCATGGCTGGGGGCAGTAGTAGGGTTTAGTACTGCACGGCGCGCGGTAGTACCGCGCCCTAGGGGCGGTAGTACCGTGAGAGCGGTAGTACCGCTCCCTACGGGCGGTAGTACCGCGTCGCATCGGATCTAACAGGATTTGAATCTGAAAAAGAACCGCGAAGCCATGGCGGTCCTACGGTGATCAGATCTAGTGCAAGACAACAATACAAGTGTAAATCCTATGCAATACCACACTCCTTCATCCTACTCTTGCAGAGATGTAGACTAGAAATCTCAAGAACATACAAGCCTCCCCCAAAACCTAGAAGAACCAAATACAATCAAAACGGAGAAGGATTTGGGGAAAACCTTGGTCCATAGCAAGAGCACGTGGTGGGGAACGATCCCACCGGACGGAATCACGGGAGGGCAGCTGATGGAGGAGATCCGGCGACGAACGCCGGCTCCGTTCGTGAGCACGAGAGAGGAAGAGACAACATGGAGAGAAGAGGATGAGTGGGTATGGGGGAGTTAGAACTCCCCCTGCCCGATCTTATCCCCACGCGCTTCGAACCGGCACGGTAGTACCGCGGGTCATCGTGGTAGTACCGCCCGGGCGGAAGTACCGCGCCGAGGCGGTAGTACCGCTCAACCAGGCGGCAGTAAAAAAATACAGCCGCTTGGGGACGGTAGTACCGTGCTCCCATCAGCGGTAGTACCGTGGTTGGCCGCGGTAGTACCGTGGCCTACCGCGGTAGTACTGTGAGCTCACGCCACCGAAGGTTTCGAACAAGAGAGAAAAGCACCTTTGCACCGAAAAACAGACACAACCCAAAACTGCACAAGAACAAGCACATACCAAGGGAACAACAGGAAATCCCTACGTGACAAAAACTCTCGAGGAGAGAGGGCGGTGGCCGAAGCCACCTATGTTTGAGTTGGATGGTATGGCACCGCGAAGAATTATCCTTGGGCCCATGACCAAAACTCGTCTTTGAAGCACAAGTACCATAAAAAATGGCTAATGTGAAAGAGGTGATCTATTTATGCATAATGGGGGAGGAGAGTTCATTGAGAGAACAACACTCCCCTATGTCCATGCCTACACCTAAACTAGACAACAAGTTGAGTGTGGTGGGGGTACACGGTTCAAGTCACATTGCTCAAATCAATGATATTTAGCTCATGCCTTAACTTCATGAAATCTTGCTTCATCCAAGGGCTTCGTGAAAATATCTGCAAGGTTATCATGAGTGTTGACATACTTGAGCTCGATCTCCCCTCGCCTAATGTGATCTCGGATGAAGTGATACCGAATCTCAATGTGCTTCGTCTTGAAGTGTTGCACCGGGTTGAGAGAAATCTTGATGGCACTTTCATTATCACACCAAAGAGGCACTTTGTCACAAATGACACCGTACTCCTTTAAAGTTTGCCTCATCCATAGGAGTTGAGCACAACAACTACCGCCGCCACATACTCCGCTTGATGGGCGAGAGACACACAACTTTGCTTCTTGGAAGACCAACTTACCAAGGAGCAACCAAGAAATTGGCACCCTCCGGAAGTGGACTTCCTATCCACTTTGTCTCCGCCCAATCGAATCTGTGAAACCGTCAAGCTTGAAGTTTGCTCCTCTTGGGTACCATAAGCCAAAGTTTGGGGTATGAGCCAAATATCGAAGATTAAACGACCGCCACAAAGTGACTTTCCTTTGGTGCGGCTTGAAAACGTGCACACATCCCCACACTCAACATGATATCCGGTCTAGATGCACAAAGGTAAAGCAGGGAGCCAATCATCGAGCGATATACCTTTTGATCCACCTCTTTACCATTGGGATCGATGTCAAGTTGGCACTTGGTTGGCATTGGTGTTGTAGCCGGCTTGACACCACTTAGCTTGAATCTTTTAAGCATGTCTTGAGTGTATTTGGCTTGATTGATGAAGGTTCCTTCTCTTCTTTGTTTGATGTCGAAACCAAGGAAGAACTTCAACTCTCCCATCGAAGACATCTTAAACTTGGAGGTCATGAGAGCGGCAAATTCTTCATTGAAAGCTTTGTTAGGGGAACCAAAGATAATATCATCAACATATAGTTGGCATACAAACAACTCCCCGTTGACCTTCTTAGTAAAAAGAGTGGGGTCGATTAGCCCTACTTCAAATCCACGATCTTGTAGCAACTCGGTAAGGTGGTTATACCATGCACGTGGGGCTTGTTTAAGGCCATAGAGTGCCTTATCGAGTTGATACACATGATCCGGAAAGTAGGGATCCTCGAACCTGGGGGGTTGCTTGACATAGACCAACTCATTAATGGGACCATTAAGAAAAGCACTTTTCACATCCATTTGTTGCAACTTAAAGTTGTGATGGGAAGCATAAGCAATCAACAAACGAATGGATTCAAGACGAGCAACGGGAGCAAAGGTTTAACCGTAGTCGATACCCTCGACTTGGGAGTAGCCTTGTGCTACCAATCTTGCCTTGTTGTGAATGATGTTCCCATGGGCATCTTGCTTGTTCTTGAAGATCCACTTGGTTCCAATGACGTTGTGGTTCCCGGATGGTCTTGGCACCAATCTCCACACCTTATTGTACTCGAAGTTGTTGAGTTCTTCATGCATGGCATTGAGCCAATCCGAGTCTTCGAGCGCCTCATAGACCTTTTGGGGTTCGACACAAGAGACAAACGCGTGATGTTCACAATAGTTTGCCAATTGTCTACGAGTGCTTACCCCTTTCGTAGGCTTCCAACCACATTTTCCATGAGATGGCCTTGGGTGGTGAGCTTGGAAGCAATCTTGTGACACGACACTCTAATTCCTCCTCGGGTGTGGAAGGAGGAGGGTTGACTTGATGATCTTGAGCGCCGTCTTGAGCTTGTTCTTGATCTCGAGGTTGCTCTTGATCTTGAACTCGCTCGAGGGGGAGAACTTGACCTTGGGCATCATTTAGTGGTTCATCACCGTCTTGAGGTAGATCTTGCCCTTGGTCTTGTTCACGAGGTTGAGGGCCTTCACTTTGTTCTTCGGAAGCGTGTGGGTCTTGATGAGGTGATGGCTCTACTTGAGTAGAGCATTGTCCTTCTCCTTCGGCCACAAGGGGTTCCTCAATGGGTAGGATTTGACCAATACCCATTCTTCTTATGGCTTGGGGAGGAATTTCATCACCTACATCACAAGTACCACTTTGCTCCACTTGTGAGCCGTTATTTTCGTCAAACTCCACGTTACACGTCTCCTCAATGAGTTCGGTGGACTTGTTGAGGACACGGTAAGCATGAGAGTTTGTAGCATAACCAACAAATATGCCCTCATGAGCTCTAGCCTCAAATTTAGACAACCGAACACCTTTCTTGAGAATGAAACACTTACAACCGAACACCCGGAAGTACTTGAGGTTGGGCTTGTTGCCGGTGAGGATCTCATAAGGAGTCTTGTTCAAGCCTTTGCGAAGATAGAGCCAATTGGATGCATGACATGCGGTGTTGATGGCTTCGGCCCAAAAGTTGTACGGAGACTTGAACTCCACCATCATGGTCCTTGCCGCATCCATCAACGTCTGGTTCTTCCTCTCCGCAACACCATTTTGTTGAGGGGTATAAGGTGCCGATATTGATGCTTGATCCCTCATCACTAAGAAACTCATCAAGGTGTAGTTCTTGAACTCGGTGCCGTTGTCGCTTCTTATTGTCAAGATCTTTGCATCATGTTCACGTTGAGCTTCATTTGCAAAGTTGATGACGGTTTGTTGGGTCTCACTCTTCCTCTTGAAGAAGTATACCCAAGTGTATCTTGAATAATCATCCACAATCACCAAGCAATACTTTCTTCCTCCAAGACTATCAAAATATGGAGGCCCGAAGAGATCCATGTGAAGGAGCTCCAAGGGTCTCTTCGAGTAGATGATGGTTGAGGGAGGGTGAGCCTTTCATGAAGCTTTCCTTGATACAAGCATTGCAAGCACGATCTTTGGCAAAACTAACATTTGTTAGTCCACGAACATGGTCCCCCTTGAGAAGACTTTGCAAAGATCTCATATTGACGTGGGCTAAACGGCGATGCCAAAGCCATCCCACATCAACTTTAGCCATTAGGCATGTCGCGGTCTTAGTGGGTTGCTCCGAAAAGTTAACCACATAGAGACCGTTCTCGACATGCCCAACGAAGGCTACTTTAAGAGTCTTGCTCCACAAGAGGGCCACGGTATCAATATCAAAGAATGTGACAAAGCCCATGAGTGCAAGTTGACGAACGGAAAGTAAATTGAATGCAAGGGACTCAACAAGCATGACTTTCTCGATCGTTAGATCATGAGAAATGACAACCTTGCCGAGACCCAATACCTTAGAGTGCGATGCATCACCCCACTCGACATTGGTGGGCATAGATGGAATCTCTTGCACGTCCACCACCAAGTCCTTGCTCCCGGTCATATGATTTGTTGCTCCACTATCGAGCAACCATGATCCCCCACCGGAAGCAAACACCTACACGAGATCAATGCTTGGTTTTAGGTACCCATTTAGTAATGGGTCCTTTGATGTTAGTAACAAGGGTCTTGGGAACCCAAATAGACCATTCAATGTACTCATAACAAGAACCAACAAATTTAGCATAAACATGTCCATCACTAGCACGGCACAACACATATGAAGGGTTGAAGTCGCCGGCTTTGTTTGAGGAAATGTTCTTGCCCTTTTGGACATCAACTTCCTTCACTTTCTCCTTCTTCTTCTTAGAAGCACCCTCTCCCTCTTTCACGAATGTTTGTTTGAGGGGAGGAGGACGATTGGCCTTGTTGTTCTTCTTCTTCTTGCTCTTGGACTTGGGTGCAAACCCAATTCCATCTTTGCCCACAACTTCCTTTTGATTGCTCAAAAGGTCGTTGAGGTTTTTCTCACCTTGAATGCAAGTCACAAGGCCCTTCTCAAGTTGATCCTTCAACTTGGCATTTTCCTCCACAAGATGCACATGCTCACAACAAGGGTTAGTAGCACATGCATTATCAATTAATACCATATGAGGAAAGGTGGCCTTTTCCTTGATTAGCTTAACTTGGAGTTGAGCATGAGACTCTTTGAGGCTAGCGTGAGTACCCTTCAAGACCTTGTGGGCCTTGTCAAGTATCTCAAACTCCTCTTTGAGTCTAGCATGATCAACCCCAAGTTTAGCCTTCTCAGAGGTTAGCACACAAGACATGACAATAGCATGATCAAGATCTTTCTTTAACTTAGCATGGTCACCATTGTGTGACTCCTCAAGAGTCAAACGATGCACACGCTCTTCCTCAAGAGCATTAGAGAGATCCGATATCTCATCGGCATAGTCACGAATATGACCTTCCATCTTGGTGATGGTTTCTTCGTGAGCCTCGATCATGTCATTGGCCTCACCAAGTTGTTCCAAGAGAGCAACAAAGTGCTTCTTGGACTTTCCCTTGAGCTTACTCATAAAAGACTCAAATTCATTCACTTCCTCATTAGACTCAACATGTCCATCAATGCAATCCTCCACGGAGATATTAGTAATGATGGTGGTTGTGATGTTGGGGGTTACCTTGTTTGAAGCCTTAGCCATGAGGCATCTAGCGGTGATGTTTTCATTGGGTGATTCGAAGAGAGACACCCGGGGAGTAGCAATGGCAATGGATGCCATGGCCGTTGCTTCTTCATTCTCATCATCATCGTCATCCTCTTGGTATTCTTCTTGAACCACCAACCCACGCGTGGGAGTCTTCTTGGCAAAGTTGTTCTTGTTTGGGAAGGACTTGGCTTTGTCTTTCCGAATGAACTTGCCACCATTGTCTTCCCGCTTCTCGTAAGGACAATCCGCAATGAAATGGCTCACATTGCCACAGTTGAAGCAAGTCCTAACTCGTTGCTTGCCCTTGACGCCACTTGAGTTGTTCTTGTTGGAGTTGGGTCTTGAGCTCTTCTTGCTCCAAAATTGTCTTGAAGCAAGAGCCATGTGCTCATGGTAGTCAAACTTGGTGTCTTCGGGGTTGCTTTCCTCATCTTCCGCTTCTTCCTCTTCTTCGACAATGACCTTGGCCTTCAAGGCAAGGTTAGGCTTCTTAGCTCTTTGAGAATGGAGCACCGCATTGTCGGCGGTCTTGTCCAAGATGCTCATTGCAACGAACTCATCCAACACTTCACTTGAGGTCATGGTGTGGAAGTCCGGTCGTTGACGAATGACGGAGGACATGGCTTTGTTGTAGGGCATCATGGCCTTGAGGAACTTCCGCTTGATCCAATTGTCATCCGTGTCCTTGCTTCCATGATCTCGAAGTGCCACCGCGAGTTTGGTCACTCTTCGGAAGAGCTCACGAGGTTCTTCATCTTCTTTCATTGCAAACACATCGGCTTCATCTTGCACCACTTCATAGTTGGACCATTGAATGCTAGCACTTCCACGATAGAGACCCTCGACACATTTCCATGCTTCTTTGGCCACGACATGGGGTCGAAGGTGAGGGAGATCTTCGGGAAGGATCGCATCTTGGATGATGAAGAGAGCACTCTCATTGAATTGATTGTCCACGGCTTCTTGAGGGGTGAAGTTGCTTGGGTCATGAGGATAAAAACCTTCTTCAATGACTCTCCAAAGGTTAGTGTTCACATGTTTCAAATGACGCTTAAAGCGATAGACCCAATTATCAAAATCTACATGTTTTTCATACTTAGGAGGTGGACCGGCATGATTCAAATGAGTGGAGGGGATTGGCCCTCCATAAACCGGGGGTTCCACATGGGCAAAGATGCCGGTGCCATTTCTACCACTAGTAGAAGGACTCTTTTCATTGTTAGCTTCCCTCTTGTCGGAGAAAGCATCCGTCACCTTGTTAGTGGGATCACCCACTTTCATAGGTGCGGTAGATAGTTTAAGTCCCTCTAAGAAATCATTAAACATGCTTTTAACCTCGGCCGTCATGGAGGTTTTCAATGTGTCTAAAGCCACATTGAAGTCCTCACGAGAGACCGAGGTTCCCTCTTTGGCCGAAGATGAGATGGGATTCACACCGGAGTGTTCCTCCGCACCATCGTTGGTGTCAACCATACTCTTCGGACGGCAAAGTCCTTAATAAAGAGACGAGGCTCTGATACCAATTGAAAGGATCGATATGGTTGACTAGAGGGGGGGGGGGGTGAATAGGCAACTAACAATTTTTAAGCTTTTCTTCACCAAATTAAACTTTGCAACAAATAGGTTGTCTAGATATGCAACTAAGTGAGCAACCTATATGATGCAATAACAACTAGCACGCAAGCAAACAAGAGATGTAACAATAAGTAAGCTTGCAAAAGTAAAGGCACGAAATAACCAAGAGTGGAGACGATGGAGACGAGGATGTGTTACCGGAGTTCCTTCCTTTTAAGGAAATGCGTCTCCGTTAGAGCGGTGTGGAGGCACAATGCTCCCCAAGAAGCCACTAGGGCCACCAGATTCTCCTCACGCCCTCACACGATGCGAGATGCCGTGATTCCACTATTGGTGCCCTTGAAGGCGGCGATCAACCTTTACAAGCAAGGTTGGGGCAATCTCCACAACAATCGGAGGCTCCCAACAACAACAACACCACGAAGCTTCACCACAATGGAGTATGGCTTCGAGGTGACCTCAACCGTCTAGGGTGCTCAACACCCAAGAGTAACAAGATCCGCAAGGGATAAGTGGGGGGAATCAAATATCATTTGGTGGAAGTGTAGATCGGGCCCTTGTCAACCAATCCCGAGCAAATCCACAAGTTTGATTGGCTAGGGAGAGAGATCGAGCGAAAATGGAGCTTGGAGCAACAATGGAGCTTAAAGGTGGAAGAGGTAGTCAACTAGAGGTAGAAGACATCCCTTATATAGTCGTGGAAAGAATCCAACCGTTATCCACTAGTTCTGCCCGCGACCAACGGTACTACCGCTCCAAGGACGTGGTACTACCGCGAGGCCGCGCGGTACTACCGTGAACCATCACGGTACTACCGTGGCATATGCACAGGCCGGAACAAACCTGAGGATGGAGCAGTACTACCGCTGGCGCGGTACTACCGCTCCCCCTTGCGGTACTACCGCAAGGCAGGAGGGTCACGACCTGGGAAGGGCGCGATGAAATAAATTTCATCCGTGCCTACTTCCATGAAAACTAGGGTGGTGCAAAAACGACGGAACTACCGCTGCGGCGGCGCGTACTACCGTGGTCGGCGCGATGTAAAAATTACATCCGCGCCTACTACCGCGACGCCAGCGGTACTAAGCGAAGGGCCACGGTACTACTACTCCAAGTGGCGGTACTATCAGGCCCCAGCAGTACTACCGCTGCTGGACGAGCGGTACTACCGTGAAGCGCGGATGTAAAAATTACATCCGCCCTACTACAAGACCGGGCGGCACTAGGCAGTGGTGCCGCGGTACTACCGCACCAAAGGCGGTATTACCGTGAGGAGCGGATGTAAAAATTACATCTGCCCTACTACCGCACCGAGCGGCACTAGGCCAAGGTGCAGCGGTACTACCGCGCCAAAAGGGCGGTACTACCGTGGCGCCCAGCAGTACTACCGCTTGTACTGCGGTACTACCGCAAGTACAGCGAAGTCGTCGATTTTCACACAACCAAGATAACGACGGGTAGCTCCAAAGTGCAAGGAAAGGAGGGACAAGTGTACGTGTGATTCCACCCTACCTTTCCGACGCGGACCCCCTCTTAATAGTACGGCTCTCCTACGACTCAACTCCACCAAAGAGAAACGTAGAACAACGCCGCTTCAACAGTCTCCGAGGGGCATCGAATCGTCTTGTGCCTAATGATGAAGTATCTGAGGGACTCAAGACACACGATTAGTCCGCACGAGTATTGTCATCAATCACCAAAACACTTAGGGATAAATATGCCCTTACAGCGTCCGACTGCTGGCTGCCTGGCCGGCTGCAAAGAGCCCGACTGCTGTGTCAGGGTCCGCCCGCCCAGCCGGCTGAAGAAGACACAGTAGTTGCCGGGAGATCCGGCTCGACTGCTCAGCAGTCGGCTCGAATATCGGGGCTACACCGGTGGTCTTGACGCTAGCATGAGAGAGAAAGACAAAGTAGTCGCTGGAGATCCGCCCGACTGTTTCAATGATCGGCCCAATCTCGGGGCTACACCAGTGAGTCTTGTTGCGCTTCGCCAAGAAGAAGACAAAGTAGTCGCCGAGAGATCCGGCCCAACTGCTTAGTAGTCGGCCCCAATCTCGGAGGCTATACCCAGCGGGTGCGCTGGCGCGCCCCCGCGAAGATTGCAGACAAGAGAAGAGTTTTGTTCGGCTGCCAGCAATCGGCAGAAAAGAAAAAAGAAGAGAAAAAGGGCGTTGCAAAACGCCTCGCCACCTGGCCGGTCGAGCCTGACCGGCCGGGACCCTCCTCGAGCACCCGGGGGCTCGAAGGCTACACCTAGCGGGTGCGCCGGCGCACTCCGCGAGCGCCGAGCCGCGCCGGCTGTCTTCGGCAGACTTTGCCTCGGCTACACGAAAATCAATGTGAGCTCCTCACCCGCATATTTTTGCATCACACAAGCACGGATAACCCCGAGCGATGCTTGGGGGCTATCTCCGCATTTTCATTGCAGTTGCACCACTGTTCACCCCGGTGCCAACCAGAGTTGGCCCGGGGGCTGGCCGCTTGGCCTGAGACGTTAATTCTCGCAGACGGCTTAGTAGCGTGCGCGGTACCAAAGGCCCACTCTCAGTCACAGACCGCAGAGCGGCTGTTCGGCTGGCAAGAGTGAACGCTGGAGGCCACCCACGTGAAAAACGTCCGGGAAGAAAAACGCTTCGGGCGACCCGACCGTTTCCTTTATGAGTATCTACTCGGTTAAATTCGCTCCCAGAGTCTGAGTATTGTACGCTCCACTCCGCGGCCCACTCTCAGCCACAGACCGCAGAGCGGCTGTCCGGCTAGCGAGAGCACAAGCCAAAGAGCGGAGGGGACATGAAAAAGGTAGAAGGGGGCTCGGACGAAACCGAGTCGGCACCCTCCGCATAAAACTTGCAATGCTAAAAGCAAGCATTTGATATATCTACATGGACTAACCTTGTCTTTTTTCATGATCATTTCCATGAACACTCGCCAAAAAACCTCCGCCTAACTTTGCCTAGTTGACCGGAGGCTTCGGGGCTACTGTCGGAGTAATTGACCACGGGTACCCCGAAGACGGCAAGACGATATTTCAAGACATCGGGGCTAGCAAAGCCCCTTAGTCCGATCGCTGGCTACTCGGCCGGCTCCCGTCCGACCGCTTCCGCCGGTGCATTGCCGGCTGCCGATTGCGCCAACCATTCGGCTGCCGATCAAGCCAACCAGCCGGCTGCCGATCGCAGCCCGACCCGACACCGACAAGACCCCGACGAGACAGCTGTGCAACCTTTGTTGGCGAATAGTAGCGACGACATCATCTCTGATGTATCTGTCACAGGCACTTGTTTATAAAGTGCACCAGGGACAAAGAGGCATGCACATCACATACATGGGCATGGAGCCCCATGCCCACTTGCCCCCCACGCCACTACCTAGCTTAGGTAGTAAGCTACCCCAACACTATAAAAGCTAGCTCCATCCATCCATCAGGGGAGGGACTCACACACTCTCACGCATGAGCACTCACATGCTCACGGCCATGAGCATGGCCGGCCACTAACTAGCTCACATACACATATGAGACATATACCAATCCAGATGCCTATGACACTGAGCTCAGATACAGCTCTAGGAGCACTCTGTACTAAGATATGCCAGATACACTCAGACATGCAGCAGCAGGAGTATAATCTCTCCGGAGAGCTCCGAAGCTGGGTAAACCACCGCGTGCTATTCGCACACCCGCTCCCAGGCCTATCAGCAGCAATCTTGCCCTCACACGAAGCCACCTTGTGTCATATGTCGTCTTGCACCCCCCCGTGAGAATACCACGACAGGTCATGTCTACATTGTTCTCGAACCGTAGGGTCTGCACACTTAAAGTTACGATGACAGTTTCTTTATGAGTTTATGAATTTTGATGTACCGAAGGTTGTTCGGAGTTCCGGATGTGATCACAGACATGACGAGGAGTCTCGAAATGGTCGAGACATAAAGATCGATATATTGGAAGCCTATATTTGGACATCGGAATCGTTCCGGGTGAAATTGGCATTTCTTAGAGTATGCAGGGGTTTCTGGAACCCCGGGGGTATTGGGCCTACATGGTCCTTGAGGGAGAAGAGAGAAGGAGGCAGGAGGTGGCCGCGCGCCCCTCCCCTTCCTAGTCCGAATAGGACAAGGGAAGGGGGCGGCGCCCTGAAAGTGCAACTAATCCCCGGGTGGTTTTGGTAATTAATAACAACATATATATCATTGAACTAATCATTTCTTGAGAATATTTCAGAAAGTTCGAGTGATATGGGTATGGCAATGACCGATGATGTGGACCCTCAAAATGCTAAGGAAAACATTGGCAAAAGCTCAAGACTCCATTTTTGGTTTAGTGATCCAAGATCACATTGAGTCCATAGGGAAGCCAATACTATTAAAAGGGGATGAGGTTATGATGATGATCTGGTTGCTCAAAGTGCTTAGTGATTTATCTCTCAAACTATTAGCAATCTTTCATTCCAACATAAACCCATAAGTAATCTCGGTCCCACCGATTCCATAAACTCAGTCACACCGAGATGAACCACCTCAGCCATATACCCAAACCCTAAGAATCTCGGATTTTCCGATTCCAAACTCGGTCATTCCGAAATTGGTGTTGCCAAGCTTCTGTAACCTACGTACTCAAATCGGTGTCACCGAGATGAGAAAGTCGGTCCCACCGAGATTGGCAAACCCTAGACTTTGGAAGAATCGGACTAACCGAGATTGTATTTTCGGTCCCACGAAAATCCCAACGTTCACAAGATTTGAACTTTCGGTCTCACCGAGTTGTCAACTTCGTCCGACCGAGATTGGTCAAATGTGTGTAACAGTTGGATTTTGTGTGGAGGCTATAAATACCCTCCACCTCCTCTTCATTCGTGGAGAGAGCCATCGAAAAGATCTACCACTCCTACCTTACATTTAGAGAAGAAAACTACCTACCCTTGTGTTGAGATCAAGTTGCTCCACTCCCACCATATGAAACTTGATTTCTAGCCTTCCCAAGTTGCTTTCCACTCAATCCTTCCTCCACCACAGCCAAATCAGTGAGGAGAGTTGAGTGTTGGGAGATTATCATTTGAAGCACAAGAGCAAGGAGTTCATCATCACCAACACCATCTATTACCTTTTGGAGGTGGTGCCTCCTAGATTGGTTAGGTGTCGCTTGGGAGCCTCCGTCAAGATGTGGAGTTGAACCAAGAAGTTTGTAAGGGCAAGGAGATCGCCTACTTCGTGAAGATCTACCCCGAGTAAGGCTAGTCCTCCGTGGGCGTGAGGCCATGATGGCATAGACAAGGTTGCTTCTTCGTGGACCCTTCGTGGGTGGAGCCCTCCGTGGACTCTCGCAGCCGTTACCCTCCGTGGGTTGAAGTCTCCATCAACGTGGATTGACGATAGCACCACCTATCGGAACCACGAGAAAAATCTTCGTGTCTCCAAATTGCGTTTGCTCTTCTCCACCTCTTATTTACTACATGTGCAATTTACTTTCCGCTGCCATAACTCTAGAATTGCATGTGTAGGGTGATACTTGACTTGGTCATCATTGTGAACTTGCTAAAAACTTGCCCTAATCAAAAGGCTAAACTTTTAAGTTGTCAAGTAGTCTAATCACCCCCTTCTAGACATACTTCCGATCCTACAAGTGGTATCAGAGCTTTGATCTTCATTGGATTGGTTTTCATTGCATTGGATTCCATAAGCTTGGTTTCACAACCTAGGAGAGTATGGCGTCTAGTGAGGGTAATTTTCGTGAGGTCCTTACTTTGATGGTTCAAACTTTGCTAGTTGGAAGCATAAAATGAAAATGCATATTCTTGGACATAACCCCGCATGGGGCATTATTTGTGTTGGCTTGCAAGGTGAGTTCTTGAGGAAGGAAAAGTTCCGGATCGCGAAGCTACTTTGATGAGTTGCGGATGTTCTGTAACAATGCTCAAGCTTGTGACATTCTCTTCAATGCTTTGTGTCCCGAGGAGTTCAACAAGTTCAGCCGTCTTGAGAATGCAAAAGAGATTTGGGATACTTTGGTGAAATGCACGAAGGTACCGAGTCCGTGAAGGAATCAAAGCTAGATGTTCTTCAAGGTCGACTTGACAAGTTTAAGATGAAGGAAGGTGAAGGAGTCGCTGAAATGTACTCTAGGCTTGCTCTCATCACCAATGAGATGGCAGGCTTAGGAAGCGAAGAAATGACCGACGATTCATCATCAAGAAGATCCTCGAGCTTTGGATGGAAAGTATGACACCGTGTGCACTTTGATCCAGATGATGCCAAACTACAAAGATCTCAAGCCTACCAAGTCATTGGAAGAATTGTTGCTCATGAGATGACACTTAAAGATAAGGAAGAGCTTCACAACAAGTCAAGTGGTGCTTACAAAGCTACAGTTGAAGCTCCCACATCCTCAAGTGACAAGCTAGTTTCCAATGAAGAGATAAGCCTAATGGTGAAGAATTTCAACAAATTCTACAAGAGTAGAAGCAAGGAAAGAAGCTCAAAGTCTAGATCATATGATGAAAAGAGATCTTCTAGTCGTGATCGAAACTGCTACAATTGTGGAAGACCGGACACTACTCAAATGAGTGTTCGACTCCCCACAAGAGAAGAGAAGAATCTCCAAGAAGAAGAAGCTCAAGAGAAGAGTCACCTCAAAAGAGAGAAGGAGTAGAGATGATCGTTATGAGCGAAGATCCTCTCGGAGAAGCAAGGATTAGGAAAGGAAAGACAAGTCATCAAGGAGCTACACAAGAAGAAAACATCAAGCTCATATTGGTGAATGGGTTTCGGCTCCGACTCAACAATCACTCGAAAGAAGCTATCACTCCAACTCCGAATATAGTCAAGATGAAGGTGTTGCCGGTCTTGCTCTCGTGTCCTCCAACTCCAACTCCTATGACATATTTGATTCACCAAATGAGGGAATTGGAAGATGCTTCATGCCAAAAGGCCCCAAGGTATCACATCCTGAGTTTATTGACTTTGATAGTGATGAAGATGACTTGCTTGGTGAAGATGAGCTTTTACATGATAAATCTAGTGAGCTTAGTAATGATGAACATGCTAATAGTCTTTATAGTCGAGAAGAGTCGAATGACAATGCTATGAAGGAGATTGAGCGTCTAACTAAAGAACTAAACACTCTTAAGTTAGCTCATGAAACAACTCAAGAAGATCATAGAGAGCTCCTAAGATCTCATGAGAAGCTACGCTCGAGAAGCTCAATCTAGAGCAAGAACATGAGTTTCTAAAAGCTATCAATGACGATCTTGAAAGAAGAGTTCTTCATATCTTGCCAAACGACTTCTCTTGTCTAATTTCTTGCCACCTATTAAAACTAAGCATGACAAGCATAAGAAAATTCTTCATCTAGTAGTAACAATAATCATGCTAAATCAAATGATGTTACTTCTAGTAGTTCTCTTGATTCCACTAACAATGTTTCAAGCCAAGTTTCACTTGAGCAAGAAAATAGTTTATTGAAAGGGATTATAGAGAAAGGTGTCTACAAGAGTCTTGCGGAAGCAAGAGCTTTGAGGAAATTGTTCGCAAACAAGGAAGACACCGAAGAATCAAGGAATTGGTTTTGAGCGAAAGTTCAACGCCGAGGGTGTTGAATGGGAAGAAGGTCAATATCCCACTCCAAAGTTTGTTTCTCGAAAGAAGAAGTATGATCCTACTTCTTCCAATGAGGAACAAGCTCAAGATGACCTTCCACCACAAGACCACAAGCTAAAAGGCAAGGACAAGCTTCAAGAGGAGATTGATGCATTCATTGAAGCACCCAAGGCCATGGTCAAGTGGGTTCCCAAGGCAACTTCAAGTTCTACTTGACAAGCTCAACTACTACCCCAAGGATTCCCATCAAGATGATGTGGATCCCAAGAAGAAGAACTAGAGAGTTCTTGAGGGTGACTCCGCCAACATACTTCACTCACATTCATTTTGGCAAAGAACTTGTGCAATCAACTTCCACATCTTGCACTAGTTCATGGAGTCACAAACCCTCTTGTTGGTAAGTCAAGGGACAAGGTAATCATTGCTTTCATGGACATCATCTATTGTGTACTTCAATCTATGTCCATGGATATCCTTGTTTGTTCCTTGTGGGACTAACCCATGTAGGTATTGAAAGTGCCCGAATCCAAAGGATTGCTCCCAACTCTTGGTGATCTTCATCAACATTGAGCATCCACATCTTCAACATCTACATGAAGTCTTCAACGACAACCCAAGGTTAGTTTGACCCTTTAAAGGGGTTCTCACATCAAGGGGGAGCTTTGCTCTAAAGAAATGAGCTAAAGCATCTTCAAATGATGTGAACACATTAATGCTTTATGGAAAAGTGGTAACCCCACTTGTGCTTAAACAATGAGTATGACCTATGATCAAATGTTCTCATTTGACTCCTAAGTCAATATACTCATATATAGATGACCTAGTCATCGCCAAATTGTGTGCTAGTAGCTAGTGCTTTGTTTGTGCATGTTTGACACATATTTCATTTGCTATCTTATTGAGTGAGCATGTTGGATGCATGATTTAATCCATTCGAGGACATCCATTTGTTGCTTTGGTCTTTTGGATTTTTCTTTTTGACCAAATGGATGGACAAGAGTGCCTAAGGTCCTCCCCTAGCTATCTATGCTTTCTTGTCTCAAACTCTATTCATGCTTATATCACAAACTTTGAACAAGACTTTTTCGGACAGACCGAGTGAGGAGCACTCGGAGCCACCGATCCGTCAAAAGCCTAAATTCCAAAACCTTCTAAGTACTTTCGGTCAAACCGATATACTCAAATCGGACGAGACCAAATCACTTGGATTGATCTAGGTTTTCACCTCGGTGAAACCGAGTTACAAATTCGGCGTGACGAAGTGTGTAATCGCACGCATTAACCATCTCGGTCCCACCGAGTTTTCCATCTCGGTCCCACCGACAGCCGAAGGGTATATATACCCGAGGACAGCGCGCGTTGATTACTTCTTCAAAACGCCTCGCCCTCAAACCCTTCGCTGCCGTCGCCGTAGTCTCCGGATCGTCTCCGCCGTCACCTGTGCGCCCTCGCCGCGGGTCACCATCGCCGTCAACGGTCAATCCCACCGCACCGTTGTCGCCGTTGTGAAGCTCCACCAGATTGGGTGAGTTTCATCCCTCTCGTGCTTCAACCTCTGATTCTATGCACGAAAGGTTTTGCCTAGCTTCTTGCCAAGATTGAAATCTTCCTATCCAGCAAATTAGATCATAGAACAAAATTCGAGTGAAAATTTTAGGGTTAGGTTTCCGCCGAACACATCTTGGTGTGACCGATTCTACATTCTCGGATGACCGATTTGGCCTCTGGCCATTACCTTTTTTCGGTTAAACCGAGTTGTACAATCGGTAAGACCGAAGTGAAGATTTAGTGAAACCCTAGTGCTCTCGGCTAGACCGAAACCCATTTCGTCCAACCGAAAGTGGTGTGTACGGTTAAGTTTAGACACTTGGATTCACGAATTTTTAGACTCGGTCAGACCGAAATGCATTCTGTGAAAACCTAAAACTAATGTTTGAACTCATTCTTTTTGCAAAATCCTCTGCAGTTTGTGATAACTCTTCCACTCGCCTATACCTATTCCATTCACAGGTTGTCAGTCATGTCTGATGCAAGTGACAGCCAGAACAGGTCTGAATCACCAGTTGAGATTCGAGGCAGTGACAAGTCCTGAAGCAAGCAGTTTTTCAGATGATGGAGAGAGAAGCACTCCAAGTGGTTTGCTGCGGCTGCCACGGGGCGGTGAAGAAGAAGAATTACGATGAGGAGGATTCGACTTTGTTGCGAGATGAGGAGATTACTTCCAAGCCAAAAGGCAAGTGGTTGCCAAGGGCTATCAAGGGCAACAACAAAGAAAGGCACCAAAGAAGGTGAAGAAGTCCTCTGTTGCAAAGAAGCTGAGCATGCAAGAAGAAACCTCCAAAAGATCAAGAAAACTTCCAAGAGGAAGAGGCTAGTCCATGAAGAAGGCGATGATGATGATTACGATGAGGAAGCACCTCAGCCTCCTCGAAGCGAAGTTGATGGGAGATGCCATCAGGGCAGGAGCACCCACAAAAGCTAAGCCATCAGCTCCAGCAAAGGCAGCCCAAGCCAAACCTGCCGCCAAGCCAAAGAAGACTGTGAGAAACATTCTCGCTTGAGAAAGAAGAAGGACAATGTGCCACCTGCTGAATCTGATGAAGAGGCACATGTTTTGCTGAAGCTCAGACAGAAATTGCCAGTTCATAATGATGCTCATCCTCGAGCTGAAAATATGAAGGAAAGAAAGGACAAGGGTCTTAGGCTATGGAGGCAAGTTGATCCATATGCCACCAGGAGAAGGACAGCTGTTGACTCACGGTTCCACACCAGAGAGCAACAAGATTTCTATGAGACAGTTCTTATGGACAAGAAACCAATTGTTGCTGACACCAGGTATGTAGACTGGAAATACATCGACAGTGAAGAGCACAGAGACTATTTCCCACATGTGCATGAGAGCTTCACTGCTTGTGGAGTTGCTGAGTTTGTTGGTCGAAGTTGACGGCTTGGAAGGATGAGATGATCATGCGTTCTATGCCACCGCACACTTCTATCCGGATGGCGAATTGTATGGATGATGAAGACGAGATTCCATTCAACTGTTGAAGAATGGAGAGCGTTCTGAATGCACCGATATCAAGAGACGATGATGTTGATGTCTATGGCATTCCAAAGAAAAATCATGAGTCGATGAGGAACATGTACAATGAGGTACCGACAAGGATGTTGAGTTATGGAAGCTTGGATCGGTTTATCATCTTGAGTGCAGGTCTCCCAACCACTAACACCATTACGAGGCATACTTTGATGCCCAAGTCGAGAGACCACCGCATGATAAGAGGCTATTCTATCAACATGCTGCACATTCTGGATCGAAGACACCTTTTAAGGTGATGGACACGATAGTAGAGACTATCAAGAGGACAAGCAGCGGACTGTAAGAGGTCGTGTGGGTTTGCTCGCATATTCAGATGCTCATTAATGCCAAGTTTGGCACGGACACCTACATTGGATAGACCCCACTTGCCACTGCAGCTGAACATGAAGACAACGAAGTTGTGATGACCGAGGATGCTCCCACATCTGTAGAAGGACATGCTAAGTCTGAAGTCGCCAAACAAGCCAAAGCTAAGAAGGAAGCGGCGGCAGCAAAGAAAGCCCAAGAGCGCTGGAGAACAACTTCTTGAAGCCACTCGAGAGAATTGAACTACGCTTTGCCAAAGATAGTGCGATCTCGGGAGAGCCTTGAGAGGATAGTTGAAGATAAGTTCCATGCTCTTGACGTCAAGTCGATCAAGTGCAGTCACCGTCAACAAGCTTGAGGCGGACATAGAGGAAGCCAAGAGGGAGAAGGCAGAGCTCATGAAGGAGATGGAAGGTGATCTAGTCCAGATGACTATGAGCAGCTGCTGCAGTGCCCACAAAGCCCAGATCATTTGCTATTCGAAAGCAGACCCAAGGGCTACTACATCAAGCACCTCCTACAGCTCCATCGGTTCCAAAGACCAGCTCCAAGTGTCTACTCCTCCAGCTCCACAGACTTCAGCGAAGCATTTGCAGATGCAGCTATCTCCACTCCATCGGCGCAGAGCAGAGCCGCCAGCAGAGTCCATAGTGACGATTAGCTCTATACCTTCGAACTTTTGGTAACTTGTTGCCAAAGGGGAAAATTGTATAGATCATAGGACTTCGAGAGAGAGTGCTCGTTTTTGCTCTTTCGTTTGCGGTTTTCCTTGAGATACTTTTGAGTTCTTTGAGACATTCCGTGTGTTTGATACTCGTTTGCTCTATCTTGATGAGTGCTTGATCATACTATGCTTAATGTGTGCTTGATGCTTATCATAATCTATCCATATCTTGTATGATCATTTACTCATGTCTTGGTGATTGGGTGCATGTTATTCATTCTTATCATTTTGTGCGCTCCACCAAGATGTATGTGACATGGAAGAGTGACCCATGATCCTAATCGATTGTGCATTTGCATTCAAGCGCAAATCTTAAATAATGCACAAATTTAGGGGAGCTCTTGCTTATCACATACTTCTCAAAGCGACGATGTTATTCATTGATTATATCATTTGTCGAAGCTTTGATCTATATGTTGTCATCAATTACCAAAAGGGGAGATTGAAAGTGCAACTAATCCCGGGTGGTTTTGGTAATTAATAACAACATATATATCATTGAACTAATCATTTCTTGAGAATATTTCAAAAGTTCATTGATATGGGTATGGCAATGACCGATGATGTGGACCCTCAAAATGCTAAGGAAAACATTGGCAAAAGCTCAAGACTCCATTTTTGGTTTAGTGATCCAAGATCACATTGAGTCCATAGGGAAGCCAATACTATTAAAAGGGATGAGGTTATGATGATGATCTGGTTGCTCAAAGTGCTTAGTGATTTATCTCTCAAACTATTAGCAATCTTTCATTCCAACATAAACCCATAAGTAATCTCGGTCCCACCGATTCCATAAACTCACCACACCGAGATGAACCACCTCAGCCATATACCCAAACCCTAAGAATCTCGGATTTTCCGATTCCAAACTCGGTCATTCGAAATTGGTGTTGCCAAGCTTCAGAACATACGTACTCAAATCGGTGTCACCGAGATGAGAAAGTTAGTCCCACCGAGATTGGCAAACCCTAGACTTTGGAAGAATCGGACTAACCGAGATTGTATTTTCGGTCCCACTGAAAATCCCAACGTTCACAAGATTTGAACTTTCGGTCTCACCGAGTTGTCAACTTCGGTCCGACCGAGATTGGTCAAATGTGTGTAACAGTTGGATTTTGTGTGGAGGCTATAAATACCCTCCACCTCCTCTTCATTCGTGGAGAGAGCCATCGAAAGATCTACCACTCCTACCTTACATTTCGAGAAGAAAACTACCTACCCTTGTGTTGAGATCAAGTTGCTCCACTCCCACCATATGAAACTTGATTTCTAGCCTTCCCAAGTTGCTTTCCACTCAATCCCTTCCTCCACCACAGCCAAATCGGTGAGGAGAGTTGAGTGTTGGGAGATTATCATTTGAAGCACAAGAGCAAGGAGTTCATCATCACCAACACCATCTATTACCTTTTGGAGGTGGTGCCTCCTAGATTGGTTAGGTGTCGCTTGGGAGCCTCCGTCAAGATGTGGATTTGAACCAAGAAGTTTGTAAGGGCAAGGAGATCGCCTACTTCGTGAAGATCTACCCGAGTAAGGCTAGTCCTCCGTGGGCGTGAGGCCATGATGGCATAGACAAGGTTGCTTCTTCGTGGACCCTTCGTGGGTGGAGCCCTCGTGGACTCTCGCAGCCGTTACCCTCCGTGGGTTGAAGTCTCCATCAACGTGGATTGACGATAGCACCACCTATCGGAACCACGAGAAAAATCTCCGTGTCTCCAAATTGCGTTTGCTCTTCTCCACCTCTTATTTACTACATGTGCAATTTACTTTCCGCTGCCATAACTCTAGAATTGCATGTGTAGGGTGATACTTGACTTGGTCATCATTGTGAACTTGCTAAAAACTTGCCCTAATCAAAAGGCTAAACTTTTAAGTTGTCAAGTAGTCTAATCACCCCCCCTCTAGACATACTTCCGATCCTACACGCCCCCCCTTTCCTTCCCCTCTTCCTCCTCTTTCCCCCCTTCTCCTTCTCCAACTAGGAAAGAAAGGGAGTCCTACTCCCGGTGGGAGTAGGACTCCCCCTGGCGCGCCCCTCCTTGGCCGGCCACCCCCTCCCCTTGGCTCCTTTATATACGGGGGCAGGGGGCACCCTAGAACACAGAAGTTGATCTTTGTGATCGTTCCTTAGCCGTGTGTGGTGCCCCCCTCCACGATAATACACCTCGGTCATATTGTATCGGTGCTTAGGCGAAGCCCTGAGACGGTTGAACATCAAGATCGTCACCACGCCATCGTGCTGACGGAACTCCTCGAAGCTTTCTTTGATCGGGCCCGGAGTGCGTCATCGAGCTGTGCGTGTGTTAAGAACTCGGAGGTGCTGAAATAACGGTGCTTGGATCGGTTGGACCGGAAGACGTCGACTACTTCCTCTACGTTCGTCAACACTTCCACTTGGTCTCGAGGCGTGAGACAACACTCTCCCCTCTCGTTGCTATGCATCACCATGATCTTGCGTGTGCGTGGGAAATTTTTAAATTACTACGTTCCCCAACAAAGGTATCCGAGCCTAGGTTTTATGGTTTGATGTTATATGCACGAGTAGAACACAAGTGAGTTGTGGGCGATATAAGTCATAGTGCTTACCAAAGATGTCATACTTTGGTTCGGGCGGTATTGTTGGATGAAGCGGCCCGGACCGACATTACGCGTCGCTTACGCGAGGCTGGTTCTACCGCCGTGCTTTGCACATAGGTGGCTGGCGGTGTCGGTTTCTCAACTTTAGTTGAACCGAGTGTGGCTACGCCTGGTCCTTGCGAAGGTTAAAACAACACCAACTTGACAAACTATCGTTGTGGTTTTGATGTGTAGGTGAGATTGGTTCTTGCTTAAGCCCGTAGCAGCCACGTAAAACTTGCAACAACAAAGTAGAGGACGTCTAACTTGTTTTTGCAGGGCATGTTGTGATGTGATATGGTCAAGACATGATGCTAAATTTTATTGTATGAGATGATCATGTTCTGTAATCGAGTTATCGGCAACTGGCAGGAGCCATATGGTTGTCGCTTTATTGTATGCAATGCAATCGCCCTGTAATGCTTTACTTTATCACTAAGTGGTAGCAATAGTCGTAGAAGCATAAGATTGTCGAGACGACAACGATGCTACGATGGAGATCAAGGTGTCGCGCCGGTGACGATGGTGATCATGACGGTGCTTCAGAGATGGAGATCACAAGCACAACATGATGATGGCCATATCATATCACTTATATTGATTGCATGTGATGTTTATCTTTTATGCATCTTATCTTGCTTTCATTGACGGTAGCATTTTAAGATGATCTCTCACTAAATTATCAAGAAGTGTTCTCCCTGAGTATGCACCGTTGCCAAAGTTCATCGTGCCCAGACACCACGTGATTGTCGGGTGTGATAAGCTCTACGTCCATCTACAATGGGTGCAAGCCAGTTTTGCACACGCAGAATACTCGGGTTAAACTTGACGAGCCTAGCATATGCAGATATGGCCTCGGAACACGAAGACCGAAAGGTCGAGCGTGAATCATATAGTAGATATGATCAACATGAGATGTTCACCATTGAAAACTAATCCATTTCATGTGATGATCGGTTATGGTTTAGTTGAATTTGGATCACGTGATCACTTAGAGGATTAGAGGGATGTCTATCTAAGTGGGAGTTCTTAAGTAATATGATTAATTGAACTTAAATTTATCATGAACTTAGTACCTGATTGTATCTTGCTTGTCTATGTTGATTGTAGATAGATGGCCCGTCTTTGTTGTTCCATTGAATTTTAATGCGTTCCTTGAGAAAGCAAAGTTGAAAGATGATGGTAGCAACTACGCGGATTGGGTCCGTAACGAGGATTATCCTCATTGTTTGCACGAAAAAGTTACGTCCTGGAAGCACCGCTGGGTGCAGAACCTCTCGCGATGCAACCGACGGCGTTAAACGTCTGCGAGCAAAGCGATGACTACTCGATAGTTCAATGTGCCATGCTTTACGGCTTAGAACCGGGACTTCAACGACGTTTTGAGCGTCATGGAGCATATGAGATGTTCCAGAGTTGAAGTTAATATTCGAAAAACGCCGGATTGAGAGATATGAAGTCTCCAATAAGTTCTATAGCTGCAAGATGGAGGAGAATAGTTACGTCGGTGAGCATATACTCAAGATGTCCGGGTATTGTAATCAATTGATTCAACTGGGAGTTACTCTTCCGGATGATAGCGTCATTGATGAATTCTCCAATCACTTCCACCAAGCTACAAGAGCTTCGTGATGAACTATAATATGCAAGGGATGGATAAGACAATTCTGAGCTCTTCGCAATGCTAAAGGCTGCGGAGGTAGAAATCAGAAGGAGCATCAAGTGTTGATGGTCAATAAGACCACTAGTTTCAAGAAAAGGGCAAAGGGAAGAAGAAGGGAACTTCAAGAAGAACAGACAAGCAAGTTCTTTGCTCAAGAGAAAAACCCAAGTCTGGACCTAAGCTGGCCCCGAGTGCTTCTCTGCAAGCGGTAGTCCTTTGAAGCGGAACTGCCCCAAATATTTGGCGGATAAGAAGGATGGCAAGGTGAACAAAGGTATATGTGATATACATGTTATTGATGTGTACCTTACTAGAGCTCGCAGTAGCACCTGGGTATTTGATACTGGTTCTGTTGCTAATATTTGCAACTCGAAATAGGGACTACGGATTAAGCGAACGCTAGTAAAGGACGAGGTGACGATGCGCGTGGGAAATGGTTCCAAAGTCGATGTGATCGCGGTCGGCACGCTACCTCTACATCTACCTTCGGGATTAGTATTAGACCTAAATAATTGTTATTTGGTGCCAGCGTTGAGCATGAACATTATATCTGGATCTTGTTTGATGCGAGACAGTTATTCATTTAAATCAGAGAATAATGATTGTTCTATTTATATGAGTAATATCTTTTATGGCCATGCACCCTTGAAGAGTGGTCTATTTTTGATGAATCTCAATAGTAGTGATACACATATTCATAATGTTGAAGTCAGCAGATGCAGAGTTGATAATGATAGTGCAACTTATTTGTGGCACTGCCGTTTAGGTCATATCGGTTTAAAGCGCATGAAGAAACTCCATACTGATGGACTTTTGGAACCACTTGATTATGAATCACTTGGTACTTGCGAACCGTGCCTCATGGGCAAGATGACTAAAACGCCGTTCTCCGGTACTATGGAGAGAGCAACAGATTTGTTGGAAATCATACATACAGATGTATGTGGTCCGATGAATGTTGAGGCTCATGGCGGATATCGTTATTTTCTCACCTTCACAGATGATTTAAGCAGATATGGGTATATCTATTTAATGAAGCATAAGTCTAAAACATTTGAAAAGTTCAAAGAATTTCATAGTGAAGTTGAAAATCATCGTAATAAGAAAATAAAGTTTCTATGATTTGATCGTGGAGGAGAATATTTGAGTTACGAGTTTGGTCTACACTAGAAACAATGCGGAATAGTTTCGCAACTCATGCCACCCGGAACACCACATCGTAATGGTGTGTCCGAACATCGTAATCGCAATTTACTTGATATGGTGCGATCTATGACGTCTCTTACAGATTTACCGCTATTGTTTTGGGGTTAT
>CM038143.1:102496821-102679321 GCA_021437245.1 Aegilops speltoides | reverse complement strand
TTCCTACCCTATGAACTAAATGAGGCGTGAATGTATCCGTTTCGACTAAGCCTACAATTTTAGGAGGTTGGGCTATTGGCTGATCGACGAGGATAAGTATAAGCATACCCCGAGCTAATCATCCCTAAAGTTTCTCTTTGGTGAGTGTTTTGCAAGTACTATAGCTCTCATAGTAGCTAGCCTACCAACACCAAGAATCATCAAACAAGCCCTACTGATATGATAAATAGTTCAAACTTACATCTAAGCATGCCATATATTACATCAAAAGCTGGTGAGGATACATCTGTTTCCATAACTCGGAGAGGGTTCGCATGATTCACTATCAAACAAAAGTAGCAAGTACCGCCCACACAAGACAGTGCAGTAGCCCTAAGATGGTTTGATAACACACATCGTTCTGGTAATTAAACACAGGGCAATGCAAACTACCGTGAAGGATTAGCGCGACCAACTATTTCTTGTCATCGATCTCTCGGGCAATGACCACAACACGGACAGTGGCATGAGAATCGATCTCTGGGGCGATGTCCACAGGACTGACCGCGACATCGGAATCGATCTCTGGGGCGATGTCCACAGGATGGACAGCGGCATCGGAATCGATCTCCGGGGAGATGCCAACAGGACGGACCGCGACATCGAAAACGATCTCTGGGGCGTTGTCCACAGGACGGGCCACAACATCGGAATCATTAAGGACGTCCACCGGCACCTGCACAACCCTAACATATTAGCAAGCACATTGCAAATAATCAAAAACCACAACTATGGTAATAAGCCATTATTTTTTACCTTGTGGAGCTCACCGGGGGATCCCATCCCTCCGGGGGGCATCTCCTCGTCCTCGATGGGGGCCATCACCTTGCCAGGGGGAATACTGCTTCTCAACGGCGACTATCTCCTCAAACTCGGCCTTGAGCCTTGCATAGGTGGCCATCAGAGTTTCTAGGGTAGGCACGATGGGGCCCGTGCTGTTCTTCCAACTTTCTTTGAGGACTTCGTCCGCTAACGTCGTCAACTCTTGGCCAGTGCATGTTTCTTGGAGTTCTTCGTCTCCATGGGTTGGCCCGCCAACATGGTCAACTCGTTGGTTGGTGCTCGCTTCCTGGAGATCGCTGTCTCTAGTGGGTTGTCCGCCGACAACTCTTTGCCTAGTGCTCCAGGATCCATCAATAAACTGACAAACAAAAAGCAATCGAAATGAAACCATAATCGCAATGAAAACAGGAAAATAATAGGCTGTGAGAATCGGTCGGTGCTTCGCAAAAAGAAGATTCTTGGAATCAAAATATAGCAGCATCACTGATTCGCCCACCTTTCCTTCGTCGGTACAGAAGAAAAATGGCAGAAGTGAGTAGCCTGGAGTGAGATTTTCTTCAAGAAAGGGGAGAAAGGGCTTCAACGAGTGTTCAATTGAAATGATGGTTGCTTCGTCCAGTCCACCTTCGAGGCCACTTTGCCACTGCTGGTAAAGGTGTGGGTTTTGTGATATGACTAGTCACGACAGCCACACCAGGGTGACTGGTGAGTCTCGACTGTAGCACCTCGTTGTGATTTGGTGGATGGGACGCGGGCCCGGATGCTTTGATGTCCCGCATGTAGATAGAGTGGCTAGTCATATAGGAGTGCTCAATATTGTGCACCGCGACCAAGGCGGAGAGGAAAACAAGAGAACTACGTAATTAATGCATGATTTTAATTAGGGTAGTTTTGTAAAGTACGAGATACATTCCTCCAATCGCAAAATGCCTTGGTTGATGAGATTTGAGATTTGAGCCCTATAAACCTGAAGGGAGGGAGTACTGCACGCAGTGTAGTCTAGTCACTTGTTGAAATCTCTAGAAAGGCAAATACTCCTTTCCAGTTTATAGGGCTATACTAGCAAGTAGTACTAGCACTACAATAGTGGGCTCAAATAGCAATTTTGTCTCATGCAACATGCAAGAGCCTGGCTATATGTGTGCTCCAAGACACCGCACCACGCCCACCCCTACACAAAGACTGCCACGCGAGCATTCGCAACTTCCATGTTTGGGTTGCGCTTGGCTCTTCGCCTCTTTGAGAATACTAACAATGATGTTACTCCTACTTCTACAGTATCGAATCCACTGCTGCATGTCCGTCCACCTCGTGCGGGAGGGATAGCGTGTAGCGAAAGCTTCTACTAGTCCTGCCAGCCACCACGCTCATGCGCGAGGGAGGGATGCAGCTTCATTGACTTACTGCTCCTGCCTTTGCGTCTATGACAGGTGGGCCCAGTAGGTGGTTGGCCCACCTGTCATGCAACCAAAGGCAAGTGCAGTTAATGCACCGGAGCTCAGTCCGCGAGGGAGAGGGCATTGTAGTAATCAAACTTCTCGGTCTTGTACGAGTTGACGCGACACATCAAAGCACTGCACTCGATATAAGTCTTTTTACACATTTCAAATGGACTACAACATACGGATGTATGTAGACATATTTTGCTTCGTATGTAGTCACTTGTTGCAATCTCTAGAAAGACTTATAATTGGAAATGGAGGGAGTACAACGCATGCATGCATGCCGTGACTTTCCTTTTGATACTTGCATGTGTTGATTTGATGCACCTTGCCAAATTTTGACTATAAATTTAACTAACCAAATTTTCATGCATGTCACAAAAAATTACGGGGCTTTTTGGATTGTGACTATGTTTATCTTATGCTGCCACATTATTTTTCCCAGACTTGCCACACTTGCCTAACTTGAGTTGCTCAAATTGTTAGACACACTTTGGCTTGCCTAAGGGAATATTGCCACACTTTTTGTGTCTATGACATGTGGGGTTCACTGCTAATAAAAAATTTCTTGTCTTAGGTGTGGCTAATAAAAAGACTTATATTTAGGAATGGAGGGAGTAGAAAATATAAATAATAATGCATGTTGCGGCAACCCACGTTTCCGATAATTTTAGCCGTGGGCTTGTTCACGATTTTTATGAGGGGGTGGTTGTTCATTTAATGGAGGGACTTGTACCAAACTTGAACGATACAAAGTGCGACCTAGCACACCGTAACACCACTTGGAACAAGCGGGTAGCTATCTCAAAAAACAATCAGCAACTAAAAAAACGGTGACCTGACACGTAGTACACAATTTTAAACGTTTGTTCTAATGGAGTGAAAAAGGAAAAATACCCCACTACGTATATATAGGTAGGAGCCTCCGCACTTGCTTGCTAGGGTTGCTCTATTCACACACTCTCATCCTCTCCAGATCTAAACAAGAAAGGGGTGGTAACACTGTCTTTCTCCCTTCAAAAAACACTATCTTTCTATCCTCACCGCTGGTTACAGATCCGGACGTATCCCCCTCCACCGGTGAAGAGGAGGAGGGGTAGCGTTTAGGCCGTTGTCGACAGCAAGGGAGGAGACCCACTGCCGGCCGCATCGTTATCTCTGGCCGAGCGCCGGTGCAAGAGGTCCTCCGATCCCTTCATTGTTGCCCTAGTGTGGGCGGATCCGGCCTCCCGCCACCCACCTATCCACACCCCGACGTCCTTCAGGTATATGTTCCTTCGAAACCGCCTTAGCTCTACTTCCGTAGCTTGCTACGTCACTGCATGTGCATCATTTTCTACCTCTCAGCCCCTCTCGATCGGATGGTCCATCATCACCTATTTTTTTCTTCTATTGTTAGAGGTAAAGCTACTTCATGGAGTCGAATCTTGTACTTGGTTCAAACAAGAAATAAAGTGGGGGTGGGGGAATTTAGTATGTACTCCCTCCGTCCCATAATATAAGAATGTTTTTGACACTAGTGTAGTGTAAAAAACATTCTTATATTATGGAACAGAGGTAGTACATCGGACTTGGTACAAACAGGAAGGAAAGGGGGTGAAAGTAGTACAGACTGGTCATCCAACCGGTCTCTTGGTCGAAAAGGGAAATATAGGGGTAACGTTGTACACAGTGGTATGACCGGGACTAGATTTGCTATCCACACATAGGAGTAGGTGGCTAGAGTGAACAAAAATGGGAGCAACCCAGATATGTTTCTTGGATGTTTGTTTCTCGGGGTAACAAACTATGAATCACCACTTTATGCCCCTATTTAGGTACATGGTGCTGGACTGCTGGTGCACCCACAGTCCCATGCCCTTATACCAAATATTTAGCTATTCTTAATCTAATGCCCTTGGTAAAATGAAGCCATTCCACTGTTATAAGCCATGACAAGTTTAGCCAAAAAAATTGCCTGTAATTGTTTGAGACTCTGACTGTTTCCTCTCTAGCTTTTTGTGCAAACAGGGATATCCCTTTCACCTGGTTGCTGTTTTGACCTTTTGGTGCACTGCACAAAACTCTTCTTAAAAGAAGTGATTTTGTGCTGTTTAACTGGAATGTAATAATGGAATAGTTGGTTCATTTCGATGGAACTGCACAAAGGGAGATCTGTGTTCCAATCCTCATCATCCATATTGGCGCCATAACCTTCCTTTAGGTAAGAATGATATTTACTGCATGTGTTTATCTCTATTTTTGACTGCCATGAGAAAATAATGCTATTTTTTACTAGTACACTTGTACTCCCTCACTGACAAAACCAATTCTGAAATAGAAGGCCAATCATGTAGTTGGCTTCACCAACTGGTGAGGAGAAAGAGAAACAGAGCATGAACAGGAAGAAGAAGAATAATAAACAGTGCCAAGGCGATCTTGCTGAAGCCAGAGGCCTCAGTCGAGGCCATTCAAGGACTTCGGCAATGACTACCTTACATGTGAGACGATCCTCCAGAGAGCCCTTCTACTTCTACTGTCTCACTTAATTAATTAGGAGTACTTAAGTACCACTAATTTATTGCTGCCTAATTTTCCTATTAGAGTTAAACAAATGTTTAGTAGCACCCTATGCTGAATCATGTACATGTGTATGCTTGTCTATGGAGGTGAATCATGTGGTGAAGCAGGGAGGGAATATTATTAGTGTCATGACATAACAGTGCTATTGTTTTGCATGTCAATTTATTGCCATTGGTTCAATGAGGCAATGTTTCGCGTATTGTCCATCAAGAATTTGATGCTACTGTTAGAGTAATATGCTAATGTCTTTCTATCCTTTCTCACTAAGCCAATGAAGGTTTCACCTTGTTCCTACTTGTGCAAACAGGGATCATGTTGTGCCAATCATACATTTTAGTGGAACTACACAATACAATACAATGAACTGTATCCCAGCCAGTGCTTTAACTCTGCTGGAAGTACTTGATAATCTTTCGATATAATCTCAGCACTGGTAAATATGAGTGATTTCAACCATACATTTGAAGTGCACAAAAATATATACTATTGAGTGATTACAGTGAGTGCTTTATCATCTCTTATGGGACTACATGAATAAGCTTTTTTCCTCAGGTTGTTACGGGCCTAAGGCCTTCATCCATATTAGTTTGATGTCTTCTCTATTTGTATCATGCTACTGTCATGCGAAACTCCTTTATCTTTGCACATTAAAGTTTTGCAACCTATGATACATGGTGATAACCCACAAGTGTAGGGGATCGCAACAGCTTTCGAGGGTAAAGTATTCAACCCAAATTTATTGATTCGACACAAGGCGAGCCAAATAATATTCTCGAGTATTAGTAGTTGAGTTGTCAATTCAACCACACCTGGATAACTTAGTATCTGTAGCAAAGTATTTAGTAGCAAAAGTGGTATGATAATAAAGGTAACGGTAGCAAAAGTAAAGATAAATGTTTTTGGGTTTTTTTAGAGTTGTAACAGTAGCAACGGAAAAGAAAATAAGCGAAGAACAATATGTGAAAAGCTCGTAGGCAATGGATCAGTGATGGATAATTATGCCGGATGTGATTCCTCATGCAATAGTTATAACATAGGGTGATACAGAACTAGCTCCAATTCATCAATGTAATGTAGGCATGTATTCCGTAAATAGTCATACATGCTTATGGAAAAGAACTTGCATGACATCTATTGTCCTACCCTCCCGTGGCAGCAGGGTCCTAGCGGAAACTAAGGGATATTAAGGCCTCCTTTTAATAGAGAACCAGAACAAAGCATTAGCACATAGTCAATACATGAACTCCTCAAACTACGGTCATCACCAAGAAGTATCCCGATTATTGTCACTTCGGGGTTGTCGGATCATAACACATAATAGGTGACTATAGACTTGCAAGATAGGATCAAGAACACACATATATTCATGAAAATATAATAGGTTCAGATCTGAAATCATGGCACTCGGGCCCTAGTGACAAGCATTAAGCATAGCAAAGTCATAGCAACATCAATCTCAGAACATAGTGGATACTAGGGATCGAACCCCAACAAAACTAACTTGATTACATGGTAAATCTCATCCAACCCATCATCGTCCAGCAAGCCTACGATGGAATTACTCACGCACGGCGGTGAGCATCATGAAATTGGTGATGGAGGATGGTTGATGATGACGACGGCGATGAATCCCCCTCTTTGGAGCCCCGAACGGACTCCAGATCAGCCCTCCTGAGAGAGATTAGGGCTTGGCGGCGGCTCCGTGTCGTAAAACGTGATGAAACTTTCTCTCTGATTTTTTTCTCCCCGAACGTGAGTATATGGAGTTGGAGTTGAGGTCGGTGGAGGTCCAGGGGGGCCACGAGATAGGGGGGCGCGCCCCCCGGTCTCGTGGACAGGCCCTGGGCCCACTGGTATATTTCTTTCGCCCAGAAATTCATATTAATTCCAAAAAGTGCCTCCGTGGATTTTCAGGACATTCCGAGAACTTTTCTTTTCTACACATAAAACAACATCATGGCAGTTCTGCTGAAAACAACGTCAGTCTGGGTTAGTTTCATTCAAATCATGCAAGTTAGAGTCCAAAACAAGGGCAAAAGTGTTTGGAAAAGTAGATACGTTGGAGACGTATCAACTCCCCCAAGCTTAAACCTTTGCTTGTCCTCAAGCAATTCAGTTGATAAACTGAAAGTTATAAAGAAAAACTTTTACAAACTCTATTTGCTCTTGTTGTTGTTAACATGAAAAGCCAGCATTCAAGTTTCAGCAAATATTATGAACTAACCATACTCACAATAACACTTAGCTTTCACAATTACTCATATCAATAGCATAATCAGCTAGCGAGCCATAATAATAAAACTCGGATGACAACACTTTCTCAAAATAATTATAACATGATATAACAAAATGGTATCTCGCTAGCCCTTTCTGAGACCGCAAAACATAAATGCAGAGCACCTTTAAAGATCAAGGACTGACTAAACATTGTATAATTCATGGTAAAAGAGATCCAGTCAAGTCATACCCAATATAAACCAATAATAATGAATGCAAATGACAGTGTGCTCTCCAGCGGGTGCTTTTAATAAGAAGGGTGATGACTCAACATAAAAGTAAATAGATAGGCCCTTCGCAGAGGGAAGCAGGGATTTGTTGAGGTGCCAGAGCTCAATTTTAAAATAGAGATTGAATAACATTTTGAGCGGCATACTTTCACTGTCAACGCAACAACTATGAGATGGTTGTATCTTCCATACTACATGCATTATAGGCAGTTCCCAAACATAATGGTAAAGGTTTATACTCCCCCAACCACCAACAAGCATCAATCCATGGCTTGCTCGAAACAACGAGTGCCTCCAACTAACAACAGCCCTGGGGGAGTTTTGTTTAATTATTTTGATTTTCTTTGATCTTTTTGGATCATGGGACTGAGCATCCCGGTTACCGGCCCTTTCTCGTGAATGAGGAGCAGAGTCCACTCCTCGTGAGAATAACCCACCTAGCATGGAAGATAAAGGCAGCCCTAGTTGTAACATGAGCTGCTCGAGCATACAAAACAGAATTTCATTTGAAGGTTTGGACTTTGGCACATACAAATTTACTTGGAACGGCAGGTAAATACCGCATATAGGAAGGTATAGTGGACTCATATGGAACAACTTTGGGGTTTAAGGAGTTTGGATGCACACGCAGTATTCCCGCTTAGTATAGGTGAAGGCTAGCAAAAGACTAGGAAGCGACCAACTGAGAGAGCGACAACAGTCGTAAACATGCATTAAAATTAATTTACACCGAATACAAGCATGAGTAGGATATAATCCACCATGAACATAAATATCGTGAAGGCTATGTTGATTTGATTCAACTACATGCATGAACATGTGCCAAGTCGAGTCGCTCAATTCATTTAAAGGAGGATACCATCCCATCATACCACATCATAATCATTCTAATAGCATGTTGGCACGCAAGGTAAACCATTATAACTCATAGCTATCAAGCATGGCACAAGCAACTATAATATCTAAATGTCATTGCAAATATGTTTACTTCATAATAGCTGACTCAGAAACGATGAACACATCATATTTACAATAACAAGAGAGGTCGAGTTCATACCAGCTTTTCTCATCCCAATAAGTCCATCATATATCGTCATTATTGCCTTTCACTTGCACGACCGCACGATGTGTATAATAATAAGAGTGCACGTGCATTGGACTAAGCTGGAATCTGCAAGCATTCAACTCAAGAGATAAGACAAGGTAATATGGGCTCTAAGTTAAATAAACAATCATGCATATAAGAGCCACTAAACATTTTCAATATGGTCTTCTTGACCCCCAAAGGAAAGAAAAGAAAATAAAACTATTTACACAGGAAAGCTCCCAACAAGTAAGAAGAAGAACTATAAATCTTTTTGGGTTTTCATTTAATTTCTACTACAAGCATGGAAATTAAACTAACTAATTTTTTTGGTTTTCTTAAAATTTATCAAGCACACAAGAAGAAAACTAGAAAAAGAAATTTAAACTAGCATGGATAATACAATGAAAGAGTATGAGCACCGACGACTAGTGCATGAACATGAATGTAAAGTCGGTGAGAAATACGTACTCCCCCAAGCTTAGGCTTTTGGCCTAAGTTGGTCTAATACCAAGGATCGCCTAGCTGATATCCATAAGTGAAACCGGGGTTGTATTGAGATGCAGCGGCAACCGCCTCCTGAGCTGCAGCATGTTGGCAAGCTGCCTCCACTCCCCTCTCGTATTCAGCTGCTTCCTCCCTGGTGATAACATATCTTCCTTTTGCCTGATAATCAAAAAGGTAGGGAGCGGGAAGAGTAACAGGGACAATGTTGCGTCTGTCATAGATTAGTCGATAATGGAGGAATTGTTCATTCCTCTCAAGAAAATGATGATTGAACATAGCTTCTTTATCCAAATAAACAGGAGGTAAAATCATATACCCCTCTCGTGGGGCTATATTAAGATAATTAGCCACACGGGTTGCATAAATTCCTCCAAATAAATCTCCCTTTCTACTATTATTCTACAACCTACGTGCAACTATTGCCCCCAAGTTATAACCTTTATAACCTGAAACAACATTCTTGAGGACACAAAGATCAGGGACACACATGTGACAAGCTTCGTCTTTACCGTTAATGCATCTACCAATAAAGAGAGCAAAATAATGTATAGCCGGAAAATGAATGCTCCCTATGGTAGCTTGTGCTATGTCCCTAGATTCTCCCACAATAATACTAGCAAGAAAATCTCTAAATTCAGATTTGCGAGGATGATTGATATTACCCCACTGCGGGAGTTTGCAAGCAGTTGTGAAATCCTCTAAATCCATGGTATAAGATGTATCATAAATATCAAACATGACACTAGGAGTATTACGCGTACAATTATATTGGAACCTCCGCACAAAGGAATCAGCCAATTGATAGTACTGAGGACACTTATCTTGTAAGAAGTTCTCCAGCTCGACATTACGCACATACGCGTCAAATTCCTCCTTGAAGCCTGCTTCGACCATAAAATCATCAGATGGCCACTCACAAGCCCATACATTTGCGTCCCTCGGCAATTCAACATCTTGCTCACGTATAGCAATTCTTGGCCCTTTCTTTGCCGAGGAACCACCTTGGTACATTCTTCTAAGCATAATTCTTTTTCTGAAAATTTCTAAAATTTTAGTAACTTCAAAATAAAAGTGAATAAAAATAAGCAAGATTGATAGCAACTACTCCTACAAGTGCCTAGAGCCTATATCATGCATTAGAATTGCTTGGGACCTCAAAAATTTAACATGCAAGCTCAAGAACATGGTCACCTAAGCAGCAAAAAATTTGCAATGAATAAAGCACTAGAACAAAAACTAATTGGACCAATGGAGGAGTCACATACCAAGCAATAATCTCCCAAAGCAGTTTTGTGAATGGAGCTTTGAGCAAGGAGATCGAAAATCGCAGCAAAACGAGCTAGAACTCGTGCTTGAGCTGGATGGGGATTTTTTTGGCGAGAAGATGAAGTGTGTGGGTGCTGGCATAAGTGGAGGGGGGCCACCAGGGGCCCACGAGACAGGGGGGCGCGCCCTCCACTCTCGTGGCCTGGTGCTTGCCCCTCCTGAAGTGATTTCAGTGACTAAAATCCTCAAATATTCCATAAAAAATCATACTAAATTTGCAGAGCATTTGGAGCACTTTTATTTTCGGACTATTTTTTAATGCACGGATAATTCAGAAAAACAGACAGATAATAGTATTTTTGCTTTATTTATTCTAAATAACAGAAAGTAAAAAGAGGGTACAGAAGGTTGTGCCTTCTAGTTTCATCCATCTCGTGATCATCAAAATGAATCCACTAACAAGGTTGATCAAGTCTTGTTAACAAACTCATTCTGAATAACACGGAACCAGAGAAATTTCGAATAACACTAAGTTACCTCAACGGGGATATGAAAATCCCCAACAATAAGAATATCATACTTTTTCTTGACAGTAGGGAGAGGAAATTCAAAACCTCCAATAATAATAGTTGGAATTTGTCCAATAGAATTGATGCTATGAACTTGAGATTGTTTCCTTGGAAAGTGTACCGTATGCTCATTACCATTAACATGAAAAGTGACATTGCCTTTGTTGCAATAAATAACAGCCCCTGCAGTATTAAGAGAAGGTCTACCAAGGATAATAGACATACTATCGTCCTCGGGAATATCAAGAATAACAAAGTCTGTTAAGATGGTGACATTTGCGACCACAACAGGCACATCCTCACAAATACCGACAGGTATAGCAGTTGATTTATCAGCCATTTGCAAAGATATTTCAGTAGGTGTCAACTTATTCAATTCAAGTCTACGATATAAAGAGAGAGGCATAACACTAACACCGGCTCCAAAATCACATAAAGCAGTTCTAGCATAATTTCTTTTAATGGAGCATGGTATAGTTGGCACACCCGGATCTCCAAGTTTCTTTGGTATTCCACCCTTAAAAGTGTAATTAGCAAGCATGGTGGAAATTTCAGCTTCCGGTATCTTTCTTTTATTGTAATAATATCCTTCATATATTTAGCATAAGGATTACTTTAAGCATATCAGTTAAGCGCATACGTAAGAAAATAGATCTAATCATTTCAGCAAAGCGCTCAAAATCCTCATCATCCTTTGTTTTGGATTGTGACGCCCCCGATTCAATTGTACACTAATCATACACGCAAACGGTACGATCAAAATCAGGGACTCACGGGAAGATATCACAGCACAACTCTAAAACGTAAATAAGTCATACAAGCATCATAATACAAGCAAGGGGCCTCGAGGGATCGAATACAAGTGCTCGATCATAGACGGGTCAGCGGAAGTAACAATATCTGAGTACAGACATAAGTTAAACAAGTGCCATAAGATGGCTAGCACAAACTGGGATACAGATCGAAACAGGCGCAGGCCTCCTGCCTGGGATCCTCCTAAACTACTCCTGATCGTCGTCAGCGGCCTTCATGTAGTAGTAGGCACCTCCAGTGTAGTAAGAGTCATCGTCGACGGTGGGGTCTGGCTCCTGGGCTCCGGCATCTAGTTGCGACAACCAGGTAGAAGGGAAAGGGGGAAAAGAGGGAGAAAAGCAACCGTGAGTACTCATCCAAAGTACTCGCAAGCAAGGAGCTGCACTACATATGCATGGGTACATGTGTAAAAGGGCAATATCGGTGGACTAAACTGCAGAATGCCAGAATAAGAGGGGGATAGCTAGTCCTATCGAAGACTATGCTTCTGGCAGCCTCCGTCTTGCAGCATGTAGAAGAGAGTAGATTGAAGTCCTCCAAGTAGCATCGCATAGCATAATCCTACTCGGCGATCCTCCCCTCGTCGCCCTGTGGAAAAGCGATCACCGGATTGTCTATGGAACTTGTCTGGGTGTGTTTTATTAAGTATCCGGTTCTAGCTGTCATAAGGTCAAGGTACAACTCTGGGTCATCCTTTTACCGAGGGGCACGGCTATTCGAATAGATAAACTTCCCTGCAGGGGTGCACCACATTTCCCAACACGCTCCCATTTGGCCAGACACACTTTCCCGGGTCATGCCCGGCCTCGGAAGATCAACACATCGCAGCCCTACCTAGGCACAATAGAGAGGTCAGCATGCCGGTCTAAATCCTATGGCGCAGCACTACTAGGGAAAAGGGTAGCAGCAGCGCGGGTTTTAGATGTATCAGTAGCGCGGGTACACGCGCTACTAATACGGCGCTTCTGACTAACTCATAGCGATGGCGTGAGCACCAGCGCTCTTGCTACACAAGTGTAGCAGCAGCGCGGTTATGGGAAGCTCGCTACGCTAGTAGCGCTAGCGCTCTTTGGCGGACGCTCTCGCTATTGAGGCACTGCTGCTAACTTTTGTACACTCGCTACTGCTAATTTAAGTAGTTTTTTTGGCTTATTTGTTTTGTATTTGAACCGGCTTTATAGAAGAATCTTTAGCACATAGAAATGTCATCATGATACACATACAAATGCATGCGAGACCACAAATGTAATCATAGCATGTACATACAAATAGTCTCTTCATAATCATCATCCAACACAAAGTGATATCTTGTCATCATCTCGAAAATAGCAATACATGCAAGTCTCGAATACTTGCAACTACAACAACGTCATCCATCTAAACAAAGGTATACGCAAGAAGTGCTATCACTATGAGTGAGAGCGGAACCATGCAATACATGAGGTGGCGATTCTGAGTCCTCTCTTGCGCTAGCGTGAACCTCAAGTAACTAGCTTCTCCTTCTTGTGCCTTTTGAAGCCTTTATGGCTGGCGCCGTGAACCCATTCACTTGCGCCTGACACTCATGCCACTCGTTGTATAGCCCCGGAACCTTCCCTTTGTACACGACATAACATTTCCATCTCGCCATCAAGAAACTAGGTACCTGTTAGAGATGCATGTTCATGAAGAGGATGTACAATCATATATATGCAACAAAATATACTAGAGCAACACCAAAAAAGATAGGTTAGCAACTAGATGCAACATATACAATACGCAAATTAATTAACTAGAGGTATGCAGGTCATCGTACGCAAACTAACAAAGTAGCGTTACGCAAGTTCGGCAGGGACCGTGGACATCACAAAGTTTCATCGCTACAAAAAGTATACAAGTTCAACCGACACATATCATCATCATCGGCATCATAAATCACTAGAAGTTCCATCCTTCCATATCATCGAGGACGAACCCTAGCTGCTTGAACGGCGTGAGGTCTAGACGTTGCATGCCTATGCGAGTTCGGACGTCACCGCGATATAGGGCCGTGGTGGAACATCCCTTCTCATCGATTTACTTCTTTCATGATGATCATCGCAATGTTGCTTTGGATGCGAAAGAAGTCATCTCTAAGTTTATAATTCTCTTCTCCATGAGATTCTAGCCACTTGTGGATATGATCATCATTTCTGCTGTTAATGCGAAGCTTTTGGTGATCCGTGTTGAACTGAATCATGAGATGGACGATGTAGAATCCATCCTTCTTGCTTGGTTTTGGGACATGGATGCAGGAGAAGTTAGTTTTATCTTGCTAAACCCATCTTCTTGTTCCTTTGTTTCCTGATATGCACGTGGCCACCTCTAAAGCTGAAGCCTTGGAGAGCATCATCTAGAATATTCATTATGTGGGTGTAGTCCTTTTTCTTGTAGTCTATGGAAGGGTCAAAATACACGGCGTGGGAGACTTGCGGGTAAAGAACGATAAGGACGGTGCGCCCGTTGCTGCGGGGAAAAGACACCTCAAATTATTCCCCATATGAGAGAGAAGGAATGATTGAAATGTACGAAAGGGTTGTCCGGAACTGACTTACTTTGGATGATAAGGCACGAGGACAATTTCCCGGTCCTTATTCTGTACCATGAAGTTTTGGAGGTACTCCCTAGCAGTTTCACGCTCAAAGTCGCCGAGACTCAAGAAAGACTCGTGCATGTAGTACGGATCCGCCACACAGATTTGCGAGACTTCTTCACTCTTCACGATGGAGCTCATATGTAGCGCAAAAAGGTAGACGATAGTAAAATCAAGCCGCCTTGTTAGAAACATCTCAAAGATATGGTCAAACCGCAGGAAGAACACCTCCGCGGGCCGTGTGTCGACGTAGCACTTCCCTCGTGCACACGAGCGCGTGTGTCGGATATCCCGGATCCTTTGAGGCTAGTAGGCTTTTCTCGGTCGACAAACATGGTCGTGCAGTCTCCTGAGATCCCCTGATAGTGCCTCCAGCAGTTTCGGTGGTAGCATCGGCTCGCCCGTGAGATGGAACATGACCGCACCTTTCACGGGTACACGCTCTTCGTAATGCATCGTCTGCTGCTGTGTGCTCGGCTTGTTTGGAGGCGATTACCTTCCTCGATCTCTTCCTCTCCTTTTCTTGGGCACACCTTCCGGACCCTTCCTTAACCCCTGCCCAAGTGTTCCCGGGCTAAATCTTGACGACCCTCGCGCCCGGCTAGTTGAGCTGTGTTGAGGCGGCAACTTCAGCGTGTCTGTGAGGATTTCATGAAGAGAGACTTTTGCATTCCATGGTACGGCCCTGCCCGCATATCATCCATATCATCATTAGCAAGTTGATAGCCCGATTCGTCATATGGTTGACTCATCATATCTATGTCACAGTCATACTGCGTTTGTATTGAGGTAATCCATAGGGTCGATCTCTGTCTCATCATCCATTCTTTGTTCTCTGGGAGAAATTACATCAGCCAAGACTATTGCACCCCTTCATCATGTCGTCCGCCGCTATCACCCGACACTACTACAGGAGCTGGTAATTGCGTGGGTGGGGTGGTGGTCTCCGCACATGCTTGTTGATGTGTGGTAGTTATTGGTGTGCTCTCGGCGGCTCGCATTTAATAAGATTCTTCGCCATAGCAGCACCCAACCCTTGCAGCGTCAATCCATGGCGGGGTCTCGTCGTCCGCTCCCACATGCTATACTGGAGGAGGCAAATCCTCGTGCCCCGATTTCACACTGGTCAAGCTAACCCTAAAGTGCCCAGCGGGGATCGGCTGGTTGTGGAATGTGCGTTGAGAGGGGTCCATTATCATCCCATTTCCCACGTCCACCTTCTGGCCTTTGATCAAGTAGAGTATGGTGCATGGGGTTTCTTTCACCTGCAAACACATATGTCTGTGGTGTAAAACAACCGAAAGGCAACAAAAATGGAATATTATCTATATATATATGTTGGTGCGACATGTAATTACCGTGGACGGCGCCGAGCTCAGCCAAAGACGAAGGCCCACCTAGCGCGCTGAGATCGAGGACGGGCTGCTATGAGCGGAGCAGCTCGAGAGGAGGCCCGTTGCTTGAGCAAGTGATGGTGCGATGGTGTTGTTGTTCATGGAGTTGCTCGCGATGAAACCGGGCATCGGGAAATCATGTACCGCCTTGTCTAGATTTTCCTTCGCCCGATTGATGATAATGGAACCAAGTTAGTAGCAAAATCATTTCTGCAGCGATTCTGACTACATTGATCGCTCTTTGTAGCAACTCATATTTGTCCTCGGCTGCTTTTTTCGCGTCCTCAGCTGCTTTTTTCTCGACCGCAAGCTTCACCTTTGCGTCGATGTCCGCCTGACTAAACTTCTTTTTCTACTTCTTGGCCTCCGGGCCGTCGTTGTAAAACACCTTCCATGTGGCGCTGTCTCCAGCGCTGTCCACACGACCATATTGCGGCCGCTGGTCCAACGGGAGTCCCTTAAGTTCGTTCAAGGCCCGGTTGAGAGGGGTGTCCCACTTGGGCCTCATCGGAGAAGTAGGGCTTTCGTCCGCAAGCCGGTGTTGCTTCTCCAGTACTCTAATCAATTTCCTCGTGATCTTGTCCGTAAAAACCTTTTTCTCCTTGTCCCACTTGTAGCGGGCCCCGATGAAGTCATGCTCCAAGGGGTTGGTGAACTTCAAGGGGTCCAGGAGACCTGCGGCTTCACGCCCGCGTCCTCCTTATCCCATATGGGCCTTTTATCGAGGTAGCCACGGCTTCCGTGGAGATGCTTCCCGTGTTCCTTTGTCAAGGCTTTTGAATTTCGCAGCCTTAGCCTTGGCTGCCTCGGTAGCGCAAGTGTCCTTGAACTTTTCGAACTCCTCTTCCGTAAGTGTCGGATTTTCCTCTAGAATCTTGGACAGGGTTCATCAGCCTCAATAGCTCGTTTTACCCTCCCTTTCCAGAGGCCAAATCATTGCTGAACATGCCCATGGCGTGATTGTTAATCTTTTTCATCTTCGGATCATCCCACGGTTGTTCTATGTTATCATCCCGGTCGGGAACTTGAATCTCTTGTGCAACTTCGTTAGGAGCAATCTGCGTCAAATGTTCTTTACTCCTTAAGTCATCGTCGTTGATGCTCGCGATTCCGTAGGATGCATCCTACTTGGTTCCCATAGCACTTGCGAGGTTCTTCCGGCTCTAACGGCTCAAACTTGCCAGTGCCATCTTTGTGATCACAAGTCGTCCAATCCCTAGTTTGTTAGGTTTTCGTATCCTCTGCTTCTTATGCTTCCTCTTTTCGGTATCGGCATCGGGCCGGTACCTTCCCTTGATACCTTCCCGCGGTACCTTCCCCACCGGTCTCGGTGCCGCCATCCGTGTCGGCGCCATCGGTGTCGATGTCGGCGTCGAGACCATCATCGAGGCCGACCTGCAAACCTTGCTTAGCAACAAATAGTCGAGGTACTCTTGTTCACCCTCATAATCCATCTCGCTCGCATCTTGGTCAAGGCCCGGTTTCTTCGTTGTTCGACATGTTTCCTATGATTAAGTGGCCTCATTTATTTCTAAAAGTATGAATAAATGAGAAATGACATAAAAGAAATCTATGTGCCAGACTGATATGCCAACTATGTAGCACAAATCATGCCTTTATTCACGGAAATTTCGCATGACCTTTGCTAAAAATAGACATATCGAGCGCTGAAATTCACCGAAACGGAAATGAATCAACATTCCGGCGTAACATAGGCCACTCGGATCATTTTCCAAACATGACATGTCCAAAACATGACATATGCACATATCACATGTCCAGTTCAAATTTCCATATAAATTCAGCTAATTCATAACTAAATAGATAACCTAATTAATAATTAACATGAAGAACCCTAGCAGAGAGAGGGGGTTTACAGAGAGTGCAGGGGCGAGGAGGCAGGCCCGACGACGGCCGGCAGGGGAGAGGAGGGAGGCGAGGGCCGACGGGTCGGGGCGAGCGCCTTGGTCGGGGCGAGTGCCGGCGCGAGTCGGGGCGAGCGGCTGGTCGGGGCGAGCGGCGTGGTCGGGGCGAGCGCGGCCGAGTCGGGTCGAGGGCTGGACGGGCGAACGCCGGGCTAAGCGCCGGCGCCAGTGGAGTCGGGGCGAGCGCCAGGACGGGGGCGGGCGGGGAGCGACGGGCCGAGAGAGAGTGGGATTTGGGGGGAAATGGCGGGATGAAGCTGGGCGAGTGAGAATTTTGGGTTAAGTGGACGTAGCAGTAGCGCGTTATGTCAAAACGCGCTGCTACTATGTTCTGTAGCTGCAGCGGTTTCAGAGAAACGCGCTACTACTATGATCTGTAGCTGCAGCGGTTTATGAGAAACACGCTACTACTAAGATCTAGCAGCAGCGGTTTTGTGGAAACGCGCTGCTACTGCCGTCGCTACTGCCAGTTTTCCTTTTTCTTTTCCTTTATTTTATCCCACTTTCATTTCCCGAGGGCAGTGAATGAAGGGAGGGCGATATATATTGCATCATTTGACGGTTAAATATGTATGCAAAATAGGAACATATATATTACACATCATTGGACCCATGCATAATAATGGCTAAGTGTGTATACAAAATAGGAACATATATATATATTACACATCATTGGACCAATAACATACGCTTTCCTCGGTCTTTGACGTTTTCTTTTTGAGTCAGCTTCTTTCCCTTCTTGTTCGTCAAGAATAATTGAGCCCCTCATTGTGACTTTGCCTTTTCCATGGAGTACGATTTTTCTTAGGTAATGTAGTATTGATTCTTCTTTTGACGATACTTCATCATCATCGTCATCTTCCCTCATTGGGTTGCCGATCTTGATCATAGTCTTCCTCGTTGGCGACTCCATCCATTCCAATGATGTTCCTTTTGCCTCTCCTCACGACAACACGGCTGGGATTGCGCTGGTCGTTATGAAGAAGCATTGTGTCACGTGCTTAGCGTGTACCCATGGCTCGTTTTTTGCGATAGCATTCACGGTAGCGCTCTTGGCGTCGGGTATAGTCATGGTAGTGAACATCCGGCTTTCTTTCGACATTCTTAGCCCATCGACATGGAACATCGTCGTGTTGTGCAGTCCGAGTAGTCAAGCTCCCAGATCTCCTCGACCCTTCCATAAAATCGTTCGCTTATGCCGTTGTCACCGCCGGTCATGCATTCCATCGTCACCCCGAGTTCTCGATCATCACTTTCCATATCTTTTGCCTCCGTAGAACGTGTATCCGTTGATATCATATGCCCGATAGGTTACGAGGTTGGGCGAGGGCCATGTGCTAAGGCGATATGAGCAATCCGTCCTTAGAGCCCTCCTCCGGGATTAGCAATAATATGCTCTTTGAACCAATGCAGAAAGTGGAGTTGTGCTCTCTAGTAACTTCGGCGTCCGGCCTGCATACCCCCATCACGATACTTCTTTGCGATAATTTCCTTGTGCAGTGCCATGAAAGGATCTACCTCGTCTAGGTGTTGTAGCACTACCAAGTTTGCTCTGTCAAAGTCGCTGCGTTGATCTGAGTATGCCACGTGCAGTTCCCTGCGACCGTTGCAGTGACCATCTTCTTCGAGCCTCCCATCGTGCTTGTTAACGGGCAAACCAACACTAACACCAGGCGGCTGGTCTGCGCCATATAGAAAATTCTCACAGAAAGAGATGCACTCTTGTGCCAAATAGCCCTGGACGATGCTTCCATCCGGACGGGACATGTTACGAACGAATCCTTTGATGATCCCATTCATCCCCTCAACCGCCACCAGGTTGTGCAGGAATGACGGCCCCAGTCTATTATGTCATCCACAATATGGACACACAGATGCACCATCACGTCAAGAACGCGGGCGGAAGTACATCTCAAGCTCATTCAAGATCACAACGATCTCTTCCTCGTAGCCTTTGGAGCTGCTTCACACTGATCGACTTTCGAGATGACGTCGAAAAAGTTGCAGAGACTTATAAGCGTGTCACGGACGTGCTTGTCCATTATCCCTCTAAGGGCAACAGTAGTATCTGCGTCATCATCACATGACACTCATGAGACTTCATCCCGCTGAACCTTTTCTTGTGCGTGTCTAGATATCGCTTATCTTGCCACAAGAATCGAACTAACTTTCACTCCGGTAAGGCACTTAAAGAATGGATTGATCTCAGCGACTTAAGGTGAAGCAAGAGGGGGGCAATAATCTTCTTTCTTTAATTTCATGCCCTTCTTCTCCGTGCCTCTGTCTCCGCCTCTGTCTCGTCGACATTTTACGGGCGGCATGTGCAGATCTTCCTGATTTTCAAATCTTGCAAGTCTTTTCTTGCCTTCGCCCATCCTTGGTCTTATCCGGCATGTTCATCAGTGTTGCGAGCAAGCTCTCAAGGACATTCTTACAGATATGCATTTGATCAAGGCAGTGAGGTGTATCGAGTTTGTGCGAGTACTCCAAGTCCCAGAACACAGACCTCGTCCTCCATACCTTCAGCAGCGGCTCCGGCGCCTTTCTCATCGTATTTCCCGGCGCGGGGCACTCATTCCAGTTTTTCAACAGCTCATCGATTTCGGCATCGCTCCGCTTACGTGGAGATCCTCGATGCTCAGCGTGACCATTGAATAGATCTCCACGGTTTCTCCATGGGTCGTCCTGTTCAAGCCATCTTCGATGCCCCATGTACACAATTTTCCCAGACCCGCCATCTTTCCTTGACGTTAGCTGCTGAGACGTTGTATCATCCATGCACCGCGTGCATCCGCAATATCCATGGCACACCTGGCCTACCACATATCCGTAATCGAGATAGTCCTGCCTTTATCGTGATCAGCGCTGCTCTCATGTTGAAATACTCACCTTTGTCAAGCGTCCCATGTCTTGGCGGTGTTTTCCATAACGTGTCTAACTCCTCTTGAAGTAGCCCCAGATACAAATTAATATTATTTCCTGGTTGTTTCGGCCCTTGAATAAGCATGCTCATGTGAATGTACTTCGATTTCATGCACAACCAGGGGGGAGGTTGTACATCCATACAAACACGGGCCATGTACTATGGTTGGTGTTCTGGTTGCCAAACGGATTCATGCCATCGGTACACACGCCGAGCACGATGTTCCTTGCATAACATTCAAAATACCGATAGAAGATGTTCAACGCTCTCCACTGGCTTCCATCCTTCACGTGTCTCAGCTTCAGATCATCTCCATCGTCGGGCTTCTTCCTCTCCGCGTGCCAGCGCATTAGCTTTGCTTCCTTGGGATCTACAAAATACCTCTGGAGACGGGGAGTGATCGGTAAGTACCATACAACTTTCTGGGGACATTTCTTCCGGCCTTCTTGTATCGAGAAGCATTGCACACCGGACAGCTTGTTTTTTCCGTGCTCCTTCCGATAAATTATGCAATCGCTGATGCATGCATGGTATCTAACGTGTGGCGATCAAGAGGGCACACGATCTTCTTGGCCTCATCAACACTAGTAGGACATAGATTACCCGGGAAGAACATCCTTTAGGTACTTGAGATGCTCATCGTGGCTAGTGTCGGTCCATTTGTTTTAGCCTTCGTCTTGTGGAGTTGGAGCGTGAAACTCAACCGGTCACCTCAGGATTGCAACCATCATACAATGGAGTGTTCGAGTCTACCACCAGTTGCTACAGCTTAGCCTCCTCTCTAGAAGCAGCTCTCTCAGTACTCGTCTCCTTGCGAAGCAATGCTTGAACATGAGGGTCCCGCACAATTGAACTTAGTACCGACGAACTCTGCTGCGTGGAGTCCATGTCGTTCTCTCCGCCGCCATGTCCGGCCCCTTCTCCTTCGCCATGTCCGGCCCCTTCTCCGCCGCCATGTCCGGCCTCTTCCCTGCCGCCATTATCGATCATCTCTTCGTCTTGCCCCGTGTCATCATTGCCTGCCCCGTCGGCATCCTCAACATCGTCATCCTCATCTTCAATTATCCACCGAGTATAGCCATCCATGAAACCAGTCATGAGCAGGTGCGCTTCGACACGACCATCGTCATGGCGGTCGAGCCAAACTATTCCTTTGCATTTTCGACACAGACATAAAACCTCGGCCCGGTTATTTTCTTTCATGTCTTGCACCGCCGACCACAACCACCTGTCCACCATCGCTCCAATCGACCATCGCCAACTCGCACGGTAATAATAAAAATTGATTGTAAAATGCATGCATGCATCAAAGTCATTAAATTTTTGGCATGACCTTCCTAAAAATAGGACATATATGGATCTAGAGTTTGCCCGAAATTCGCCGAAACGGAAATAAATCGACATTTCGGCAAAACATAGGCAACTCAAAAGCACAATTTGGCGGTGTCAACTCATGCCACACACACAATTTGCACAAACATATCACACACACATAAACTCATTTCCATTTTGCAAAAGCATGAAATTTTCATCACCTCTATCTCGATGGCTGGAGATGATGTTGTAGGGAGATCAAAAGTGCACAAAGCTCTTCTTGACAAAGATAGATCTATTTAGGGGGCAAATAGGTCACTTAACTAAATCCTACATCTACCTAGCTACCTAATTTCGAAGGAGACAACTTCAACTAGTGGAGAGGGAAGGAAAAAGAGAAAGGAGATGCATTAATGGAGGTGGTGTAGTTATGTAGGAGTAATGAAGAGAGAGAAGGTGGATAGAGAAGAGAGAGAGTAATGGGGGAGAATGTAACGCCCCGAGATCGATGCTCGAGAAGACTTCCATATATTCCGGGTTTTCCGTGTGTTTCATTTTTGCTTGCTCTTTTATTTTTGCATTTCATCATGTCATCATGTGCATGGTGTGATTTCTCATACATATTATGTTGTTGCATGTTCCATGCATGAATCTCGCATCACCCACCTTCTCCTTCCCTCTACTTCCTTCTTTTGACAAGTGCCATTTTCCCCCTTCTCCTTTTATGTTCACTTTCTCCCAAATAGTCAAACTTATTGCCCTAAACCTCACCGCCAAATTTCACCTCTTTTGGGAATGTTTTGGTTAGGTTTTAAAATGGCTCAAGTTTGAATTTAATTCAAACTTGAATTATTTTTCTTCCTCTAAAAAATTGCCAAACCAATTTATTCAAATTCTGCATATTCTCAAGTCTCCAGGGATATTTTCTTTTCTGAAATATTCCACCTCTAGCACCTCTTTCTTTTCTCCTAAATTCTGGTTGAAGAAATAAGGAAAAGAAAAAGAGAGAGGGAGAAGCCAGCCCAGCTGGGCCTCCCAGCTCCCGCAACCAGGCCGGCCCATTTGCGTCATGCCCATCCAGCCCACCAGTTTCCTAACCCTAGCCCGATCCCCTCCTTCCTCCCAGCGCAGCCCCGATCCCATCGCTCGATCCCCTCTCGCTCGATCTCCTCGTCCCCATCTCGCCCCGACCCTCTCGCGCAGCCCTCGACCCCCTCGTGCCCTCGCGCCGCCCCGCCGGCCTCGGCCTCCGTGCCGCTCGCTGCCGCCCGCCGCCTCCGTCCTGCCCCACCACGGTCGCCCGCCCGCCGCCATCTTCCGCCGGCGCCGACCCGGCCAAGTCAGCGCCGCCGCCACGGCCGTGCCCCTCTGCACGCGCCGCCCGCGCCATCACCGACCTCGCCGCCGCCCTTCTGCTCGCCCTGCCGGCCCGTCGCCTCTGCAGGCCGGGTGCTCGACCTCCTCCTCGCTGCCCCTGGAACCGCACCACCTCGGCCTTGCCGCCGGCAGCAGCTTCTGCCGCTGCATCATCTCGCCGACGCTGCTCCGTGCACCTCGTGCTCCGTCGCCCGCCTCCCCTGCGACCTGGGCATTCATCCCCGTCTTCCCGGCCTCGTCCGTGCCCCCTAGTTGCCTTTGTCCGCTTCGAGCAGCAGCAGCTCGTCGCTCAGCGCCATGGCCACTCGCGCCCTCAAGCACCTGCAGCAGCCTCACCTTCCTGCGCCACTTTGCCTTGGTCTTTTGACCGCAAGCCACCTCCTCCGCATGTTGCCGTGGACCCTAAGTACCTCAACCCGAACGTCTACGATTGCCGTGTACATCTATCGTCGCCCGAAGACCCGTGTACCACGAGCGCCAAGTTCGACTACCGTACGGTTACGCCAAGTTCATCTACGGAACGTGTACGTCTCCAATGGTGTACAACTACCGCCAATGAACGTGTACCACTACTTCCACGACGCCCGTGAACGTCTACCTCCACGACGACCCGTGAACGTCTACGAGATGTACCACTACCGTCGGCCCGTGTACCACTACTTCCCTCGACGACTCGAACCGCTCCGAAGATGCACGCTCCGAAGGTATAACCCGAGACGACCGCGATGAGATGCCCTTGCATGTACGAGATGCTCGAGTTTTTGCATCGTGACCGAATTGTCTTTGCACGTTCCTCTATTGCCGTGCCACCGTTCCGTGGGAACCCGGTAGTCGGGATCACCCCCACCATCTTGCATGACTCGCTCACGTCACGCCTCCTTTTGCACCGGTATCTCCGTGAGCTACCGGAACCGATATGTTGCCGTGGCATCATTTTCGGATATGTTGCCGTGGCACCATTTTTGTTTCGCCGCCATGGCACCGTTTTCCTTCCGCCATGGCGACAAATGCTTCATAACATGCTCATGTCAACATTTTCATAAATTTGCTTAAAACTTGCATTGTCATCCGCATCATGATAATAATAATTTAAATGCTTAAAATTGTTGTTGCATTAAATTGCTTAATAACATGGGGATTTTCCGGAATTGTTGTTTGTTCTTCCGGCCTCATTTAAACTTGCCTAGTTAGGTAGTTTTATTATGCTTCACCCCTTGCCATGTTTAACTTGTTTTGCTCATATCTTCTAGGCCGTAGCTCCAAATCTAATGAACTTTATATGTAACTTGACTAGAATTTTGTGTAGATTCTCTTGGTGCATCTTAACTTGCTGTTTAACAACTTCAACTTAATGTTTATTCAGTTCTGGACCCATTTCGAAATTTGCATATGAGGACTTACCGGAATTGTTATATGTTGTTCCCGGCCTCATTTAAACTTGCCTTGATGTGTTGTTCTTGTTTGCATCATCTCTTGCCATGAGTAGCTTCATGTAGCTTGGTCATGCATCATGCTTGTTGTGCATCATGCCTTGTTCTTGTGTGGTGTGTTTACCATGTTGTGTGCTTCTTCTCGATAGTTCCCGTTTCGTTGCGATCGTGAGGATTCGTTTGTCTACGTGTGGTTCGTCTTTGTGGCTTCTTCTTTTTCATGGACTCGTTCTTCTTCCTTGCGGGATTTCAGGCAAGATGACAGCTACCTTGGATCTCACTACTATCATTGCTATGCTAGTTGCCTCGTTCTTTCGCTACGCTGCGCTTCCTATTACCTGTTTGTCCAACCATCCCATATTGCCATGAACCTCTAACCTTTGACACCTTTCCTATGCAAACCGTTGTTTGGCTATGTTACTGCTTTTGCTCAGCCCCTCTTATAGCGTTGCTAGTTGCAGGTGAAGTTGAAGATTTCTCCATGGTGGACAGGGTTTTGTTGGGATATCACAATATCTCTTATATTATTAATGCATCTATATACTTGGTAAAGGGTGGAAGGCTCGGCCTTATGCCTGGTGTTTTGTTCCACTCTTGCCGCCCTAGTTTCCGTCATACCGGTGTTATGTTCCCGGATTTTGCGTCCCTTACGCGGTCGGGTGATTTATGGGACCCCCCTGACAGTTCGCTTTGAATAAAACTTGTCCAGCAAGGCCCAACATTGACTTTTACCATTTGCCTCACCACCACCTATCTTTTCCCTTGGGAGTCGCTCTCTCGAGGGTCATCTTTATTTTAGCCCCGGCCAGTGCTTGTCTAAGTGTTGGTCCGAATCGAGCTACTGCAGGGGCCACCTCGGGCAACTTGAGGGCTGGTTTTACTCGTAGCTAGTCTCATCCGGTGTTGCCCTGAGAATGAGATATGTGCAGCTCCTATCGGGATTGTCGGCGCATCGGGCGGCTTTGCCGGTCTTGTTTTACCATTGTCGAAATGTCTTGATGTACCGGGATTCCGAGACTGATCGGGTCTTCCTGGGTGAAGGTATATTCTTCGATGATCGCGAGAGCTTGTCATGGGCTAAGTTGGGACACCCCTGCAGGGTATAAACTTTCGAGAGCCGTGCCCGCTGTTATGTGGCAGATGGGAATTTGTTAATGTCCGGTTGTAGATAACTTGACACTTGATCCGAGTTAAAACGCATCAACCGTGTGTGTAGTCGTGATGGTCTCTTCTCGGCGGAGTCCGGGAAGTGAACACGGTTTCTGGGTTATGATTGACGTAAGTAGGTGTTCAGGATCACCTCTTGATCATTGCTAGCTTCACGTCCGTTCCGCTTGTTTCTCTTCTCGCTCTCATTTGCGTTTGTTAGCCACCATATCTTGCTTAGTCGCTGCTGCAACCTCACCACTTTACCCCTTCCTTTCCCATTAAGCTTTGCTAGTCTTGATACCCATGGTAATGGGATTGCTGAGTCCTCGTGACTCACCAGATACTTCCAAAACCAGTTTGCAGGTGCCTTTGTTACCGAGCAGGTGACGCAACCAAGTTCAAGCTAGAGCTCGATGAAGATCTTGCCCTTTGTGTTGTTTCGTTCTAGTTGATCAGTAGAGGAGCCCAGTTGGGGTCGATCGGGGACCTTTGTCGCATTTGGGGTTCTTCTTTTATTTTGGTTCCGTAGTCGGACCTTGCTTGTATCTGGATGATGTAATGCTTTATTCATGTATTTGTGTGAAGTGGCGATTGTAAGCCAACTATGTATCTCTTTCCCTTATTTATTACATGGGTTGTGTGAAGATTACCTCACTTGCGACATTGCTTTCAATGCGGTTATGCCTCTAAGTCGTGCTTCGACACGTGGGAGATATAGCCGCATCGAGGGTGTGACAAGATGGTAATCAGAGCCATCCCCGACCTTAGGAGCCCCACTACTTGATCGTTTTTAGCGGCCGAGTTGTGTCTAGAAAAATGTTTTGAGTCATTTAGGATTATATATATCGGAGAGTTAGGAATTCTTTTTACTCCTCAGTCCCTTCGTCGCTCTGGTGAGGTATCCTGACGTAGAGTTTTGACTCTTCTCTTCTCAAATTTCACTAAAAAAAATTCTAGGATCACGCGGGTATCTTGGAATCGTTCCGATGGTTTTATGATGACAACATTGTCTTGGTGCCTCCCGTCAGCAGGGGTTTTTTTGGAGGTGTCCCGGGGAGTTAAGCTTTGAGGTGTTGTCGTCATAATTTATCGTTGCAGTTCTGGAATACCTGAGTTTAGTACGCCGACATCGAAAATCTCTTTTATGCAATTGTTGGTGAGATAACCCCGCTAACCCAGTACTAAGGTGAGTACGGGAGTATTGCCATGACTCGTATAATGGATGCTTTTCGAAGGTTGAGGTACACGATTTCCAAAGGTTTCTTGGTTATGTGTTGACGGATGGATACAACTTGGATGTAGGTATTTTTAGTTTGAGCGAGATATATTGCTTCCCCTGTATCCCCAACACCAGATTGCATAACCAGAAAGTTTCGGGAGTTTTATAGGTGGGAATTCAAGTAGCTCCTAGAATATCTTTCCGACAGATGCATGATATGGGATTGGGTAAATCTCTATCATATGTATGTTTCCGGCTTATTCTGCAAGCCAAATCCTTTGTTTTGTTTTATTTGTGGTATTCAAGTTGCTTCGAAGTCAAATGTTGATTCCATACTTTTCCTAAACGGTGTTCTCATATTGCTATGTGAATACTAATCCTTCTTGATCATTGAGGTTGTCATGTTAATTCTTTTTCCAACCGGTGCGCTTCTCTTCGAGATGATCCCATCATTCTCCCCATCTGCAAGATCAATTCTAAGTTTTCTCAACGGCGTTTGTTCCATCCATCCCAAGTTGTCTTTGTTTTCCCGCCCTCCCACCCTTTTTATTCAAGGACTCAAATTTTTTTAATCAAGTGTCCATTTATTCATGTGAAGTCTCTTCACTCTTTTCAATCAATGTTCTTATCCGGTGATTTCCCATGAAGATGCTCAATAGTTTCAAGTTCATCATCCTTCATTGTTGTCTCTTCTCCGGTGGATCCCATTCAAGCTTTCGATATTCATCATATTCCTTTTTCCTCATTTCAATGTCTTCTCATACCGGTGCACCTCATTATCATTCTGCTTCTCGCTTTTTGTTATTCCGGAGTGCTCAAGATATCTCGAAGGTTCGTGTTTCCACTCTGCATTCGTTCAAGCTCTTTCGAGATTGGTATCTCATTCAAGCCATTTAATTCAACCGGTGCAACATCTCTTTTAAATCTTTTCAACGGTGTTTTCTTTTGAGTGGGCCCTAACCCACAGGTCTTTTCCCAGGATCTTACCTGACTCTTCTATTTTCCCAGAGCTATCCTAAATTCTTCTCCAAGTTTGACGTAAGAATGAGTTATCATCAGTCAAATGCTTTTCTCCAAGATCTTTCAAATTCTTTTCATAGTTGGCTCAACCTCTTCGCTTTTGATTCTTCCAGTGTGCCTCAATAATTCTTGGTGGTGTTTCTCGTTGTCATTCTCATCATTTGAAGACCGAAGAAGAGTCTCTCTTTAATCTTGCTCTATTCTCTTCAAGATTCATGGTTCTGGCTTGATGCCATCCTCTCATAATTGTTTTCGATTGTGAGAATTCTTTTCACCCATTCGGAGCATTTCATGAGTTGTTTCCATTTCTTTCCTCCGAAGGCCATCATGTCTTAATTCTTCATTCTCAGCGTGTAGCTATCGTTCTCCAAATCTTACCGGAGAATCGTTCAAATATCCTCTAATCAGTTCATGTTCTCTCGTTTTCAAGTATCTTAATCCCCTCAAGTATCTTCATTCGTTTTCCAATTCTTCCCGGTGATTCATTCTCCCTCGTCATTCGATTTTCGAATTCTCACGGTGGTTCGTTCAAGATTTCACCTCTTTCGTTATCATTTATTTCATTCGTTCTTTCCAATCCTACCGGTGGTTTGTTGAAGACCTTCCCAAGCTTGCGCCATATCTATCTTAATCCTTTCTACGAGAATAAGTGGCATGCCAAATCCATTGTGGGTCATCAATTTAATTGTTGAGGGATAAGCATAATGTAATTCTTATTCTTGTTTCATCGAGTAAATTCAATTCTTTTCTTGCGGAGATTGTTCATGATGAATAAATTCTCGGTTTCAGTTGTTTCATCTTTTCTTTTCCCGGAGTTCCAAGCTCTCATCATCGCGGAGATCCATCTAAATCATTGCAAGGCTTCACCTTGTGTTTTCAACTTCTCTTTCTTTTCATTCCTTTTGTTTACCGGAGTTCTTCATGGAGGCTCTACATGGTGGTTCGTCAAGGATTCTTTTAATTCTTCAATTGTTCTTCAAGATTTCTCTCGAAGTTATGATCCGTCAAGCTATACTCTAAAATAAACATGGTGCTCAACACATGTTTTGTTTTGAGGCGTTCAAGTATTCTTCTTATTGCATTTCAAAGTGCAATTCTTTCTACCTTATCTCTTGAGGTGGTGTTATGTCACTCTTGACAATTTCCATTCATGTTTCATGATTCATATGTTGTCAAGAATGAGGTATTCTAAATCCATCTTTTTCTCTTCGTTCAAGAGATCTTTTCGACCAATCAACTTCTTCGTTGGAGTTATCTTGGGTTATATTTCACCTAAAGCTTTCCCTAAGGATTGTTGCTATTTATGGTTCTTATAAATGACCCAAGTTCTTCATTTGTCCTCCCGGTGAAATAAGTTTCTCGTCTCCTTGTTGATATCAATCCAATCATTTGTTTCCGTTGGTGGCAGAAGCTCACCTCATAGTTTTGAGATGTTTTCCATAAGCCCACTACAAGCTTATTCATTTTGTTGTTGGTTTTTCCCAACAACCCCGTTGTAACCTTCTTGGAAGGGTGCTTTCCAAGCTCATTTGTGGAAGAAGTTGGCATTTTCATCTTCATTCTGTTATTCCTATGATCTATCTTCTATTCTTTCTTCTGGAGGCATTGTGATGTTGCTCTTTTAACTCATCATCTCGAATTGTGAGCATCGTGTTTCTTTTCATTCTTATCCATTTAACCAGAGTGCTGTGTCATCTCTTCAAGTTCTTTTCATCTCATCAAATTTTCTTCTCTTTTCTACCGGAGTGCTGTCCAAATTCTGTCATTCTTGTTCCTTGGCTATCTCATTATATCGAGGTGGTCATATTCTTTTCGTTCAGGAAGCTCTTTTTCCATATCTTTCAACCTTCAAATTCTCGTAATACTCCTTGTTCCTCTTTTCTACCGGATTGTTTGCAATCTCATTCATCTCTGTTGTACTCTTTCTTTTAAATTGCCCAACCTCTCAAGGTTCATGGTTTCACTCGTTGGTCAAAGAAGCAACTTAGTTTTACCTTTCTTTTCTCTTCCGTTTTCCCTCCGGTGCCATTCTAGATCTCGGGACGAGATCCTCTCGTAGTGGTGGAGTGTTGTAACGCCCCGAGACCGATGCTCGAGAAGACGTCCATATATTCCGGGTTTCGCCGTGTGTTTCATTTTTGCTTGCTCTTTTATTTTTGCATTTCATTATGTCATCATGTGCATGGTGTGATTTCTCATACATATTATGTTGTTGCATGTTCCATGCATGAATCTCGCATCACCCACCTTCTCCTTCCCTCTACTTCCTTCTTTTGACAAGTGCCATTTTCCCCCTTCTCCTTTTATCTTCACTTTCTCCCAAATAGTCAAACTTATTGCCCTAAACCTCACCGCCAAATTTCACCTCTTTTGGGAATGTTTTGGTTAGGTTTTAAAATGGCTCAAGTTTGAATTTAATTCAAACTTGAATTATTTTTCTTCCTCTAAAAATTGCCAAACCAATTTATTCAAATTCTGCATATTCTCAAGTCTCCAGGGATATTTTCTTTTCTGAAATATTCCACCTCTAGCACCTCTTTCTTTTCTCCTAAATTCTGGTTGAAGAAATAAGGAAAAGAAAAAGAGAGAGGGAGAAGCCGGCCCAGCTGGGCCTCCCAGCTCCCGCAACCAGGCCGGCCCATTTGCGTCATGCCCATCCAGCCCACCAGTTTCCTAACCCTAGCCCGATCCCCTCCTTCCCAGCGCAGCCCCGGTCCCATCGCTCGATCCCCTCTCGCTCGATCTCCTCGTCCCCATCTCGCCCCGACCCTCTCGCGCAGCCCTCGACCCCCTCGTGCCCTCGCGCCGCCCGCCCGCCTCGGCCTCCGTGCTGCTTTCGCCGCCCCCCCGCCTCCGTCCTGCCCGCCACATCAGGCGCGCCCGCTGCCGCCATCTTCCGCCGGCGCCGACCCGGCGCGTCCAGCGCTCAGCGCCGGCCGTGCCCCTGCACAGACGCCGCCCAGCGCCATCGCCGACCTCGCCGCCGCCCTTGCACAGCGCTTCGCCCCTGCCGGCCCGTCGCCTCTGCCAGCGGCGCGCCAGTGCTCGACCTCCTCCTCGCCGCCCCTGGAACCGCACCGCCTCGGCCTCGCCGTCGGCAGCAGCTTCTGCCGCTGCATCCTCTCGCCGACGCCGCTCCGTGCACCTCGTGCTCCGTCGCCCGCCTCTCCTGCGACCTGGGCATTCATCCCCGTCTTCCCGGCCTCGTCCGTGCCCCCTAGTTGCCTCTGTCCGCTTCGAGCAGCAGCAGCTCGTCGCTCAGCGCCATGGCCACTCGCGCCCTCAAGCACCTGCAGCAGCCTCACCTTCCTGCGCCACTTTGCCTTGGTCTTTTGACCGCAAGCCACCTCCTCCGCATGTTGCCGTGGACCCTAAGTACCTCAACCCGAACGTCTACGATTGCCGTGTACATCTATCGTCGCCCGAAGACCCGTGTACCACGAGCGCCAAGTTCGACTACCGTACGGTTACGCCAAGTTCATCTACGGAACGTGTACGTCTCCAATGGTGTACAACTACCGCCAATGAACGTGTACCACTACTTCCACGACGCCCGTGAACGTCTACCTCCACGACGACCCGTGAACGTCTACGAGATGTACCACTACCGTCGGCCCGTGTACCACTACTTCCCTCGACGACTCGAACCGCTCCGAAGATGCACGCTTCGAAGGTATAACCCGAGACGACCGCGATGAGATGCCCTTGCATGTACGAGATGCTCGAGTTTTTGCATCGTGACCGAATTGTCTTTGCACGTTCCTCTATTGCCGTGCCACCGTTCCGTGGGAACCCGGTAGTCGGGATCACCCCCACCATCTTGCATGACTCGCTCACGTCACGCCTCCTTTTGCACCGGTATCTCCGTGAGCTACCGGAACCGATATGTTGCCGTGGCATCATTTTCGGATATGTTGCCGTGGCACCATTTTTGTTTCGCCGCCGTGGCACCGTTTTCCTTCCGCCATGGCGACAAATGCTTCATAACATGCTCATGTCAACATTTTCATAAATTTGCTTAAAACTTGCATTGTCATCCGCATCATGATAATAATAATTTAAATGCTTAAAATTGTTGTTGCATTAAATTGCTTAATAACATGGGGATTTTCCGGAATTGTTGTTTGTTCTTCCGACCTCATTTAAACTTGCCTAGTTAGGTAGTTTTATTATGCTTCACCCCTTGCCATGTTTAACTTGTTTTGCTCATATCTTCTAGGCCGTAGCTCCAAATCTAATGAACTTTATATGTAACTTGACTAGAATTTCGTGTAGATTCTCTTGGTGCATCTTAACTTGCTGTTTAACAACTTCAACTTAATGTTTATTCAGTTCTGGACCCATTTCGAAATTTGCATATGAGGACTTACCGGAATTGTTATATGTTGTTCCCGGCCTCATTTAAACTTGCCTTGATGTGTTGTTCTTGTTTGCATCATCTCTTGCCATGAGTAGCTTCATGTAGCTTGGTCATGCATCATGCTTGTTGTGCATCATGCCTTGTTCTTGTGTGGTGTGTTTACCATGTTGTGTGCTTCTTCTCGATAGTTCCCGTTTCGTTGCGATCGTGAGGATTCGTTCGTCTACGTGTGGTTCGTCTTCGTGGCTTCTTCTTCTTCATGGACTCGTTCTTCTTCCTTGTGGGATTTCAGGCAAGATGACCGCTACCTTGGATCTCACTACTATCATTGATATGCTAGTTGCCTCGTTCTTTCGCTATGCTGCGCTTCCTATTACCTGTTTGTCCAACCATCCCATATTGCCATGAACCTCTAACCTTTGACACCTTTCCTATGCAAACCGTTGTTTGGCTATGTTACCGCTTTTGCTCAGCACCTCTTATAGCGTTGCTAGTTGCAGGTGAAGTTGAAGATTTCTCCATGGTGGACAGGGTTTTGTTGGGATATCAAAATATCTCTTATATTATTAATGCATCTATATACTTGGTAAAGGGTGGAACGCTCGGCCTTATGCCTGGTGTTTTGTTCCACTCTTGCCGCCCTAGTTTCCGTCATACCGGTGTTATGTTCCCGGATTTTGCGTCCCTTACGCGGTCGGGTGATTTATGGGACCCCCCTGATAGTTCGCTTTGAATAAAACTTGTCCAGCAAGGCCCAACATTGACTTTTACCATTTGCCTCACCACCACCTATCTTTTCCCTTGGGAGTCGCTCTCTCGAGGGTCATCTTTATTTTAGCCCCCCGGGCCAGTGCTTGTCTAAGTGTTGGTCCGAATCGAGCTACTGCATGGGCCACCTCGGGGCAACTTGAGGGTTGGTTTTACTCGTAGCTAGTCTCATCCGGTGTTGCCCTGAGAACGAGATATGTGCAGCTCCTATCGGGATTGTCGGTGCATCGGGCGGCTTTGCTGGTCTTGTTTTACCATTGTCGAAATGTCTTGATGTACCGGGATTCCGAGACTGATCGGGTCTTCCTGGGTGAAGGTATATTCCTTCGATGATCGCGAGAGCTTGTCATGGGCTAAGTTGGGACACCCCTGCAGGGTATAAACTTTCGAGAGCCATGCCCGCTATTATGTGGCAGATGGGAATTTGTTAATGTCCGGTTGTAGATAACTTGACACTTGATCCGAATTAAAACGCATCAACCGTGTGTGTAGTCGTGATGGTCTCTTCTCGGCGGAGTCCGGGAAGTGAACACGGTTTCTGGGTTATGATTGACGTAAGTAGGTGTTCAGGATCACCTCTTGATCATTGCTAGCTTCACGTCCGTTCCGCTTGTTTCTCTTCTCGCTCTCATTTGCGTTTGTTAGCCACCATATCTTGCTTAGTCGCTGCTGCAACCTCACCACTTTACCCCTTCCTTTCCCATTAAGCTTTGCTAGTCTTGATACCCATGGTAATGGGATTGCTGAGTCCTCGTGACTCACCAGATACTTCCAAAACCAGTTTGCAGGTCCCTTTGTTACCGAGCAGGTGACGCAACCAAGCTCAAGCTGGAGCTCGATGAAGATCTTGCCCTTTGTGTTGTTTCGTTCTAGTTGATCAGTAGAGGAGCCCAATTGGGGTCGATCAGGGACCTTTGTCGCATTTGGGGTTCTTCTTTTATTTTGGTTCCGTAGTCGGACCTTGCTTGTATCTGGATGATGTAATGCTTTATTCATGTATTTGTGTGAAGTGGCGATTGTAAGCCAACTATGTATCTCTTTCCCTTATGTATTACATGGGTTGTGTGAAGATTACCTCACTTGCGACATTGCTTTCAATGCGGTTATGCCTCTAAGTCGTGCTTCGACACGTCGGAGATATAGCCGCATCGAGGGCGTGACAGAGAAGTATTGAGAAGAAGAAGAGTGAGAGTGGGAGCATGTGGTGGAGGGAAGAGAGGAGAGGGGAGGTAGGGGAAGGGAAAAAAGGAAGGGGAGGGAGGGACGGGTTGGGGGTTGGTGGGGTTAGCGATGGCCTTGAGAAAAACGCTGCTGCTGCTAAGAACTTAGCAGCAGCGCTTTGCAAGAAGGCGCCATCGCTAATCGGGACAAAAATTGTGGCAATTTGAAACTTACCAAAGCAGCGATCTCGAGCAAACCGTGCTACTACTACTTACTTAGCAATGAGCGCTGTTATTGCGACAGCGCTCTGCTACTTAGAATTGGGGAACACCGCGGTCGATATTTGTAGCAGCGCGCTTCGGTCGGCGGCCATCGCTAAATCTTTATCGGCAGCGAGTTTACGTAACCCGCGCTACAACTACTTAGCAGTAGCGCTGTATTTTGAACCGCGCTACTGCTAAGATTCTGTGTATAGGCTTTTCCCTAGTAGTGCAGGGGTCTGGGCCCATCGCCCATTGCACACCTGCACGTTGCGAGGGCGGCTGGAAGCAAAACTAGCCCCCTTAATACAAGAGCAGGCTTACGATCCAATCTGGCGCGCGCCGCTCAGTCGCTAACACGAAGGCTTCGGCTAATACCACGACGTCGAGTGCCCATAACTGTCGGGGTACGGACGCGTATCCGTGGCCTCGAGCACCTATGGGGCACTCGGGGGCCCCTTCTGGTTCGGCGGGGGAGCGAGGGCCGCGCGCAGAGCAGATCGAGGTCGAGCACGCGCGGGGAGACGGGCGATCTTTACCCAGCTTCGGGGCTCTCCGGAGAGATAACACCCCTACTGCTGCTCTGAGTTGTTATAGAATCTAGCTCGAACGTGCGAGCATATGGTGGTGCTGTGGGTGTCGAATGAACCGAACCCCTTCTACGTGCGCATGGGCCTCCCTTTTATAGTCTGAATGGGGTACCCACAGGTGGCAGCGTAGGAAGAGGGGGTAGAAATGTAAAAGCGCAGGTTGGTACAATACAGTGCAACAAAGGCCCCTACCTAACTCGACGGCGGGGACAAGGGCATTAAATGCCCGTCCGTTAATAACAAAGGCAAGTGGAGTGACCGTTAGGTGAGCCTCCGGGTGCCACGACGGCGCCTCTGTCAGCTCTGTTTGCCACCTCGCTCTGCATGGTTGCGTGGTATCCCGCCACGTGCTCTTGGGGCGGCCTGGTGATGACGCGTCACAGGGTGCGCTGGAGTTGGGTGGCAGCCTTGCCGCGGCAAGTGCCTTGTCGCGGTCCCTTTGTCGTGCCGGCAAGCTTGCCGGCCACTGGAACTTGCCGGGGCGCGCGGGGCGCCGTGGTAAGTTTTCTGGTGATGCCATGGTTAGCCCTCCCGGCAAGCTCCTCTTGTCGGGGCCTTCGTTTTCTGGGCTGGTACTTTGTTCTTGAATGGCAGTGATAAGGAGTGGTGGGGAGCCTTGTCGGACGTCGGGCAAGCCTTGCCGCGGGGTGCTACGACTGCCCGTGCACAAGTTCGGGGTACTAAAGCGCCCCCCTACTTTAGTACACCGACAGAGCCCCGGCTGGGCGGACACGGTGCCGTGCGGCGTTGTTGGGCCAGGCCAAAGATACATCTGCGGGCACACGTGGCCCGAGTTCGCACAGCAACGGGCTCCGCACCCACCGCGCTCTCCTGTAAGGGCACGCGCCGATTGCGGCGTCGTGGGAGACGTGGGCGGCGCGTGCGGTCTTTAGGGCATCCACCCCCGTGATCGTGGTGCAGGGCGAGGTCACTTCACCTGCCGCTCCGGCCCCGCTTATTCGCCACGCGGCCCTCATGCATGGGGGTCGTGGGAGGCGAAGGTGGGAGACCGAGCCGTCACGGACGGAGATGGCGAGTTGGCCCCGCTCCTCTGCCCCCCTCGCTTTCCGATTGGCCGGGCGGGGCGGCTGAGCCCCCACCCCGCCCTTTAAAAGGGGCGGAAGGGGGGGCACAATAGTCTCACACTTCTTCTCTTCCCTTCGTCTTCAACTTCCGTTACTCCTCCTCCCACCTGCCATGGAGGGAGGTAATCCTAGTTCTTCCATGGTGGCAGCGAGGGTCGCCTCCAGACAGCGCACCTCCTCCTATCCCGCCCCCGTGGCGGCGGAGCCGGCCACAAGGGGGAGAGGGAGGGGACGAGGCCGCGGACGAGGCCAAGGACGTGGTCGCGGCGGTAGGGGGAGAGGCGGCCGCGGCGAAGCGCCTCCCCCGTCTCCGCCGGTGGTTCCCTTCCTCGAGGCGGTCCATACTGGAGATGATCCCTGGGAGTTCTTCATCAAGCTGCGCCGAGCGCCTCGTCGCCGCCTCCGGCTGCCGGCCCGTTCATGGCGCGATGGAACCGGATCCGCCCGAGGTGATGGAGTTGCGCATGAGGGGCTGCGGGATCAGCGGCACTCGAGTGAGTGTCGTGTCCCCAGCCCCGGCGTGATGTACCGACCGAGGGTGGAAGACATTCGCCGCATCCACAGCTTGACGGCGGGGTTTACCCTCCATTTCAAGTTAATGGAGGGCGACCTTCTTGCCGTCAAGGTCTTCGGGGACTCCGGGACCCGGGCGAGATGCTGTGTGGACAGCTCCTCCGATAGCGAAGGTTCCTCCTCGAGCGAGCGTGACGAGGAGGGGAGCGACAGCGACGACGACGAGGATGGCGGGTCCGACTAGGTGTCGGACGCTGCCTCGCGCGCCACCGGCGATCCCATCATCCGGGTTGCCGGCCTTCTGAACACCCCGGGGCCGTCTCCTTGGGCGGCTGGCGTAGGGAGGCTGCGGAAGGGGAAGAGGGGTGGCGGCAAGGCCGTCAAATCGGAGTACGAGGGCGAGGATCCCTCGTCAGCGTGTTGACGTCCCACCACCCCGTCTTCAAGCTCTGCCTCCGGCGCCTCCGTCTCCACCAAGCTCCTGGCCGGCCCCCGGGAAGTTCTCTTGGTGTCTTCTGGCGCCCGTAGCTCTCCTAGGCGCCCCTTTTGCCCTTCCCGGCGAGCTTCTCTCGCCGGGGTCTCCTTGACCTACCTCCTGAACTCCTGAATAGAGAAACAGGAGAGGGATTACGGGCATCTTATCTTTCAATTTGTAAGCCCTTGGGCCTTAGTTGTATTTAAAATATGTAATCCTCTCTATCATGTTTTTCATCCTCCATGGACTTGTACTAAACTAGGATGTTTTTTTTAATGAAAAGAGGGGAACGCTTGCCGGACTGAGTCTCTCATTTGATTTCGTGCCTTGTATGCTCCCATCCTACGCTTTCGGGGAATTTGCCGGCGCGAACACGCTTGCTGAGTGCGGGACATCAGCAGCCCGCTGGCGGTGTTGCTTCTGGCAAGCGACCTTGCCGGGCCAGTTGCAGCGCACTTGTGTTTGTTGAGCGGACTCGAAACAAACCAAGAGGCGAATCGGGCCACGGCTCAGCTCCTCAGCATGGGTTTCTCATACGAGAAACGCTCATTCAAGGACGCAGCCCCGCCTTCCCCGGTCCATAAGAGGATGCATGACGAGGGATAAAAAACTTATCTGACTCCACAGCCTTCCGGCGCCATTATCCCGGCCGGGAAGGAATCCTTGCACTCGCAGCCCCCGGCAACTCTGGCTCTGCCAAAATCCAGGTGCTGGTGTGCTCTTCTGGTTCCTCCTTGTTGCTGTAATTACAGCCATGAAAACAGCTGAGATGGTACTGCACCAATTTCATTATCTATATACATATGCGCGCGATCTCGCGACACGATGCCGTGCCTTGCCCTTCGTATGTTTACACTTTACGCTGCTAGGGAACTTGCCGGCGCTAACACACTTGCTGAGTACGGGACATCAGCAGCCTGCTGGCGGTGTTGTCTCCGCAAGAAACCTTCTCGGGCGATTGCAAAGTGCACTCGATTTGTTGAGCGGACTCGGAAACAAGTCGAGGACGCAACTCAGCCGTGAGTTGGCTCCTCCGCGCACAAGTTTCTCATACGAAGGGCGCCTTACGGCAAGGCTTGCTACGTTACGCCCTCTACCTGCTATATCCTTTGTGTGCTTTTACCCTACGCTTCTAGGGAACTTGCCGGCGCTAACACACTTACTGAGTACGGGACATCAGCAGCCCGCTGGCGGCGTTGTTTCCGGCAAGAAACCTTCTCGGGTCAGTTGCAGTGCACTTGCGTTGTTGAGCGGGCTCGGAAACAAAGCAAGGACGCAACTTAACCATGAGTTGGCTCCTTCTGCGTGCAGGCATTGCATACAAAGGACGAACGCGCAAAAGGGCATAACATAAAAGGAACATGGAACTAACGGGTGCTATGTATAAAAACTCGGATGACTTAGCTTTTTTTTTAAAGTCCTGCTGAGGTCGCACTCCTTCCCCGATTCTTTCTCCTTGTATGCTCTTGTCCCTACGCTGCCGGGGGATCCACCGGCGCAAACACGCTTGCTGAGCGCAGGGCATCAGCGGTTTGCCGGCGGTGTTGCCTCTGGTGGGGAGAACTTGTCGGGCTGGTTGCGGCGTGCTTTTATCATCGAGCGAGCTCAAGACGAATCAACGGCGCAACTCAACCACGATTCGTCCCCCCCCCCCCCGCGCCTAGGTTCTGCATACAAGGCATGGATTTTCAGGGAATAGGACCCAAAAGTTCGAAGCTTGGCATCTTTCTCTGCCCTACTGGCCGGTGGACTGTTGGCGGAGCCCGACGGCGCGTCCTCGACGACAGCACGGTGCTCCGGAGAGACGCGCTTGCCGGAGTGTGCACCAGAGCCGGAGCCGTCCTCGCCGGGCTTAGTCTTCGGCTGGTCTGTCTCCGCCTTCTCGCACTTGCCGGTGCAGCTCGATGGCACGTCCTCGACGGTAGCGCAGCGCTCCGGGGAGATGCGCCTGCCGGAGTGAGCACCAGAGTTGTCCCTGCCGGACTTGGTTTTCTTCTTCCCCCGGGGAGCTTCAGCGGCAAGTGGCTCGCGCTCTGCAGCAGCAGCTGCTACCCGGTATTTCTTGTCGGCGCAGACGAGTGCATCCTTCTTGTCGCCTTGGATAGAAATGACGCTCATCAGGCCAGGTATTTTGAGCACATTGTATGCGTGGTGAGAGGCCGCCATGAACTTGGCAAGCGCGGGTCGGCCGAGTATCCCACTGTAGGGTAAAGGGATATCAGCCACGTCGAATGTGACCCTCTCAGTCCTGAAGTTCAACTCGCTGCCGAACGTCACCAAAGAATGTGATCTTCCCTTAGGTTGGCTCCTTCCGGATTTATTCCTTGGAAGGTGCCGCTCTTCAAGCTTCGCTGTCGGGGATCTGGAGCTTCTTGAGCACTGCGGAGGAAATCAAGTTCAGGCCGGCCCCGCCGTCGACCAACATCTTCGTGACCTTGAGGTTGCGGATCGTTGGTGAGACCAACAACGGCAAGCACCCGACTGCGGTGATGCGGTCGGGGTGATCCTCAACGTCGAAGACGAGGGGCGTGCTGGACCACTTCAGAGGTCTGCGCGCCTCGACGGACGGCTCCGCTGCATTCACTTCTCGCACCCACTGTTTGAGTTGGCGGTGGGAAGTGTGCAGGGACGCGCCGCCGTCGACGCACAATACCTCTGTTGCCTTCTGAAATTCTTGATCCTCAGTCTCATCTTCCTCCATCTCATCATCTTCATCTTCCTCCTCTTCCTTGTCGCGGCCACGGGGAGGCCTGTCTCCTTGCCGCGGCTCCCTCCCCGGGCGGGAAGCTTCTTGCCGGATCCTCCGCCACTTCCCTGGGCTCTCTCCTTATCGCGGCACTCGTATTCAGCTTTCTGCAGCTCCGCCATCTGCTCTACTTTTTTGCAGGTTTGGAGGTCATGGCCTTTGGTGTGGTGGATCTTGCAATAACGCTTGCCGGAGCCGTCCTGCTTGTCGGCGGCCGCTACAGTCTCGCCGGAGTCGTCGGTCTTGGCTTTGTCGGAGCCGCCTCCGTTGCCGGAATGCTCAACAGCTAGCACATCCTTAGCTTTCCTCTTCCTATTGTTCCGCCTCCGGTTCCTTCTTGCCGGGGCGGCGTCCTCGCTGTCAGATCCTTCTGCTCCGACAACCTCTCCGGGGATTTTCCTCCCCTCTTCAGCCCGTGCACACTTGTCGGCGAGGCGTAGAGCTCGGCGACATCTCGATCTTTATCATCGCCATCTCCTCCCTCATCCTGCGATTCGCGACGTTCGATGAAACGCGCTGATAACCGCGCAGGGTGGACGCCGGGAATGTTGCGCTGCACTGGCTGAATCTTTGTATATACTTGCGGGGGCTCCCCTCATCCGGGCGAGCAAGTGGAGGTCACTTTCTGGCCATGAGGCTTGTGGCGCTGTGAAGGCACCGACAAACCGATGACACAGTCCGCCCATGAAGAGATGGAGCCGTCCGGCAAGTGCATGAGCCAAGATCTGACGCTGGGCTTGAGTACCAACGGGAAGTAGTTGGCGAGGATCTTCTCGTCGCGTCCTCCGGCAGCCTGCACCGCGATGGTGTAGATGCTGAGGAACTCCGACGGGTGTATCCTGCCATCGTACTTCTCGGGAACATCTGGCTTGAAGTTTTTAGTTTTGGGCCACTGGACTTGCCGCAGCTCGCGGGTGAACGCAGGGCAACCTGCCGCATACGGCAAGTCGCCTGGTTCTCCGGATGCGTGCGTGTCGACAGCAGGCCCGCGCTGGTCAGATTGACGTCGCGCTTCTCTCCGGCGCTCGATGCGAGTACGAGCGTCTTCGTGTTGCCGTTCTTGGAGAACGTGGCGCTGATCCCGGCGAGTTCGCGGGTCCGATGACGCGGTGGAGTCGGCGTCAAGGTTGGTCCGGCGAGCTGGCGATCTTGGCCTGTGGGGCTGGGAGCGCACGGAAGCGGTACCCCCAGCGGTCCTGTCGGCGCCGTCCTGCGCCGGGGCGTCTTGTCGGGCCCTCGACGCGTTCGGTCGCCGGGTTTGTCGCCATTGGCGAAGCTGACGAGGCTGTGTATGGCCATCCTCCAGTCGTCGATCTTGTGTGGCGCTGGAGGGAAGTCTAGAAGCAGCTGGGCTCGGGCCAGCGCTTCCTCTGCAGTCTTGGGCAGCGGTGGTGATGGGCGGCGCGAGGAGCGAGACGTGCTCGGACTCCCAATCGGGTTGGGAGGAGCAACACCTCGTCCAGGCGACCGTACTTCACTCGCACCAGCATGCGTTCGTGCATGCTGCCCGCGAGCGTCCTGCGACCCACCGGCTTGGCCTTGCTCCAATGCGAGCACGGTGCTTGGAGCACCGGGGCGTTGTTGGCCTTGAACTTCTTGGGACGGGCGCGGCGTCTGCACCGTCGCCGACGCTTGCGGGGCCTTGTTCTTGGATCTGGTGACGACACGAGACCCACCGGTGGCACCCGCTGCCCCGCCGGTGTCCACCTCACCGCCTGCTTGCTCCGGCGGTGGCGGTAGAGTTGATGTAGACGGAGCGGCCACCTCCGAAGGCTTCTTCTTCGGTGGCATGTTGACGATGACGCTGATGTAGTCTTGCGGAGACCGGATCGGATGCTCACGACCTCGGCGTCCCCTACCGCGCGCGCCAAAGATGTCTGGACGCACGCGGCGTATCCGTGGCCTCGAGCACCTATGGGGCACTCGGGGCCCCTTCTCGTTCGGGCGGGGAGCGAGGGCAGCGCAGAGCGGATCGAGGTCGAGCACGCGGGAGACGGGCGATCTTTACCCAGCCGGGGCTCTCGGAGAGATAACACCCTCTGCTGCTCGAGTTATTATAGAATCTAGCTCGAGCGTGCGAGCATATGGTGGTGCTGCGGGTGTCGAATGAATCAACCCCTTCTACGTGCGCATGGGCCTCCTTTTATAGTCTCAAGGGGTACCCACGGTGGCAGCGAGGGAAGAGGGGTAGAAATGTAAAAGCGCAGGTTGGTACAACGAGTGACTGTGATGCCCCTACCTAACTCTGACGGCAGGGGACAAGGGCATTAAATGCCCGTCCGGTCGCCCAACAGTGCAAGTGGAGTGACCGTTAGGTGAGCCTCCGGGTGCCACGACGGCGCCTCTGTCAGCTCCGTTTGCCACCTCGCTCTGCATGGTTGCGTAGTATCCCGCCACGTGCTCTTGGGGCGGCCTGGTGATGACGCGTCACAGGGTGCGCTGGAGTTGGGTGGCAGCCTTGCCGCGGCAAGTGCCTTGCCGCGGTCCCTTTGTCGTGCCGGCAAGCTTGCCGGCCACTGGAACTTGCCGGGGCGCGCGGGGCGCCGTGGCAAGTTTTCTGGTGATGCCATGGTTAGCCCTCCCGGCAAGCTCCTCTTGCCGGGCCTTCGCTCAGGCTGGTACTTTGTTCTTGAATGGCAGTGATAAGGAGTGGTGGGGAGCCTTGCCGGACGTCGGGCAAGCCTTGCCGCGGGGTGCTACGACTGCCCGTGCACAAGTTCGGGGTACTAAAGCGCCCCCTACTTTAGTACACCGACAATAACTATTCCTGCGTAGTTGGTTAGTGCGTATAGGCCAGTGGCCAGACTTAGATCAAATACCAAGATCTCGTTAAGCGTGTTATTATGAAGTAACCGCGGACGCCGACCAGGGCCGGGCCTACCTGTCGCCTAGGTGGTCTCAACCTGCCCTGTCGCTCCGCCACAAAGTAATAGTCGGGGGCCGTCGGGAACCCACGCCCACCTCTACTGGGATGGAGCCACCTGTCCTTCCAGCCCCCATATCGGAATCACTTGCGGGTACTCAACGAGCTGACCTGACTTTAGTCACCATCTGTATAGTACATGTATGTATAGTATATACCCGTGATCACCTCCCGAGTGATCACGGCCCGATAGTATAGCAAGGCAGACTGACAAGAATGTAGGGCCAATGATGATAAACTAGCATCCTATACTAAGCATTTAGGATTGCGGGTAAGGTATCAACGGTTGTAGCATCAATGACAGGCTATGCAACAGAATAGGAGTAGCCGAACCGCAACATGCTACACTACTCTAATGCAAGCAGTAGAGAGAAGAATAGGCGATATCTGGTGACCAAAGGGGGGCTTGCCTGGTTGCTCTGGCAAGAAGGAGGGGTCATCAACTCCGTAGTCGAACGGGGCAGCAGCAGCATTGGTCTCATAGTCTACCGGAGAGAAGAGGGGGAAGAAACAATAAATGCAATGCAAACATAAGCATGGCAATGCATGACATGACAATGAGCGATGCTAGGTGTGCCCTAACGCGGCAGTAGGTGGTACCGGTGAAAGGGGAAACATATGGGAAAGTATCCCTGGTGTTTTCGCTTTTTCGGATAGAAGAAGCGGAGGTGAAATGTTGCATTTTGCTATGCTAGGGATGTGTGGTGGACGAACGGGCTATGTATCCGGATTCGTCTCGTTGTTCTAAGCAATTTTCATGTACAAAGTTTTTCCATCTGAGCTACGATTTATTTTATATTAATTTTGAAAGTTTTAATCAATTTATAAATTATTAGTATTAATTTAATTCGAAAATGTTTATTGCATCATCATGACGTCAGCGGTCAGCGTTGACCGTTGACTGGTCAAACTAACAGAAGGGCCCCACATGTCATAGACTAAGACTAACTAATCTGGTTTAGTTGGTCTAACTAAACTGATTAGGTTTATTAATTACAATTTAATTAGGTTAATTGATTTAGTTAATTAAGTAATTGATTAATTTAATTATTAATTACTTAATTTTACTTATTGTTTTTTTATAAAAAGTTCCTGGGGTGGGGCCTTATTGTCAATGGCCCAAAGGGGTGCCTTAGCGGGGCGTGGGCGTAACGGGCGCAGGGGCGAGGCTGCCGTCGAGGCGAACCAGGTGGCGCCAACAGCGTCGCGGATGGGCACCGGCCTGGCGCGCCGACGAGGCCACCATGGGCGGGTCCATGGCGGCGGGCGGTCGCCAGAGGAGGACGCTGGGGCCGTGGAGGGTGCGACCGGACCATCGCGGGGCGGGTCGGCGAGCAGGGGCGGAGGTGGTTGCGGCTGAGTGGCAGGGCGCTGGAGCCCGAGGCGATGGGGAGCAGCCACAGGGGCGGGGTGAGCACGGGCGTACGCAGTGGGCGGAGTGCGCTCGGGCGACGACAAAGCCACAGTGGATGCACGCTCGGGTGGCGTAGGAGCATGGCCAGGGGCGTGCGCGTGCGTGTTGGAGCAAGGCAGAGGCAACGTGAGTGGAGCGCCGGCCATGGCGACTTCTAGCGCGGGACGACAAAGACGAGCACGGCGATCAGAGGATGCAGATCAAGGGGAAGGCAGAGGGGAAAAGCGCGTCGGCTCACATCGTTGACGGGGAGAGGCTCGAGGAGGCGCGGGATGCAGTGAAGCCGTCGGAACCAACGACGAACGGCGGCGGAGATGAGCTTGATGGCGAGCGTACGGGCTGTCTCGGCTCAATTCAGAGGACGTAGGCGAACGAGACGATGATGGCGAAGCTCCTGGACGCCTTGGCGCGACGAGGGGAGGCCGGTGGCCACTGGATCGATGAGGTGGCAGCGGGCGGCTTCTGTAGCGGGAGAGGGAGAGCGGGGGAAGGAGTGGATAGTCTAGGGTTCGGGAAGGGGCGTCGGGGTACCTATAGGACGTCGGGGCATCACCGGATGGCCGACGCTTGGCCATCCCGGCCACAGACGCTCCCCCTCTGTCCACGAGGCTTCTGTGAACAGGAAGGAGATGGGAAGGTGAGCTGGGCCGCGTGGCCACATATGGCCAAGTGGCAAAGTAGTTTGTAGGCCCTTTTTCCTTTTCCTTTTCTCTTTAATTCTCTGTTTTAAATCTTAGCTCTTGTTTTGCATTTAAGTTGAGCCACCAAAAGAATTTTGTAAGAAGTGCCACTTGTCAAAACAAATACTAGCCATTATTTAGTGCCGCCACAAAAAGTTTGGTGACTAGATAAACTAGTTCAACATTTGTTTATTATTTTAAAGCATTCAAATAATCGTTTTTGCTACTACTTTATTCTTTTTAGAGTACTTAGGCATTTTATAAAAGTGTGGTTTCTTCACCATAATTACCTATGCATTATTTGGCACAACCCGAACTTTTTAGTTTTATTGTTTGAAAACTTTTATTTTTTGCTTGAATTTGAATTTGAACTCGAACCGGTTTCGAACTAACGCGAGATTAGCAACCGTAATCGAGGTGACGTGGCTTCATTAGCGGAGGTTCACAATAGCTTAAATATCCGGGCATCACATGGATGGTTTAGGAGGAAAGGGCATGGGTTTCTGAACCCATGGTTCTGTTTCTTTACCGTGCTTCCTAGCAACAAAATCTCTCTTATCATAACGTTGATTCTTTGATTGTGGGTTATCAAGATCAACAGCAGGTTCAATCTCTACATCATTGTTTTTGCTAGGTTGAGCGTCAACATGAACATTATCATTAACATTATCACTAGGTTCATGTTCATCACCTGATTGAGTTTCAGCATCAGAAATAGAAATATCATCGGGATTCTTAGGTGTGTCTACAGTAGGTTCACTAGAAGCATGCAAAGTCCTATCATTTTTCTTCTTCTTCTTTTTAGAAGAACTCGGTGCCTCTAAATTATTTCTCTGAGAATCTTGCTCGATTCTCTTAGGGTGGCCTTCAGGAAACAAAGGTTCCTGAGTTATTCTACCAGTTCTAGTAGCCACTCTAACAACAAAGTCATTTTTATTATTTAATTCATCAAGCAAATCATTTTGAGCTTTGAGTACTTGCTCAGCTTGAGTAGCAACCATAGAAGCATATTTACTAACGAGTTTGAGTACATCTTTAACTCTAGCCATATTATCGCTCACACGTCCTATCTCGAAAGCATTATTCTTTAACTCTCTACCAACATAAGCATTAAAACTTTCTTGTCTAGCCATAAAGTCATCAAATTCATCTAAGCATGGGCTATGAAATTTAGTAGAGGGGATTTCAACTTTACCATATCTATAGAGAGAATTTACCTTTACTACCTGTGTCGGGTTATCAAGACAATGTGGTTCTTCAGGCGGTATATTAAGACCATGTATTTCTTCAATAGGAGGTAAATTCTTAACATCTTCAGCTTTAATACATTTTTCTTTCATTGATTTCTTTGCCTCTTGCATATCTTGAGATGAGAAATAAAACACCTCTCTTCTTGAAGGGTTTAGGATTAGGCTCGAGTTGGCTCAATTGGTTCAGAATTACTTGAGAATTGGCTCGGGAAGAGTCCAATTATTTTCATTAGTCAACATATTATTCAATAATATTTCAGCTTAAATCATTGTTCTTTCCTGAAAACACAACCAACACAACTATCCAAGTAGTCCTTGGAAGCATCGATTAGTGCATTATGAAAGATATCAAGTATTTCATTTTTCTTAAGAGGATGATCAGGCAAAGCATTAAGTAACCGGAGATGCCTCCCCCAAGCTTGTGGGAGACTCTCTTCTTTAATTTGCACAAAATTATATATTTCCCGCAAGGCAGCTTGTTTCTTATGAGCAGGGAAATATTTAGCAGATAAGTAATAAATCATATCCCGGGGACTACGCACACAACCAGGAGCAAGAGAATTATACCAAGTCTTAGCATCACCCTTTAATGAGAACGGAAATATCTTAAGGATATAAAAATAGCGAGACTTCTCATCATTAGTAAATAGGGTGGCTATATCATTCAACTTGGTAAGATGTGCCACAACAGTTTCAGATTCAAGGCCATAAAAAGGATCAGATTCAACTAAAGTAATAATTTCAGGATCAACAGAGAATTCATAATCCTTATCAGTAACACGGATAGGTGAAGTAGCAAAAGTAGGGTCGGGTTTCATTCTAGCATTAAGACACTGCTGCTTCCATTTAGCTAATAATTTCTTAAGATCATATCTATCATTGCACGCAAAGATTTCCCTAGCAGCTTCTTCATTAATAACATAACCCTTAGGAACAACAGGTAATACATAATCATTGGGAGAACTTTCATCATCACTATCATCAATAATAGCATCTTCAATATTTTCATTCCCCCTAACTCTAGCAAGTTGTTCATCAAGAAATTCACCTAATGGCAAAGTAGTATCACGCAAAGAAGTAGTTTCATCATGCATAGCGGAAGTGGCATCATCAATATCATGTGACATATCAGAATTCATAACAGTAGCAGGTTTATGTGTCGCAAGCTTACTAATAACGGAAGGAGAATCTAGTGCAGAGCTCGATGGCAGTTCCTTACCTCCCCTCGTAGTTGAGGGCAAAATCGTAGTTCTGTCGTCTTTCAAGTTCTTCATAGTGATCAACAGATATAAATCCCAAGTGACTCAGAGAATAGAGCTATGCTCCCCGACAACGGCGCCAGAAATTAGTCTTGATAACCCACAAGTGTAGGGGATCGCAACAGCTTTCGAGGGTAAAGTATTCAACCCAAATTTATTGATTCGACACAAGGGGAGCCAAAGAATATTCTTGAGTATTAGCAGTTGAGTTGTCAATTCAACCACACCTGGATAACTTAGTATCAGCAGCAAAGTATTTAGTAGCAAAAGTGGTATAATAATAAAGGTAACAGTAGCAAAAGTAAAGATAAATGTTTTTGGGTTTTTGTAGTAGTTGTAACAGTAGCGACGGAAAAGTAAATAAGCGAAGAACAATATGTGAAAAGCTCATAGGAAATGGATCAGTGATGGATAATTATGCCGGATGCGATTCCTCACGCCATAGTTATAATATAGGGTGATACAGAACTAGCTCCAATTCATCAATGTAATGTAGGCATGTATTCCGTAAATAGTCATACGTGCTTATGGAAAAGAACTTGCATGACATCTATTGTCCTACCCTCCCGTGGCAGCGGGGTCCTATCGGAAACTAAGGGATATTAAGGCCTCCTTTTAATAGAGAGCTGGAACAAAGCATTAGCACATAGTGAATACCTGAACTCCTCAAACTACGGTCATCACCGAGAAGTATCCCGATTATTGTCACTTCGGGGTTGTCTGATCATAACACATAATAGGTGACTATAGACTTGCAAGATAGGATCAAGAACACACATATATTCATGAAAACATAATAGGTTCAGATCTGAAATCATGGCACTCGGGCCCTAGTGACAAGCATTAAGCATAGCAAAGTCATAGCAACATCAATCTCAGAACACAGTGGATACTAGGGATCGAACCCTAACAAAACTAACTTGATTACATGGTAAATCTCATCCAACCCATCACCGTCCAACAAGCCTACGATGGAATTACTCACGCACGGCAGTGAGCATCATGAAATTGGTGATGGAGGATGGTTGATGATGACGACAGCGACGAATCCCCCTCTCCGGAGCCCCGAACGGACTCCACATTAGCCCTCCCGAGAGAGAAGGGCTTGGCGGCAGCTCCGTGTCGTAAAACGTGATGAAACTTTCTCTCTGATTTTTTTTCTCCCTGAATGTGAATATATGGAGTTGGAGTTGAGGTTGGTGGAGGTCCAGGGGGCCAACGAGATAGGGGGGCGCGCCCTACGGGGGGGTGGGGGGCTGTCTCGTGGACAGGCCCTGGGCCCCCTGGTATATTTGTTTCGCCTAGAAATTCTTATTAATTCCAAAAAGTGCCTCCGTGGATTTTCAGGACATTCCGAGAACTTTTCTTTTCTACACATAAAACAACATCATGGTAGTTCTGCTGAAAACAGCGTCAGTCCGGGTTAGTTTCATTCAAATCATGCAAGTTAGAGTCCAAAACAAGGGCAAAAGTGTTTGGAAAAGTAGATACGTTGGAGACGTATCACATGGCAATGCTTTGAGTGTTGAGCTAATTGGCGCTGATTAAATAAACTAATACCTCTCTTTAAGCAAGACTACTATGTTGCTAACTTTACCCATTAACATAATGAGGGTGCTTCTATTTGTTAGTGTATGTTTCATCAACTAGTCCCACTATTACAGTAATCTCACTCTCTCAATATATGTGCCAACAGGGATGCTCGATTTTGGTGGAACTGCACAATAACTTTGGGTGCTTCATTACCTCGACAACTTCCGTCCTTTCCTGTCATTCGCTAATCTGGGCCTGCTTTCTTCCTTTGCTATTAGTCGCTTCGCTTATCTCGACTTCCAGTCAAAGGAAATAGTAATTAATATGCTACCTCACACAGGTTAGTACTAGTATTTATCCTGATTATTGTGCTTGTCATGTATTGGTAATTTGGTATTGTGCTACTGTTTGCCGATTTTATAAAGGAGTAACTTGGAGCATGAACTCGCAGGCAAATTATTGCATTGGGTGATTTCAGTAGACCTGCACAAAAAGATCAGATGGACAGATACTTATGCTGCTGCTATGTACTCCAAAGTTCACTCAGACAAGCATCAATGTTGACAAGAAGTGCCTATAATCATTTGAGTATCAACCGGCGTCAACTAGTTGTCAAACTCCAAGTATTAGGAGAGTGAACACCAAAAATATTGCTTGGCGCATAGCCAGAAAAACACAATCCAATCTTTGGCCCCAACTTGTGCCTTTTGGTTATCGACAGATATGGTAGCGAACTGTATGGCATGGAGTCTAAAGATTCCAGACAAGTTGGTTGACATGTATATTCATCTGGCACTTAATCAGTCTGCACGCCAGGGATACTCCATTTCAGTTGAATTGCACAAAAAATTTGGGTGGTTCATTTTCTCAACCGCCTCCTTTCTCGTCTGCAATGTAGAATTTTGGCGAGCTACAGGACCAAGATGAGCTAGTAAACTAGTTGGATGAAAGTAGTGGCCAAGTTGCTCAAACCTCCCTCGGCACAAGGCCACTATTTGAGGATAAACCTGCAAGCAAAGTTCAGATTGTCTGTGCTGCCTCTTATGTACTCGAAAGTTTAGTCGTACAAGCATTAATTTTAGGAAGAAGTACCTCCGACTGAACACCATTTACCAGTCTATACCCTAGGTAATTAAAGTTCGTCCATGGATCATATTGGCCGTGATCTCAATCATTTGGATGCATAAACATACTGAACATGTGTATATCTGAATAATTTTGTGAATTATCTATGAATATTGTCGTGTGATCTATCAATAATTTGGATGCATAGACATGTTGAACTTGTGTATATATGAATCTTTTGAGTTGTTGATAGTGAATGTTGGCTATGAATATGTGCTACGTCTTGAGCTTCCCTTGGTTTTCCTTGAAGAGGAAAGGGTGATGCAGGAATAGTAGCGTAAGTATTTCCCTCAGTTTTTGAGAACCAAGGTATCAATCCAGTAGGAGGCTCCTCAAAAGTCCCACGCACCTACACAAACAAACAAAGAACTCGCAACCAACACAATAAAGGGGATGTCAATCCCTTCACGGCCACTTGCGAAAGTGAGATTTGATAGAGATAGTATGATAAGATAAATATATTTTCGGTATTTTATAATATAGATGCAAAAAGTAAAGAGGCAGATAAAAGTAGATTGAAAGAAAATATGATAAAAGATAGACCCGAGGGCCATAGGTTTCACTATAGGCTTCTCTCAAGATAGCATAAGTATTACGGTGGGTGAACAAATTACTGTCGAGCAATTGATAGAAAAGCAAATAATTATGAGATTATCTAGGCATGATCATGTATATAGGCATCACGTCCGCAACAAGTAGACCAACTCCTGCCTGCATCTACTACTATTACTCCACACATCGACCGACTCCTGCCTGCATCTGGAGTATTAAGTTCATAAAGAATAGAGTAACGCATTAAGCAAGATGAGATGATGTAGAGGGATAAACTCATGCAATATGATATAAACCCCATCTTTTTATCCTCGATGGCAACAATACAATACATGCCTTGCAACCCTTCCTGTCACTGGGTGAGGACACCGCAAGATTGAACCCAAAGCTAAGCACTTCTCCCATGGCATGAAAGATCAATCTAGAAGGCCAAACCAAACAGATAATTCAAAGAGACTTGCAAAGATAACTCAACCATACATAATTGAATTCAGAGGAGATTCAAATATTTCTCATAGATAAACTTGATCATAAACCCGCAATTCATCGGATCTTGACAAACACACCGCAAAAAGAGTTTACACCGAATAGATCTCCACAAGAGAGGGGGAGAACATTGTATTGAGATCCAAAAAGAGAGAAGAAGCCATCTAGCTAATAACTATGGACCCGAAGGTCTGTGGTAAACTACTCACAACTCATCGGAGGGGCTATGGTGTTGATGTAGAAGCCCTCTATGGTCGATTCCCCAAATGAGTCCGTGAAGGCTCAAGATGGGATCTCTCGGATCTGAAAGGTTACGGCGGTGGAAATTGTGTTTCGTTGGCTCCCTGGATGTTTTCGGGGTACGTAGGCTTATATAGGAGGAAGAAGTACGCCGGTGGCAGCCCGAGGGGCCCACGAGACAGGGGCGCGCCCTGTAGGGGTGGGCGCACGCTCCCCTATCATGGCCGCCTCGGCTGTTTCTTGACTTGCACTCCAAGTCCTCTGGATCACGTTCGTTCCAAAAATCACGCTCCCGGAGGTTTCTTTCCGTTTGGACTCCGTTTGATATTCCTTTTCTTCGAAATACTGAAATAGGCAAGAAAACAGCAATACGGGTTGGGCCTCCGGTTAGTAGGTTAGTCCCAAAGATGATATAAATGTGTAAAATAAAGCCCATAAATATCCAAAAGGGGTAATATAATAGCATGGAACAATAAAAATTTATAGATACGTTGGAGACGTATCATGCACCCCCAAGCTTAATTCCTGCTCGTCCTCGAGTAGGTAAATGATAAAAACAGAATTTTTGATGTGGGATGCTACCTAGCATAATTCTCAATGTAATTTTCTTTATTGTGGCATGAATGTTCAGATAAAAATGATTCGAAATAAAAGTTCATATTGATAAAAGAAATAGTAACACTTCAAGCATACTAATCAATTTAATCACGTCTTCTCAAAATAACATGGCAAAAGAAAGTTCATCCCTACAAAATCATATAGTTAGGCTATGCTTCATTTTCGTCACACAAAGATGTTCCCAACTTGTATACCCCCGATGACAAGCCAAGCAATTGTTTCATACTTAAATAATCTCTAACTTTTTCAACCTTCACGCAATACATGAGCGTGAGCCATGGATATAGCACTATGGGTGGAATAGAATATGATGATGGGGATTGTGTGGAGAAGACAAAAAAGGAGAAAGTCTCACATTGACGAGGATAATCAACGGGCTATGGAGATGCCCATGAATTGATGTCAACATGAGGAGTAGGGATTGCCATGCAACGGATGCACTAGAGCTATAAATGAATGCTCAACAAAAGAAAACAAGTGGGTGTGCATCCAACTTGCTTGCTCACGAAGACCTAGGGCATTTGAGGAAGCCCATCGTAGGAATATACAAGCAAAGTTCTATAATGAAAAATTCCCACTAGTATGAAAAAGACAACCTATGAGACTCAGTATATGAAAAACATGGTGCTACTTTGAAGCACAATATATGAGACTCACTACATGAAGAACAAGGTGATACTTTGAAGCACAAGTGTGGAAAAAGGGATAGTAACATTGCCCTTTATTTTCTTTTTCCTTTTTTTCTTTCCTTTTTTCTTTTTTTGGGCCTTTCTTTTTTTCTTTCGGCCTTTTTTCTTTTTTTTTCTTTTTGGGCTATGCTCTAATAATGATGATCATCACACTTTCATTGAAAACAACATATGAATTACAACTCGAAACTACAACAAGATATGACTCTATATGAATGCCTCCGGCGGTGTACCGGGATGGTGCAATGAATCAAGAGTGACATGTATGAAAAATAATGCATGGTGACTTTGCCACACATACGATGTCAACTACATGATCATGCAATGGCAATGTGACAAAACTAAAGTATGTCATGATGATGATGAACGGAACGGTGGAAAGTTGCATGGCAATATATCTCGGAATGGCTATGGAAATGCCATAATAGGTAGGTATGGTGACTTTTTTGAGAAAGATATAAGGAGGTTTATGTGTGATAGAGTGTATCGTATCACGGGGTTTGGATGCACCGGTGAAGTTTGCACCAACTCTCAAGATGAGAAAGGGCAATGCACGGTACCGAAGAGGCTAGCAATGGCTGAAAGGTAAAAGTGCGTATAATCCATGGACTCAACATTAGTCAAAAGAACTCATATACTTATTGCAAAAATTTAGAAGTCATCAAAAATCAAGCACTACGCGCATGCTCCTAGGAGGATAGATTGGTAGGAAAAGACCATCGCTCGTCCCCGACCGCCACTCAGAACGATGCACAAGCCAGGTACACTTCATGTTTCAAATTTGTTACACAACTTTAACCATACGTGCATGCTACGGGACTTGCTAACTTCAACACAAGCATTCTTTAAATTCATAATCACCCAACTAGCATGACTTTAATATCACTACCTCCATATCTCAAAACAATTATCAAGTATCAAATTGATCATAGCATCCAATTCACTTCCTATGATAGTTTTTATTATACCCAACTTGGATGCCTACCATTCTAGGACCAATTTTATAACCATAGAAAATACCATGCTATTCTAAAAGACTCTCAAAATAATATTAGTGAAGCATGAGAGACTAGCAATTTCTACAAAAATAAGTCACCGCCGTGCTCTAAAAGATATAAGTGAAGCACTAGAGCAAAAACTATCAAGCTCAAAAGATATAAGTGAAGCACATAGAGTATTCTAGCAAATTCTAATCAAGTAGGCTTCTCCCAAAAGGTGTGTACAGAAAGGATGATTGTTGTAAACTAAAAAGCAAAGACTAATATAATACACGACGCTCCAAGCAAAACACATATCATGTGGCGAATAAAAATATAGCTCCAAGTAAAGTTACCAATGAACGAAGATTTAAAGAGGGATGCCTTCCCGGGCATCCCCAAGCTTAGGCTTTTGGATATTCTTGAATATCTTGGGGTGCCATGGGCATCCCCAAGCTTAGGCTTTTGCCACTCCTTATTCCATAGTCCATAAAAGCTTTACCCAAAACTTGAAAACTCCACAACACAAAACTCAACAGGAAATCTTATAAGCTCCGTTAGTGAAAGAAAACAAAACCACCACATAAGGTACTGTAATGAACTCATTATTTATTTATTTTGGTGTTAAACCTACTGTATTCCAACTTTTCTATGGTTTATAAACTATTTTACTAGCCATAGATGCATCAAAATAAGCAAACAACACACGAAAAACAGAATCTGTCAAAAACAGAACAGCCTATAGCAATCTGTAACTAACGCAAACTTCTGGAACTCTAAAACCCCTACCAAAATAGGAAGTCCTCGAAAATTTGTATAATCAATGTAAAATCACGTTTTTGTGATTTAAACAAACTAAATTCATGCGCACAAAGTTTCTGTTTTTCAGCAGAATCAAGTCAACTATCATCATAGGTTATCCTATAGGTTCTACTTGGCACAAACACTAACTAAAAAAATAAAAACACATCTAAACAGAAGGTAGATGCAAGATTTATTACTAAACAGGAACAAAAGCAAAAAACACAAATAAAATTGGGTTGCCTCCCAACTAGCGCTATCGTTTAACGCCCCTAGCTAGGCATAAAAGCGAAGATAGATCTAACTAGTGGCATAATAATAAGATAGATCTTGAAAGCTCATCTCATATTCTCTACGTTCGGCAGCAAGTTTTCTTTGCGGCAAGCAAAAGTAATCAAAAGGGCTAAATTTAGCGGGACAAAAGTCCCCAAGATCAATCTCAGGAGGAAGGGGTTCCTCCTTTGGCCCTTCATAATGCACAACTAATTCATCACTAAAAGCATTCTTTTGGCAAAATCTCATGAGCCTATACTCAAGAGAGTATCCTAGCCCATTGTTTCGAAGGGCAAAATCATTATTAAGTTCGGTAATTCTATCAACCAAGACATTGGTAGGAACCTTTTTTCTAAGGTTTTTATTGAAAGCAACATAGTCCGAAGATTGGAAACGCCTAATTTCCTCTTGATCAAAGAGGACCGCCTCTATGGGAGGACGACCGACGTCCACCCTATAGTGCGCAAAGATTTCTTTGGCCTCTCTTATTATAAATCTAAACTCATGAGCCAAAAAGATAGTAACAACACGTTTAACAGAAGAATGCTCAATATTGGGAAATTCTAGAAAAATTCTTTGTATGCAAGGATGCATATGCATAAATTGTCTTTCAAGTTTAACTACAAGCATAGCAATGGCATCCACAAGACTACTAGTTCTGTGAAGAATAGAACCACCCATGGAAGGTAAAGTACTGGCACAAGTAAAGAAATCTTGAATAACACTTTTTCCAATAATGTTACCACTATCGATTCGAAACTTTTTAGTATGCAAGATAGGGGTTCTTCAGCCGGAGCCTAGGAATTTTCCATGTTATCATTATTGTCCATATCAACGATAATCTCCCCAATTTCAGTCATAATGGCAAACAAAAGCAAGGAGGAAGAAAGTGAGCGAAAGAGAGAGGAAGAGATTGGGAAAGAGAGGCCAAATAAAATGGCAAGGGTGAAGTGGGGGAGAGGAAAACGAGAGGCAAATGGCAAATAATGTAAATGCAAGGGAGATGGGTACTTGGTATGTCCTGACTTGAGCGAAGACCTCCCCGGCAACGGTGCCAGAAATCCTTCTTGCTACGTCTTGAGCTTGCGTTGGTTTTCCTTGAGGAGGAAAGGGTGATGCAACAATAGTAGTGTAAGTATTTCCCTCAGTTTTTGAGAACCAAGGTATCAATCCAGTAGGAGGCTCCTCAAAAGTCCCACGCACCTACACAAACAAACAAAGAACTCGCAACCAATGCAATAAAGGGGTTGTCAATCCCTTCACTGCCACTTGCGAAAGTGAGATCTGATAGTGATAGTATGATAAGATAAATATATTTTTGGTATTTTATAATATAGATGCAAAAAGTAAAGAGGCAAATATAAGTAGATTGAAAGCAAATATGATAAAAGATAGACCCGGGGGCCATAGGTTTCACTAGAGGCTTCTCTCAAGATAGCATAAGTATTACGGTGGGTGAAAAATTACTGTCGAGCAATTGATAGAAAAGCGAATAATTATGAGATTATCTAGGCATGATCATGTATATAGGCATCACGTCATAACAAGTAGACCGACTCTGCTGCATCTACTACTATTACTACACGATCGACCGACTCACCTCTGCATCTAGAGTATTAAGTTCATAAAGAACAGAATAACGCATTAAGCAAGATGACATGATGTAGAGGGATAAACTCACGCAATATGATATAAACCCCATCTTTTTATCCTCGATGGCAACAATACAATATGTGCCTTGCAACCCTTTCTGTCACTGGGTAAGGACACCGCAAGATTGAACCCAAAGCTAAGCACTTCTCCCATGGGAAGAAAGATCAATCTAGTAGGCCAAACCAAACTGATAATTCAAAGAGACTTGCAAAGATAACTCAATCATACATAAAATAATTCATAGGAGATTCAAATATTTCTCATAGATAAACTTGATCATAAACCCACAATTCATTGGATCTCAACAAACACACCGCAAAAAGAGTTTACATCGAATAGATCTCCACAAGAGAGGGGGAGAACATTGTATTGAGATCCAAAAAGAGAGAAGCCATCTAGCTAATAACTATGGACCCGAAGGTTTGTGGTAAACTACTCACAACTCATCGGAGGGGCTATGGTGTTGATGTAGAAGCCCTTCGTGGTCGATTCCCCCTCCAGCGGAGCACCAGCGAAGGCTCCAAGATGGGATCTCGCGGATACAGAAGGTTACGGCGGTGGAAATTGTGTTTCGTTGGCTCCCGGGATGTTTTTGGGGTACGTAGGCTTATATAGGAGGAAGAAGTACGTCGGTGGCCGCCCGAGGGGCCCACAAGACAGGGGGCGTGCCCTGTAGGGGTAGGCGCGGCCTTCCCTCTCGTGGTCGCATCGGTTGCTTCTTGACTTGCACTCCAAGTCCTCTGGATCACGTTCATTCCAAAAATCACGCTCGCGAAGGTTTCATTCCGTTTGGACTCCGTTTGATATTCCTTTTCTTCGAAATACTGAAATAGGCAAAAAAACAGCAATATGGGTTGGGCCTCTGGTTAGTAGGTTAGTCCCAAAAATGATATAGATGTGTAAAATAAATCCCATAAACATCCAAAAGGGGTAATATAATAGCATGGAACAATAAAAAATTATAGATACGTTGGAGACGTATCAATATGAAGTCTAGTGAACCTGAGTTTGATATGAATGTTTACCTTTTCTGTTGTACTTGTGTGTGAACTTGTTAGTATGCCTACTGTGGGGTATGTGACGTGTGGGTGTGAACGACACACCTTCTTCCCGAGAAGAATTGCACCTACTTTGTTAGGGTAGCAACGGCGCATCAGCTCTTTTTAATCTTTTTGCTCTGTCTTCCCCCACACTCAACCCCTGCTGTAATGTTTTCGGCCTCAAAACAAACATAGTAATGCGTTGTTTTGGGGGCTTGATGAAAAATCGAGTGCTGGTTTCTGTATGTTGGCCCGCCCAGCAAATGGGCTGCTGGCCCACCACGGACTGGGAGGATAAAAATACAAGTTGTAATGGTGCAGAGGCAAGTAAAAAAACGCCATCGAGAGCCATCCACTGAAGAAAAAAATCACTCCTGATGTGCTTCTTTAGTCGTGCTGCCGGCCCCCTCTTTAATCCAGTTCGCTCAGGGATCTGGTATCATTTTTTTTCCAGAGGGCGAACAAGTATCAGCTAGGCCTAGGTTTTGTATTTTAACATGTGTAGCCCACGACATACGGAGACAGTGGTTTCAACTTATTTTTTGAGGTCCATACCGGCCTATGGGCTTTTTCTTAAAGATCGGCAGCCCAATGTATTTTTTTAATAAAACACGGGTCTCTGTTCTATTTATCTATATATATAAGAATAATAATGTTGTGTCCAATTTATGTTTTCCCTTCTAACCACATTATATATATTTATATTATTACTATTATCGAATATTTTATAGAGACTTATATATACATTATAAAAACATCCCACGTGTTATTAACTTATAAAAGTAAATCTTTAGGAGAAGTTGGCAAGGAAAATCCTGGTTGTTTTTGACTCACAGGCAAGGAAAATCGTGGTGATTGCGTACAATAGCTTGCGAAGATTTTAAGGACCAATGTAATAATAATGCACTCATTTTTATTTCGAGCAATAAATCGCTAATTTGTTATATATATATAATGTGCCTCTCTGGTTTATTTTTTGATATTAATTGCTCCTTCTAACATAACATTATATATATAACGAGCCCAGCTAATTCGTGTATTTCAAGGAAGTGCAAATGGGCTGGGATTTCTTAGAAAATATAAATGGGCCGCATTGGCGCGAAATTATTTGTTCACCCAGCCCAGCAAATGGACTATACATTCTAGAAAACATGGGTTAAAATATATGCCATATTTTTGCAGGCTGACATGTGGGCCAATAGGTCGAAGCCTACGCAGGGCGTTGTCAACTTGGTGAACAAATGATTATGACATCCACAGCCATTGGATTTATATGCAACAGCCGGCATGCACCTTCAATCTCTCGTCTTCTTCCTCCAGTGTCGCCGGGACCGCCTGGTCCGGCCTCCGGTGGCTAGCGGCTCTGCTTAGCACGCATCACTACGAAGCGTTACCCCACCGCCGGCCAGGCTATCCCTCCACCCCTCCACACCTCCTGTTATTCTCCACCGACTGCAGCCCCACGCCGCACCAGAACCAATTATAACCATTCTCCTCCTCTCAATTTGCGACTCCACTGCCGCGTCTTCCCATCTCTGAGTCGTTCCCATCCGGGGTCTCGCCGTCGTCCACCGTCTCACTACGCTCGGTGCGGCATGGTCAACAAACGAGAGTCATCGGAAGAGGACTGTACGTGGAGAGCCTAGCGGCTGGGACCCACGAGGTCCATGGTCACATGCAAGGAAAGTTCCTCCTTATTAAGCTGAAAAAAATGTTTCCTCCACCTGACAGCTGGGACCCACCGGCTGTAACTTCGCACGGAAGGAAGTGCCTCCTTGTTATGCAAAAAAAATTATTCCTCCCGTTGACAGCTGGGACCCGTCAGATTTGGTGGTTGACTTGTGGGCCTACTAAGAGGACGTGTACGTAGGGCTTTATCAACTTAATCAACAAACGATTTTAGCAGCTGGACCGTTGGATGTTAATCCAACAGCCGTGCTCCTTCTTCAACCTCTGTTCTTGATCCTGTCTCCCGTGGGCGGCATCGCGGCTGTGCTGCCGCGCACCCAAACCAGTCAAGTTTACCACTCCTCTCCATCTATGACTCCACTGCCCCGTCTTGCCCATCTCCGGGTCGTTCTAGTCTGGGGCCTCGCCCTCGTCCACCGGCCTTGGTGCGCTCGGCACGTTGTGGTCAACAACTGAGAGTCATCAGAAGATGACTGTACGTGAGAGGCTGGCAGTGGGGACGCACCACGCCCATGGACACATGCATGCAACGGAACGCGGCGTGGTCAACGTGGTCAAGGAACGACATCCATCAGAAGTGTACTGTACGTGGAGAGGCTGACAGCTGGGTCCACGGCCGCAGCAAGGAAGTGCCTTCTTATTACGCGGAAAATAATGATTCCTCCACCTGACAGCAGGGATCCACTGGACGGGCCACAGTATTTCGCGACAAAATGTTTCCCCCCTAACTGCCGGGACCCACCGGACGGGCCACTCCATTTCGCAAAAAAAAACGTTCCCCACGCTATCAGCTCGGACCCACCGGAAGTGCCTCCTTATTACGTAGAAAAAATGAATACTCCCACTGCTAGCTGGGAACCACCTTGGAGGGAGGCTGACTTGCGGGCCTACTAAGTTGACAGGGATGGAGGGCTTTGTCAACTTAGTCAATATGAACGATTCTAGCTCCAGTGACCGTACGATGTTGATACGTCCATTTTTCATCATGCTTTTATATCGGTATTTATTGCATTATGGGCTGTTATTACACGTTATGTCACAATACTTATGGCTATTCTCTCTTATTTTACAAGGTTTACATGAAGAGGCAGAATGCCGGCAGCTGGGATTCTGCACTGGAAAAGGAGCAAATATTGGTGACCTATTCTACACAACTCCAAAAGTCCTGAAACTCCACGAAAGTCATTTTGGGAATTAATAAAAATAATTGAGCGGAAGAAGTACCTGATGGGGGCCACCAACCATCCACGAGGGTGGGGGGCGCGCCCCCTGCCTCGTGGGCCCCCTAGCAGCCCTCCAGTGGCCATCTTCTGCTATATTAAGTCTTTTACCCTGTAAAAAATGATAAGCAAGCTTTCGGGATGAAACTCCACCGCCACGAGGCGGAACCTTGGCGGAACCAATCTAGGGCTCTGGTGGAGTTGCTCTGCCGGAGAAACATCCCTCCGGGAGGGGGAAATCATCACCATCGTTGCTACCTCTTGAGCACTGCGTTGGATTTCCCCAAAGAGGAGAGGATGATGCAGCAAAGTAGCATAAGTATTTCCCTCAGTTTTTGAGAACCAAGGTATCAATCTAGTAGGAGACCACGCACAAGTCCCTCGTACCTACACAAAACCATAGCTCCTCGCAACCAACGCGATTAGGGGTTGTCAATCCCTTCACGGTCACTTACGAGAGTGAGATCTGATAGAGATGATAAATAATATTTTTGGTATTTTTGATAGATAGATGCAAAGTGAAAAGTAAAAGGCAAAGTAAAAGCAAAGCAAGTAATAAAGTAATGGAGATTGATATGATGAGAATAGACCCGGGGGGCATAGGTTTCACTAGTGGCTTCTTGTTGGGGAACGTAGTAATTTCAAAAAAATTCCTACGCACACGCAAGATCATGGTGATGCATAGCAATGAGAGGGAAGAGTGTTGACTACGTACCCTCGTAGACCGAAGCGGAAGCGTTGACACAACGTAGAGGAAGTAGTCGTACGTCCTCCCGGTCCAACCGATCCAAGCACCGTTACTCCGGCACCTCCGAGTTCTTGACACGCGTACATCTCGATGATGCACCCTCGATCTCCAATCCAGTAGAGTCTCCGAGGGGGAGTTCCGTCAGCACGACGGCGTGGTGACGATCTTGATGTTCTCCTGTCGCAGGGCTTCGCCTAAGCACCGCTACAATATGATCGAGGTGTAATATCGTGGAGGGGGGCACCGCACACGGCTAAGGAACGATCAATGATCAACTTGTGTGTCCTAGGGTGCCCTCCTACCCCCGTATATAAAGGAGGGAGGGAGGAGGAGGCCGCCCAAGGGGCGCGCATAGAGGAGGGGAAACCTACTCCAAGTAGGTTTCCTCCCTTCCTTATCTTATTTGGAGGGAAGGAAAGAGTACTAGTATTAGGAAGTAGTACTAGTAGTAGTATTAGGAAGAGGGGAAGGAGAAAGGAAAGGGGGCCGCCCCTCACCAATTCGGTTTGGGCTTGGGGCGCGCCTCCCTTGTTCCTTCTCCTTCCTCCTACATGGGCCCAATAAGGCCCATATACCTCCGGGGTTCCGTAACCTCCGGAGCTCCAAACTTCTTCGGAACCTTTCCGGTGTCCAAATATATCCGTCTAATATATCAATCTTTATGTCTCGACCATTTCGAGACTCCTCGTCATGTCCGTGATCATATCCGGGACTCCGAACAACCTTTGGTACATCAAAATACATAAACTCATAATATAACCGTCATCGAAACCTTAAGCGTGCGGACCCTATGGTTCGAGAACAATGTAGACATGACCGAGACATGTCTCCGGTCAATAACCAATAGCAGGACCTGGATGCCCATATTGGTTCCTACATATTCTACGAAGATCTTTATCGGTCAAACCGCACAACAACATACGTTGTTCCCTTTGTCATCGGTATGTTACTTGCCCGAGATTCGATCGTCGGTATCCAATACCTAGTTCAATCTCGTTTCCGGCAAGTCTCTTTACTCGTTCCGTAATACATCATCTCACAACTAACTCATTAGTTGAAATGCTTGCAAGGCTTAAGTGATGTGTATTACCGAGAGGGCCCTGAGATACCTCTCCGACATTCGGAGTGACAAATCCTAATCTCGAAATACGCCAACCCAACAAGTACCTTTGGAGACACCAGAGAGCACCTTTATAATCACCCGATTCGTTGTGACGTTTGGTAGCACACAAAGTGTTCCTCCGGTAAACGGGAGTTGCATAATCTCATAGTCATAGGAACATGTATAAGTCATGAAGGAAGCAATAGCAACATACTAAACGATCGTGTGCTAAGCTAACGGAATGGGTCATGTCAATCAGATCATTCAACTAATGATGTGACCTTGTTAATCAAATAACAACTCCTTGTTCATGGTTAGGAAACATAACCATCTTTGATTAACAAGCTAGTCAAGTAGAGGCATACTAGTGACATACTGTTTGTCTATATATTCACACATGTATTATGTTTCCGGTTAATACAATTCTAGCATGAATAATAAACATTTATCATGATATGAGGAAATAAATAATAACTTTATTATTGCCTCTAGGGCATATTTCCTTCACTTCTCTCAAGAGCATAGATATTCTATGGTGGGTGAACAAATTACTGTTGAGCAATTGACAGAATTGAGCATAGTCATGAGTATATCTAGGTATGATCATGTATATAGGCATCACGTCCGAGACATGTAGATCAAAACGATTCTGCATCTACTACTATTACTCCACTCATCGACCACTATCCAGCATGCATCTAGAGTATTAAGTTAAAAACAGAGTAACGCCTTAAGCAAGATGACATGATGTAGAGGGATAAAATTCATGCAATATGATAAAAAAACCATCTTGTTATCCTCGATGGCAACAATACAATATGTGCCTTGCTACCCCTTCTGTCACTGGAAAAGGACACCGCAAGATTGAACCCAAAGCTAAGCACATCTCCCATTGCAAGAACTACCAATCTAGTTGGCCAAACCAAAAGGGTAATTCGAAGAGACTTGCAAAGATAACTCAATCATACATAAAATAATTCAGAGAAGATTCAAATATTGTTCATAGATAAGCTGGATCATAAACCCACATATCATCGGTCTCAACAAACACACCGCAGAAAGAAGATTACCTCGAATAGATCTCCACGAGAGAGGGGGAGAGCATTGTATTGAGATCCAAAAAGAGAGAAGAAGCCATCTAGCTACTAGCTATGGACACAAAGGTCTGAAGTAAACTACTCACACTTCATCAAAGAGGCTATGTTGTTGATGTAGAATCCCTCCGTGGTGTATGCCCCCTCCGGCGGAGCTCCAGAATAGGCCCCAAGATGGGATCTCATGGATACAGAAGGTTGCGGCGGTGGAATTAGGTTTTTGGCTCCTGTTCTGATCGTTTGGGGATACGTAGGTATATAGAGGCGGAAGGAGTACGTCGGTGGAGCAACAAGGGGGCCACGAGGCAGGGGGGGCGTGCCTTAGGGGGGGGGCGCCCCCCACCCTCGTGACCGCCTCTTTTGTTCCTTGGAGCAGGATCCAAGTCTCCTGGATCACGTTCGGTAAGAAAATCACGTTCCCGAAGGTTTCATTCCGTTTGGACTCCGTTTGATATTCCGTTTCTTCGAAACACTGAAATAGGAAAAAAACAACAATTCTGGGCTAGGCCTCCGGTTAATAGGTTAGTCCCAAAAATAATATAAAAGTGGAAAATAAAGCCCAATATAGTCCAAAACAGTAGATAAAGTAGCATGGAGCAATCAAAAATTATAGATACGTTGGAGACATATCAGGCATCCCCAAGCTTAATTCCTGCTTGTCCTCGAGTAGGTAAATGATAAAAAAGAATTTTTGAAGCGGAGTGATACTTTGGCATAATTTCAGTGTAAATCTTCTTAATTGTGGCATGAATATTCAGATCCGAAAGATTCAAGACAAAAGTTCATATTGACATAAAAATAATAATACTTCAAGCATACTAATCAAAGCAATCATGTCTTCTCAAAATAACATGGCCAAAGAAAGTTATCCCTACAAAATCATATAGTCTGGCTATGCTCCATCTTCCCCACACAAAATATTTAAATAATGCACAACCCCGATGACAAGCCAAGCAATTGTTTCATACTTATGACATTCTCAAAACTTTTTCAATCTTCACGCAATACATGAGCGTGAGCCATGGATATAGCACTATATGTGGAATAGAATGGTGGTTGTGGAGAAGACAAAAAGAGGGAAGATAGTCTCACATCAACTAGGCGTATCAACGGGCTATGGAGATGCCCATCAATAGATATCAATTTGAGTGAGTAGGGATTGCCATGCAACGGATGCACTAGAGCTATAAGTATATGAAAGCTCTACAAAAGAAACTAAGTGGGTGTGCATCCAACTTGCTTGCTCACGAAGACCTAGGGCATTTTGAGGAAGCCCATCATTGGAATATACAAGCCAAGTTCTATAATGAAAGATTCCCACTAGTATATGAAAGTGACAAAATGAGAGACTCTCTATCATGAAGATCTTGGTGCTACTTTGAAGCACAAGTGTGGTAAAAGGATAGTAGCATTGTCCCTTCTCTCTTTTTCTCTCATTTTTTTATTTGGGCCTTTCTCTTTTTTTATGGCCTCTTTTTTTTATTTTTTGTCCGGAGTCTCATCCCGACTTGTGGGGGAATAAGTCTCCATCATCCTTTCCTCACTTGGGACAATGCTCTAATAATGATGATCATCACACTTTTATTTTTCTTACAACTCAATAATTACAACTCGATACGTAGAACAAAATATGATTCTATATGAATGCCTCCGACGGTGTACCGGGATATGCAATGAATCAAGAGTGACATGTATGAAAGAAGAATGAACGGTGTCTTTGCCACAAATACGATGTCAACTGCATGATCATGCTAGCAATATGACAATGATGGAGCGTGTCATAATAAACGGAACGGTGGAAAGTTGCATGGCAATATATCTCGGAATGGCTATGGAAATGCCATGATAGTTAGGTATGGTGGCTGTTTTGAGGAAGGTATATGGTTGGTGTATGATACCGGAGAAAAGGGCATGGTATTAGAGAGGCTAGCAATGGTGGAAGGATGGGAAAAATGCGTATAATCCATGGACTCAACATTAGTCATAAAGAACTCATATACTTATTGCAAAAATCTAGAAGTTATCAAAGCAAAGTATTACGCGCATGCTCCTAGGGGGGTAGATTGGTAGGAAAAGACCATCGCTCGTCCCCGACCGCCACTCATAAGGAAGACAATCAATAAATAAATCATGCTCTGAGTTCATCACATAACGGTTCACCATACGTGCATGCTACGGGAATCACAAACTTTAACACAAGTATTCTTTGAATTAACAACTAATTAACTATCATGACTCTAATATAACCATCTTCATATCTCAAAGCAATTATCAAGCATCAAACTTATCTTAGTATTCAACGCACTCAAAAGAAAGTTCCACATATCTTGAATACCAAGTATATTATCATTAAGCAAAGTACCATGCTATTAACGACTCTCAAAATAATCTAAGTGAAGCATGAGAGATCAATAGTTTCTTTAAAACAAATCCACCACTATGCTCTAAAAGTTCTAAGTGAAGCACTAGAGCAAAAATTATCACGCTCAAAAGATATAAGTGAAGCACTATGAGCAAAACTATCAAGCTCAAAAGATATAAGTGAAGCACATAGAGTATTCTAACAAATTCCAATTCATGTATGGCTCTCTCAAAAGGTGTGTACAGCAAGGATGATTGTGGTAAATTAACAAGCAAAGACGCAAGTAATACAAGATGCTCCAAGCAAAACACATATCATGTGGTGAATAAAAATATAGCTCCAAGTAAATTACCGATGGAAGTAGACGAAAGAGGGGATGCCTTCCAGGGCATCCCCAAGCTTTGACTTTTTGGTGTCCTTGGATTATCTTGGGGGTTCCATGGGCTTCCCCAAGCTTAGGCTCTTGCCACTCCTTGTTCCATAATCCATCAAAAGAATTCACCCAAAACTTGAAAACTTCACAACACAAAACTCAATAGAAATCTCGTGAGCTCCGTTAGAGAAAGAAAACAAAGAACTACTTAAGTTACTGTAATGAACTCATTCTTTATTTATATTGGTGTTAAACCTACTGTATTCCAACTTCTCTATGGATTATAAACTATTTAACTAGCCATAGATTCATCAAAATAAGTAAACAACACACGCAAAACAGAATCTGTCAAAAACAGAACAGTCTGTAGCAATCTGCAACTAATGCAAACTTCTGGAAATCTAAAAATTCTACCAAAATAGGAAGTCCTGGACAATTCGTTTATTGAACAGCAGCATAAATAATCAATGCAAAATCACGTTTCTGTGATTTAACAAAATTATATTCGTGCGTGCAAAGTTTCTGTTTTTCAGCAGAATCAAATCAACTATCATCGTAGGCTCTCCTATAGGTTCTACTTGGCTCAGACACTAATTAAAAGATAAAACCACATCCAAACAGAAGCTAGATGGATTATTTATTCCTAAACAGAAGCAAAAACAAAAACAAAAATAAAATTGGGTTGTCTCCCAACAAGCGCTATAGTTTAACGCCCCTAGCTAGGCATAAAAGCAAGGATAGATCTAGGTATTGCCATCTTTGGTAGGCAATCCATAGGTAGCTCTCATAATAGATTTGTATGGTAATTTTATTTTCTTTCTAGGGAAGTGTTCCATGCCCTTCTTCAAAGGAAATTGGAATCTAATATTCCCTTCCTTCATATCAATAATTGCACCAATCGTTCTAAGGAAAGGTCTACCAAGAATAATAGGACATGAAGGATTGCAATCTATATCAAGAACGATAAAATCTACGGGCACATAATTCCTATTTGCAACAATAAGAACATCATTAATTCTTCCCATAGGCTTTCTAATAGTGGAATCCGCAAGATGCAAGTTTAGAGAGCAATCATCAATGTCACGGAAATCTAGCAAATCACACAAAGTTTTGGGAATAGTAGAGACACTAGCACCCAAATCACACAAAGCATGAAACTCATAATCTTTAATTTTAATTTTAATAGTAGGTTCCCACTCATCATAGAGTTTTCTAGGGATATAAACTTTCAACTCAAGTTTTTCTTCATAAGATTGCATCAAGGCATCAACAATGTGTTCGGTAAAGGCCTTATTTTGACTATAAGCATGAGGAGAATCTAGCACGGATTGCAACAAGGAAATACAACCAATTAAAGAGCAATTTTCATAATTAAATTCCTTGTGATCCAAAATAGTGGGTTTAGCAACATCTAGGTTTTTATTTCTTTCAATCCCACATTCATCAATTTCATCATCAAGATCTAGAAACTCCGAATTTTTAGAACGCCTTCTAGGTAAAGGAAGATCATATTCAGTTTCATCAAGATTCATATTGCAAAACAAATATTTGATAGGGGACACATCAATAACTTTTAGATCTTCATCTTGATTTTCATAGGAATTGGAAGAACACGCTTTAATAAAGGCATCTTTGGAAGCACGCATCCTAGCGGTTCTTTCTTTGCACTCATCAATGGAAATTCTCATGGCTTTGAGAGACTCATTGATATCATGCTTAGGAGGAATAGATCTAAGCTTTAAAGAATCAATTTCAAGAGAAATTCTATCAACGTTCCTAGCCAAATCATCAACTTTAAGCAATTTCTCTTCAAGCAAAGCATTAAAATTCTTTTGTGAATTCATAAACTCTTTAACACTACTCTCAAATTCATAGGGCATCTTATTAAAATTTCCATAAGAGTTGTTGTAGGAATTTCTATAATTATTAGAAGGATTACTAGGATAAGGCCTAGGATTAAAATTCCCTCTATACGTGTTGTTTCGAAAACTATTCCTACCAACAAAATTCACATCCATAGATTCATTATTATTCTCAATCAAACTAGACAAAGGCATATCATTCGATATTTTTAGTAGCAAACATCTTCATAAGTTCATCCATCTTTTCACTCAAAACCTTGATTTCTTCTATAGCATGCACTTTTTTACTAGAAGATCTTTCGGTGTGCCATTGAGAATAATTAGCCATAATATTATCAAGCAATTTTGTAGCATCTCCTAATGTAATTTCCATAAACGTGCCTCCCGTGGCCGAATCTAAAAGATTTCTAGAAGCAAAATTCAATCCGGCATAAAAATTTTGTATGATCATCCATAAATTCAAACCATGAGTAGGGCAATTGCGAAGCATCAATTTCATTCTTTCCCAAGATTGGGCAACATGCTCATGATCAAGTTGTTTAAAATTCATAATATCGTTCCTAAGAGTGATGATCGGGAGGAAAATACTTAGAGATAAAAGCATCTTTGCACTTGTTCCAAGAATCAATACTATTTTTAGGCAAAGACGAAAACCAAACTTTAGCACGAACTCTAAGCGAAAATGGAAATAACTTCAATTCGACAATATTGTTATCCGTATCTTTCTTCTTTTGCATATCACACAAATCAACAAAATTGTTTAGATGAGTGGCGGCATATTCACTTGGAAGGCCAGCGAATTGATCTTTCATAACAAGATTCAACAAAGCGGTATTGATTTCACAAGACTCATCATTATTAAGAGGAGCAATCGGAGTACTAAGGAAATCATTATTATTGGTATTCGAGAAGTCACACAATTTGGTATTATCTTGCGCCATGGCAACAAGTAATCCAACACACAAGCAAACAGAAAGGCAACGGGAAAAGGCAAACGGGAAAGAGAGGAGGAGATTAGGAAAGAGAGGGCGAATAAAACGGCAAGGGTGAAGTGGGGGAGAGGAAAACGAGAGGCAAATGGCAAATAATGTAATGCGAGAGATAGGGATTGTGATGGGTACATGATATGGTTGACTTGCTTGTGTGAGCCTCTCCGGTAGCGGCGCCAGAAATTCTTCATTCTACCTCTTGAGCACTGCGTTGGATTTCCCTAAAGAGGAGAGGATGATGCAGCAAAGTAGCGTAAGTATTTCCCTCAGTTTTTGAGAACCAAGGTATCAATCCAGTAGCAAACCACGCACAAGTCCCTCATACCTACACAAAACGATAGCTCCTCGCAACCAACGCGATTAGGGGTTGTCAATCCCTTCATGGTCACTTACGAGAGTGAGATCTGATAGAGATGATAAATAATATTTTTGGTATTTTTGATACATAGATGCAAAGTGAAAAGTAAAAGGCAAAGTAAAAGCAAAGAAAGTAATAAAGTAATGGAGATTGATATGATGAGAATAGACCCGGGGGCCATAGGTTTCACTAGTGGCTTCTCTCAAGAGCATAGATATTCTACGGTGGGTGAACAAATTACTGTTGAGCAATTGACGGAATTGAGCATAGTTATGAGTATATCTAGGTATGATCATGTATATAGGCATCACGTCCGAGACAAGTAGATCGAAACGATTCTGCATCTACTACTATTACTCCACTCTTCGACCGCTATCCAGCATGCATCTAGAGTATTAAGTTAAAAACAGAGTAACGCCTTAAGCAAGATGACATGATGTAGAGGGATAAATTCATGCAATATGATAAAAAAAACCATCTTGTTATCCTCGATGGCAACAATACAATACGTGCCTTGCTGCCCCTTACATCCTTTGGGAAGGACACCGCAAGATTGAACCCAAAGCTAAGCACTTCTCCCATTGCAAGAACTACCAATCTAGTTGGCCAAACCAAAAGGATAATTTGAAGAGACATGCAAAGATAACTCAATCATACATAAAAGAATTCAGAGAAGATTCAAATATTGTTCATAGATAAGCCGGCTCATAAACCCACAATTCATCGATCTCAACAAACACACCGCAAAAAGAAGATTACATCGAATAGATCTCCACGAGAGAGGGGGAGAACATTGTATTGAGATCCAAAAAGAGAGAAGAAGCCATCTAGCTATTAGCTATGGACCCGAAGGTCTGAAGTAAACTACTCACACTTCATCAGAGGGGCTATGGTGTTGATGTAGAAGCCCTCCATGGTGGATGCCCCCTCCGGCAGAGCTCCGGAACATGCCCCAAGATGGGATCTCGTGGATACAGAAGGTTGCGGAGGTGGAATTAGGTTTTTGGCTCCTGTTCTGATTGTTTGGGGATACGTAGGTATATATAGGAGGAAGGAGTACGTCGGTGGAGCAACAGGGGGGCCACGAGGCAGGGGGGCGTGCCCTAGGTGGGGGCACCCCCTACCCTTGTGACCGCCTCTTTTGTTCCTTGGAGCAGGGCCCAAATCTCCTGGATCACGTTCGGTGAGAAAATCATGTGCCCGAAGGTTTCATTCCGTTTGGACTCCGTTTGATATTCCGTTTCTTCAAAACACTGAAATAGGCAAAAAACAACAATTCTGGGCTGGGCCTCCGGTTAATAGGTTAGTCCCAAAAATAATATAAAAGTGGAAAATAAAGCTCAATATAGTCCAAAACAGTAGATAAAGTAGCATGTAGCAATCAAAAATTATAGATACGTTGGAGACGTATCAATCGTCATCACTAACGACCCTCTCACCGGGAGGGGGTCAATCTCCATCAACATCTTCACCAGCACCATCTCCTCTCAAACCCTAGTTCATCTCTTGTATCCAATCTTTGTACCAAAACCTCAAATTGGTACCTGTGGGTTGCTAGTAGTGTTGATTACTCCTTATAGTTGATGCTAGTTGGTTTATTTGGTGGAAGATCATATGTTCAGATGCTTAATGCATATTAATACCCCTCTGATTATGAACATGAATATGCTTTGTGAGTAGTTACGTTTGTTCCAGAGGACATGGGAGAAGTCTTGCTATTAGTATTCATGTGAATTTGGTATTCATTTGATATTTTGATGAGATGTATGTTGTCTCTCCTCTAGTGGTGTTATGTGAACATCGACTACATGACACTTCACCATTGTTTGGGCCTAGAGGAAGGCATTGGGAAGTAATATTTAGATGATGGGTTGCTAGAGTGACAGAAGCTTAAACCCTAGTTTATGCGTTGCTTCGTAAGGGGCTGATTTGGATCCACTTGTTTCATGCTGTGGTTAGGTTTACCTTAATACTTCTTTTGTAGTTGCGGATGCTTGCAATAAGGGTTTAGTCATAAGTGGGATGCTTGTCCAAGAAAGTGCAGCACACAAGCACTGGTCCACCCACATATCAAATTATCAAAGTAACGAACGCGAATCATGTGAATGTGATGAAAACTAGCTTGACGATAATTCCCATGTGTCCTCGGGAGCGCTTTTCTCTATATAGGAACTTGTCCAGGCTTGTCCTTTGCTACAAAAAGGATTGGGCCATCTTGCTGCACCTTATTTACTTTGATTGCTTGTTACCCGTTACAAATTACCTTATCACAAAACAATCTGTTACCGATAATTTCAAAGCTTGCAGAGAATACCTTACTCAAAACCGCTTGTCATTTCCTTCTGCTCCTCGTTTGGTTCAACACTCTTACTTACCGAAAGGACTATGAAAGATCCCCTACACTTGTGGGTCATCAAGAATATTTTTTGGCACCGTTGCCGGGGAGTGAAGTGCCTTTGGTAAGTGGAACTTGGTAAGGAAAATTTTATATAGTGTGCTGAAATTTACTGTCACTTGTTACGATGGAACATAATCCTTTGAGGGGCTTGTTTGGGGTATCTTCACCCAGACCAATAGAGAAAAGAGTTGCTCCTCAACCTACTGAACCTACTGAAAATGTTTACTTTGAAATTCCTTCGGGTATGGTAGAGAAACTGCTAGTTAATCCCTTTACAGGAGATGGAACATTGCATCCCAATTTACACCTAATCTATGTGGATGAAGTTTGTGGATTATTTAGGCTTGCAAGTATGCCCGATGATGTTATCAAGAAGAAGGTCTTCCCTTTATCTTTGAAGGGAGAGGCATTGACATGGTATAGGCTATGTGATGATATGGGATCATGGAACTACAAATGATTGAAATTGGAATTTCACCAGAAGTTTTATCCTATGCATCTTGTTCATCGTGATCGTAATTATATATATAATTTTTGGCCTCGCGAAGGAGAGAGCATCGCTCAAGCTTGGGGGAGGCTTAAGTCAATGTTATATTCATGCCCCAATCATGAGCTCTCAAGAGAAATGATTATTCAAATTTTTTATGCTCGGCTTTCTCTCAACAATCGCTCCATGCTCGATACTTCTTGTGCTGGTTCTTTTATGATGAAGACTATTGAATTCAAATGGGATTTATTGGAAACAATTAAACGCAACTCTGAAGACTGGGATCTCGATGAAGGTAAGGAGTGAGGTATGACACCTAAGTTTGATTGTGTTAAATCTTTTATGGATACCGATGCTTTTCGTGGATTTAGAACTAAATATGGACTTGACTCTGAGATAGTAGCTTCCTTCCATGAATCATTTGCTACTCATGTTGACCTCCCTAAGGAGAAGTGGTTTAAATACAATCCTCCCACTGAAGTAAAAGTAGCTGCACCTATTACGGTTGAAGAAAAGACGATCACTTATAATGATCCTATTGTTCCTACTACCTATATTGAAACCACCTTTCCCTGTTAGGATAAAGGATCATGCTAAAGCTTCAACTGTAGTTCGTAAGAGTAATACTAGAACAGATACACCACCTGAGCAAATTAAAGTTGAACCTAGTATTGCTATGGTTAAAGATCTCTTGGCTGATAATATTGATGGGCATGTTATTTATTTTTGTGACGCTGCTGCTAGAATTGCTAGACCTGATGCTAAGAAACATAGACCTGTTGTAGGCCTGTTATTTCTATTAAAATAGGAGATCATTGTTATCATGGCTTATGTGATATGGGTGCTAGTGCTAGTGTGATACCTCATTCCTTATACAAAGAAATTATGCATGATATTGCACCTGCTGAGATAGAAGAAATTGATGTTACAATTAAGCTTGCCAATAGAGATACTATTTCACCGATTGGGATTCTTAGAGATGTTGAAGTCTTGTGTGGGAAAGTTAAATATCCTACTTATTTTCTTGTCCTAGGTTCCCCACAAGATGACTTTTATCCCATTATATTTGATAGACCCTTCTTGAATACTGTTAATGCTAAGATAGATTGCGAAAAGGATGTTGTTACTATTGGTTTGGGGGATATGTCTCATGAGTTTAATTTTGCTAAATTTCATAGACAACCCCATGATAAAGAATTTCCTAGTAAGGATGAAATTATTGGTCTTGCTTCTATTGCCGTTCCTCCTAATGATCCTTTAGAACAATATTTGCTAGACCATGAAAATGATATGTGTGATGCCCGGGTAATTAAGCTACAGTGAACCTCTGCTAATGGTGCCACGTCACCTCGGTTACTGTTGATAAACTCGAGTTATTTTGAAACCTCTTCAAAATTCAAATTCAAATTAATGTCAACAATAAAAGTTTTCAAAAGTTATAACAAAAATGTTCAGGCAGTGCCTAATATCACTTAGGTAGTTATAGTGAAGAAACATAATTTTACAAAGTGCCTAAGTGCTTTAAATTAAATATAACAGAAAAGAAAAATAAATAAAAGAAAGAAATTACAAAAACGAAAAAAACAAAAGGAGGAACCCCCGGGCTCCGGCCCAGCAGGCCATCAGCCCCACTGGCCAACCCACCAGGCCCAGCCGGCCACTCCCCCCACTCCCCTTATCCACTCCCCCCAGAAACCCGAAGCGCCACCGACACCTCACTCCCCCCCCCCCGCAAAATATCTCTGCCCCCTCTCTCCCGATTGGATCGGGATCGAGAGGAGGAGGCCGGACATCGCCGTCGCCCGAAGCCGCCCCCGCCGCCACACCGCCTCGCTTCCTCCCCGACGCGTCCCGTCACCGCTCGCCTCCTCCAGCACCACCTCGTCCCCGCCGTACTCGTCGCGCTCGGCGCCTTGTCTGCCGTCGCCCGAAGGCCTCCCCATCGACGGACCACCCAGTCGCCGCTGCTCGTCAACGCCGCCCGAAGCTCCTCCGCCTTGTTCGTCGCCCCTTCCTCGTCTCCCCCTCGACGGCTCCACCGAGCCACGCCGACCCCCCTACTCGCCAACGCCGGTGAGGGCCACGCCCTCCCCTCTTTCTCCTATCCTTCACGCGCACCGGCGCCGTACTTCACCGCGCCCAGCGCATGCTCACAGCGCCCGGCGACCCCGCCTGTGGCTCTCTACAACCCGCCGCACACGCTCCGCGCGAGCCCCCGTCCGCGACCCAGCACCCTGCCGTGCCCTCGCAGCGCTCCCGCAACCACCCACGCATGGCCGTCCCTGCCCGACCGTGCTCCACGCCGCACCGGCCGCGTCCCGCTCTCTGCTGGCCCAATAACAGTCGTTCGCTCCTCGCCGTGCCGAACCCCCCTCCCCCACGGTGGCCTGGCCGCGCCCGCGCCATGGCGCTACTTGGTCGCCCCGCTGCCTGCTGTGGTGCTACTGCCCCAGCCCTGCTCGGGTTGCCACCCGCGCGGCCCCCGGCCGCTGGCGCTCGGGCCCGTGAGCCTCGTGGCTTTGCTCCGCTCCACCCCCCGTTAACCCGCGCCCGTTAGCGCCCGCGCCTGATAAGCCCCCCTAGCCAAATGACAAGGGGCCCCACCCCAGAACGAATTTTAAATAAAAAGAAGAGTTAAAATAAATAAATTAGTAATTAATTAATTAGTTAATTAAGTTAATCAATCCTATTTAACTAATCTAATTAAAATTAATTAACCTAATCACTTAGTTAAACTAATTAACCCTGTTTAATTAACCTGAGACTATGACGAACGGGCCCCATGTGCCAAGGTTGACCTAGTCAACCTGTAGACCTGCTGACATCATGCTGATGTCATGCTGACCTAATAATTACCTTTTCTAATTAATTAAAATCTGTTAATTCCAAAATTGAATTAAAACTTTAAAAATTAATATAAAATAATCCGTAACTCGGATGGAAAAACTTTGTACATGAAAGTTGCTCAAGACGACGAGATGAATCCGAATACGCAGCCCGTTTGTCCGCCACACATCCCTAGCATCGCGAACATGCAACTTTCCCCCTCCGGTTCATTTGTCCAAAAACGCGAAACACCGGGGATACTTTCCCGGATGTTTCCCCCCTTCACCGGTATCACCTACTATCGCGTTAGGGCGCACCGAACACCGTGTATTGTCTTGTTACGCTTTGTGATGCTTTGATTGCTCTGTTATTTATTGTGTTCCCCCTCCGTTACTTCTTTCTGGTAGACCTCGAGATTGCGGTGACCCCTAGTTCGACTACGGAGTTGACGACCCCTCCTTGCCAGAGCAACCAGGCAAGCCCCCCCTTTGATCACCAGATATCGCCTATTCTACTCTCTACTGCTTGCATTAGAGCGATGTAGCATATTCTTGTTTGATTAATCCTATTACATTGCATAGCTTTGTCATTGTTGCTACATCTGTTGATACCTTACCTGCAATCCTAAATGCTTAGTATAGGATGCTAGTTTACCATTAGTGGCCCTACATTCTTGTCAGTCTGCCATGCTATACTATCGGGCCGTGATCATTCGGGGGGTGATCACGGGTATATACTATACATACATACATACTATACAGATGGAGACTAAAGTCGGGTCAGCTCGTTGAGTTCCATAAGTGATTACGATGTGGGGCTGGAAGGACAGTGGCTCCATCCCGGTAGAGGTGGGCCTGGGTTCCCAACGGCCCCCAAGCGTTACTTTGTGGCGGAGCGACAGGCAGGTTGAGACCACCTAGGAGGCAGGTGGGCTGGCCTGTTCGGCGTTCATGTTGCTTCATAATAACACGCTTAACGAGATCTTGGTATTTGATCTCGAGTCGGCCATTTGGCCTATCGCACTAACCAACTACGCTGGGAGCGCTTATGGGCACTCGACATCGTGGTATCACCGAAGCCTTCATGACGTCGGATCGAAGGCGCTGGCGGATTGGAACATAAGCCTGCTCTTGTATTAAGGGGGCTAGTTCTGCTTACGGCCGCGTACGCAACATGTAGGTGTGCAATGGGCGATGGGCCCAGACCCCTGCGTGCATAGGATTTAGACCGGCATGCTGACCTCTCTGTTGTGCCTAGGTGGAACTATAACGTGTTGATCTTCTGAGGCCGGGCATGACCCAGGAAAGTGTGTCCGGCCAAATGGGATCGAGCGTGTTGGGTTATGTGGTGCACCCCTGCAGGGAAGTTTATCTATTCGAATAACCGTGTCCCTCGGTAAAAGGACGACCCGGAGTTGTACCTTGACCTTATGACAACTAGAACCGGATACTTAATAAAACACACCTATACAAGTTCCACAAACAACCCGGTGATTGCTTTTCCACAAGGCGACGAGGGGAGGATCGTCGGGTAGGATTATGCTATGCGATGCTACTTGGAGGACGTCAATCTACTCTCTTCTATATGCTGGAAGACGGAGGTTTCCAGAAGCGTAGTCTTTGATAGGACTAGCTATCCCCCTCTTATTCTGGCATTATGCAGTTCAGTCCATTGATATGGCCCATTACACATATACCCATGCATATGTAGTGTAGCTCCTTGCTTGCGAGTACTTTGGATGAGTACTCACGGTTGCTTTTCTCCTCTTTTCCCCTTTCCTTCTACGGTTGTCGCAACCAGATCTCAAGCTCTGAGCGAGATGCCACCGTCGACGACGACTCCTCTTGCCTTTGGAGGTGCCTACTACTACGTCAGGAGCCGCTAATGACGACCGGGAGTAGTTAGGACGATTCCAGGCAGGAGGCCTGCGCCTCTTTTGATATCTATCCTAGTTGTGCTAGCCTTCTTAAGGCAAACTTGTTTAACTTATGTCTATACTCAGATATTTTTGCTTCCGCTGACTAGTCTATGATCGAGCACTTGTATTCGAGCCCTTGAGGCCCCTGGCTTGTATTATGATGCTTGTATTACTTATTTATGTTTTAGAGTTGTGTTGTGATATCTTCCCGTGAGTCCCTGATCTTGATAGTACACATTTGCGTGCATAATTAGTGTACGATTAAATCGGGGCGTCACAAGTTGGTATCAGAGCCGACTGCCTGTAGGAATCCCCCTGCCCAACTCCTTGGCTGAAGTTGAGTCTAGTCATTGCAAAACATTTACTAACATGGCTGTGTGGCTCATGGGCCCACGTCGCCATTGGGTGGTATTAGGATCTTTTACTCCTCGTCTATACTCTGGCTCTGATCTCTCTTCTATTCGGGATAAATGTATTTTGCTAAATCTAACAGTAGGATCTCGTTATCACTTTCACCCAGAGAGCACCTTATTACCCATGATCATCTGCTGCACCAGAAGACCCTGAGATACTCTCCGCTGTTAACCCGAGAACTTGTGTTCATCGCGTTTGCAATTCCCCTTCCATCGTCAACCCTTATGATAACTACATGCAGTTGTCATTCTTACATTCATCCCCAATTGGTCTTGTTATTACAAGATACCCCGAAATACTTGTCGATCTTTTGATAATCATTTGTGCCTACTGCCTTGCAGTTCATTGTCGCCTGAATACACTTACAAATTAATCCTCACACTTATCGAGGATTTGTTTCTCCCCAGTTTTTCAGGTGTTTCACAAAAGTCTTCGAAATACCATTCGATCTTTCGAAAATCCTCAACCGCCTATTGCTCTTGAAATTCTTGCTTGCATGCATTATGGTTAATCCCATAATTCTCGAAATCCTATTGGCATCCTCTGCCACTATCATTTCGAGTCCCTTGATTCAATATGTTGCGAATGCCCGCAACCCTCAATCAGATCCTAGAATTCTTCCTTCCAGCTCAGACGCCATTTTAAACATGAGCTGGATCTCGACCAATCAAGTTGCTGTCGATTGTAACCCCCTCTGTCTATTCGGCTATCCATCTTTGATTAGAGTGTCTGCTTCTGATCCTTTGTTTTGGAAATCATAATTCCTTTGTTATGTAAGCATTGAATTATTCCGATGTTCTATAATCCGATGCATTTGTATTATTTCTTCCTCTTATTGATTATCGATACTCACGTCAGGTTCCTTGTGGTCCGCGAGACCAATTGTTTGGTTATTATCCGACGGCGTCCTTCATATCCAATAACCTTGAGAGCTTCTCCCCTGATACATAATGCCTTTGGTAAATTGTGTCTTCTGCCTTTGGCAAGTTATATCCTATGCCTTTGTCAACCATGCTCTACTTCCGAGCTGGAGTTATTTGCTCCTGTAGTTGTGGTATATCTTCCTAAGATTCCCTTATGGGTTGAACCTATACCTTCCTTAAAAACCGTATGAACCGGAAGGTTTTGACAAGTCATACCCTTCTAGTGTTTAGCAGATAATTTTCTACCATACAACTTCTTCGAGGACGAGAAGTGAATGGAAGGGTATGCATTATAGAAGTGGGAGTCGACCTTGAACCTTGTGTTCATGCCCATGGACACGATGTAGATCTTATCATTAAAGATTCTCTTAAATTAATTATTCCTTTAGTATAAGTTCATCGTATATCTGGGATCTGGCCTTTTGCAATCGTGGTTCTGACCAAGTTCTCCTTTAAATACCATTTCTCGTGCAAGTTTTAGCACTTGTCTTCCGCAGAGCAATACCCAAGTCCAACCTCTACTTTGATCTGTCATCGAGTATTACCCCCTGGTATCTCGACATTAACATGGAACTGCATAACTTCTTATGAGCTCTTCATCAAGTAATACATTCTCAATGATTCCAAATTTTCACGGGCTCTGAGTTATTAAACACCCGAAGACACCGATAACTGAACCGAGTCCGCACTACGGTTCAACAACTCTTAGTAATCTTCTTTACGTACGAGTTTGTACCTGATCACGTCATTTCTAGCCTGTTTGGCTATATCATTGTCGTGATGATTTTAACTGTACTACCTGGTCCTTATTCCCAGAGCACCACTTTCGACGATGAGCTAAGCTTACGTCGATTTTTCCTCGACATATCATTTCACCTTGAACAGCAAGCTTGGTTTCGAGTTTGTGTCGTACTCGTGATTCCAATAACCTTTCACTTCATCATTCCTTTGACTTGATGTCATCGCCAATCGATTACATCTTCATGCAATCTCTCGACAAATGTGTTGTGATCATCGTCATCATCCTGAGCTCTTCCAGGATAACAATTGAATTCATTATGAGAAAGACCATCCTTGCCCTCGATGATTAGTGTTATCATCGACCACTCTACTACCTTCCCACCAACACAAACTTGTTCATGTTAAGGATGAAACATGTTATCCAGTTTGTATTTTGTTCTACCTTGAAGTATTATTGTCCTTTATGTCAAGGATGTTGTGAGGATTGCTCCACCTCTTAAGAATTCTTGGTATGATGATACTTCTCACCATCACCATTCTTCCTTGGTCCCCGTGTTGTCTTTAACTGGGATACCAATATGCTAACGATGCTGCTTGAGTTCTAGACTTCTAGCAACCCTATTGCTTTGAAGTTAACGATCGACAGTTCGTTCTTAGACTGTTGGTTATTGAATCATCACTCTAACATTGATCTTGTTGCCTAAGGTCATATTTTGGGCACACCTTTCAACTAGTGATTGATGGTGTATGTTTTCCTTGAGCATACAACATTAAATCATTTGAATTGACAAGTGTCATCTTCTTGTTCACATTATTGTGGAAATCCATCCGTTTGGAATTCTCGATGAATTGTCGCTGAGCCCATCAGCCACCTCCTCATCCTCTCCTTGCTTTAATGATGAACTCTTGTTACGGAACTCACTTCCCTTGTTCATTACCCGAGAATCTTATAATGTCATCTCGTCAATTTGTGTCGCACCTTTTCTTCCCGGGCATCCTGAGTCCGAGGTATCCTAACACCGATCAGATCTGAATCTCGGTCAGATATGATGGTTGGAACATTTTTCCAAGAGTTATAACACTGTTCTTTTATGACCCGGTAAGTTGATGTCATGCCCAGCACACCTGGCCGAAGGACCTACTGTTATAGTTTCCTTTTTAGCAAGGTTATCCATTCTTCCATGATGAAATTGTAAAACTTATTCTATAAGTTGTTCTTGATGGATCCTTTGTGTATCCAAAATCTGCCCCTTACACGATGACCATGTCAATGCTATCTCAAAGCATGTATGTGGTACCCTAATTTTCAATAAGAATGTTTGAAGTGCAATGCTAAATTTTCATTATCAAATTATCCAAACACCGTTGTATGGGTAATGTCATGAAATTTCTCCCCCCTTTCCTAAAGGGTTTTCTACATTATATCTTGTCGTGGATACCATGCTCTGTTTGTCCTTGGGAAGGATATACCCCTGAATAATGTGTTTAAACACATTTTTCTTTCCATTGTTCCATTCAATCTGATGATCACCTTTTTCTTTCCATTGTTTTGTTTAACCTTTCTGGTGACCAATATGATCTAAGCAGTAATATTCTTCTGCTTATGTAAACACCTAGGTGTACAATCATGTTGGTAAGACCCTATTACTATTGTTGATGACATTCCGGTAACCATCGATGGACGAGAACTTTGCCTAATGGCCCCCCTTGTTCAACAAGCAGGAGAATGGTTCTCTTCATCCCTCACCCTTGGTACCGATGTTGTTGCCGACATAACTGACGGGCTATCCTCTGACATGCCTTACTTACATGATCGTGCAAGACGTCATCGCTCTTCCTACTTTTAGGCAACCTGGTGGGCCCATAACCCACAGTTCCATAGGATCGAAAACCTGAATCTTCTTTACAACCCGGATTCTAATGTATCCTTTGCACCTGGCTTCGTATGTGATGCACGAGCTAAATGCTATACCATTGATCATCCTGGAATCAAACACCATGTTAATCTCGTTGTTCAAACCCCCATTCCAGCTTCTGTCTAGTCATCGAATGATTGCCTACCCGTTTGAAACTTTGGTACCATCATATATTGCACTCAGCGAATTCACTGAAATACAACTTGTGGGGTACCTTGTGTATTTCCCACTGAGTTCACCGTCAGATGCCCAGCTTTGTGGAGATGCATTCTTCCGGAGTTTTTCCCCTTGGTCGCGCTCGTAGGACGATGGAGATCCCGAAGAAAGGATGATGAGTTGATCATGGTGATTTGAACACGGAGAAATGAATACATCAACGATAGAGATCAACCTCTTCGAAAGGACAACCAAGACCGAGAAGACTCGTTAGGTTTCTCACTACCAGCACCTTCCCCCCTACTCCCCTGCTTAAATCTCGGGACGGGATTTCTTGTAGTGGAGGAAAATTGTGATGCCCGGGTAATTAAGCTACAGTGAACCTCTGCTAATGGTGCCACGTCACCTCGGTTACTGTTGATAAACTCGAGTTATTTCGAAACCGTTTCAAAATTCAAATTCAAATTAATGTCAACAATAAAAGTTTTCAGAAGTTATACCAAAAATGTTCGGGTACTGCCTAATATCACTTAGGTAGTTATAGTGAAGAAAACATAATTTTACAAAGTGCCTAAGTGCTTTAAATTAAATATAACAGAAAAGAAAAATAAATAAAAGAAAGAAATTACAAAAACGAAAAAAAAACAAAAGGGGGAACCCCCGGGCTCCGGCCCAGTAGGCCATCAGCCCCACTGGCCAACCCACCAGGCCCAGCCGGCCACTCCCCCCACTCCCCTTATCCACTCCCCCCAGAAACCCGAACCGCCACCGACACCTCACTCACCCCCGCAAAATATCTCTGCCCCCTCTCTCCCGATTGGATCGGGATCGAGAGGAGGAGGCCGGACATCGCCATCGCCTGAAGCCGCCCCCGCCGCCTCACCACCTCGCTTCCTCCCCGATGCGCCCCGTCACCGCTCGCCTCCTCCAGCACCACCTCGTCCCCGCCGTACTCGTCGCGCTCGGCGCCTTGTCCGCCGTCGCCCGAAGGCCTCCCCATCGACGTACCACCCCGTCGCCGCTGCTCGTCAATGCCGCCCGGAGCTCCTCTGCCTCGTTCGTCGCCCCTTCCTCGTCTCCCCCTCGACGGCTCCACTAAGCCACGCCGACCCCCTACTCGCCAACGTCGGTGAGGGCCACACCCTCCCCTCTTTCCGCTATCCTTCACACGCACCGGCGCCATACTTCGCCGCACGCAACGCATGCTCACAGTGCCCGGCGACCCCTCCTGCGGCTCTCGGCAACCTGCCGCACACGCTCCCCGCGAGCCCCCGTTCGCGAGCCTGCACCCTGCCGTGCCCTCGCAGCGCTCCCGCAACCACCCGCGCATGGCCGTCCTTGCCCGACCGCGCTCCCCGCCGCACTGGCCGCGTCCGTGTAACGACCCGGATCCGATGCGCCAGGTGTCTGCCAGTTATTTGCCGTCGTTGCCATGTCATTTGCTTGCGTGTGGCACTTTGCCATGTCATCATTTGCATTTTATCATGTCATCATGTGCATCTCATTTTGCATACATGTTCGTCTCATGCATCCGAGCCTTTTCCCGTTGTCCGTTTTGCAATCCGGCGCTCCTATGTCTTCGGCGTCCCCTCTTCTCTCTTTTCATGTGCGGGTATTAAACTTTCTCGGAATGGCCGAGGTTTGCCAGCGGCCTCGGTATAACACCGTGACCGCTTTGTCAAGTTTCGTGCCATTTGGAGGTCGTTTGGTACTCAACGGTTAACCGGTAACCGTGAAAGCCTCTTTGTTTCAGCCCAACACCCTTCCAAAGTGGCCCAAAACCCACCAAACTCCTCTCCATGCTCTCGGTCGTTCGATCACGATCGTGTGGTAAAACCACACCTCATTTGGACTCTCCTAGCTCCCTCTACCTATAAATATAGCCCTCCCCGAAATTAGGATCTTTTTCCCCTAACCCTAGCAGATTCGTCCCGCCACACCGGACACGTCCGGCCGCAGCCGGACATGTCCGGTCGTCCCTCCGCCGCCACGCAGCCGCCGCCATTCGCCGCGCCCGCCCGCCGCCCGGCCGAGCCCGGATCGGGCCCCTGCCCATCTCGCCGCGCCGCCCGCCCTTCGCCGCGGGAACTCCGCCGCCGCCTCGCCTTCCTTGCGCCGAGCGCCTTGCGCCGCCGCTCGCCGCCCGCGCCGCCCGCCGCGCGTCCGAGCCATCAGGCCTGTCGCGCCCGCCGCGCCTTCGCCCGCCGCCCAAGGCTTCTGCGCCCGCCGCCGCCGCCCGTCCTCGCCAGCGCCGCCCTCCGTCTGCCGCCGCCGTCTTGCCCTCGCCACGCCCCATTGCTCCGCCCGTCCGCCGGCCCGCGCCTCGCCACGGCCGCTCCTCCGCCGCCAGGCCTCTCCTCCGGCCAGATCCGGCCGCGGGAGGTCCGGATCCGCCATCTCCGGCCCTCCCCGCGCCTCCCCGGCCACCTCCGGCCACTACTCCGGCGATGTCTCCGGCGAGATCCGGCTGCCTCGATTTCCGTGCCAAACCCGAGGTTGACCCCGTATTCTTCTAAGTCCCAGATTCCCGTAATTTTCATGCATTTTCATCGCATCACATCTCCGCATCCGTAGCTCCGTTTTGGGCGTATAATATGTCAAAATGTTCGTCTCGACGAGTACATCATTTCATTCCATTGCATCATTTGCATTTGAGCTCATCTTGATGCCCTAAATGCTGTTGGAAGATAGCTTCAGATCGTTAGTTTCAGAATCTTATCAGCTCGAGCTCTTTTGTCATTTTTGCCATGATTTATGTGTGCATCCTATGAGTATGAGCTCTACATGAATGTTGGACTAGGACATGCCATCTTTCCAGAGGTGTTGACCATGTATTTTTGTGAGTTGTGTGCTGAGTGTATTGAGCTTGTAAAGTAGGGTAGTTGCTGTTGCTGTTTTCCTGGCAGATTCTGTTATAATTTGATGCCATGTTAACATGCTTCCACTAATCAATCTATGCATAATATGGAGATGATCTATAAACATGTTTTGATATACATGTCTTGCTCTATCCATTCATGCCCTTGTTTGCATTTATAGCCTGCTGGAACATGTTCATTTCTTGCTCCAAAGTTGCTTGAAAATGTTTCCTGGCAGACTGTTTGCATGAGATTCAATTTTCACGAGGTCGTTGTAGTTGATCCGTGTATGCTATGACCTTGCTCTTGCCATGCTTAGCTTCACAATCATGCCTTCTTACTGTTGGTTGCCTTGCCATGCCATGTATTGCCTTGTAGTGAGTGCATCGAGCTCACAAACATGCCATGTTGAATCTGCTTTTGCCATGTCCTGATATTTCACTAAGTCTGAAATCTGTAATAAAACTTGCAATGTTTACATGGGTGCCATCATTTCTTAGAGTCCTTTTTGGCTTATGGTCAGTAAGGGACTATTGATATATGCTTTGAGTAGAATCATGTCATGCCTTGCTTTGCTATTATAAGTTCCTGTAGCATGTTGTTTGCTTGCTCTCAACATGCCTTCCTGATTTTAATTCCTGCCATGTTAGTATTTTCACTAAGTCTGTGAACCTGATATTTTGAGCACTTTCTCCATGCTTGTTTGAATATGTTATGATGTGATTTAGCCGTAGCTCAGTGTTCCTCTTTTGTTAAGCATCTCCTGTAGTTCGTTGTCATATGCTTTGTTTTTATGTTGGGGTGCTGTAGCATAGTTTAGTGTTGCGTGCTAAGTAGCATCGGGCTGTTAAACGCAGTTTTGCATCATTCTTGTTTTGCTTGTCATTCGCAAACCGTGCATCCGATTCGGTGATCTTTATATCGATTTCAACGAAATCATCTCATCTTTCAGCGGCATACTTGGTTTGCCAAGTTGATGCCAGTTCATCATTTTCCTTCCGAGCATACATATGCATTGCATATCACATCTCGCATCGCATGTCATGTATTGCATCATATTGCTTGTGCATTGTTCCTTGTTTGATTGTGGTTCCGTTGCTTGTCTTCTTGCTTTGGGTAGAGCCGAGACGAGTACGTGTCGAGGAACCTGTTGAGAACGCCTACGAGGATCAAGTCTTCGACAACTCGAGAACCTTGCGAGCAAGATGACCGTACCCTCGAAATCACTACTATCTTTGCTATGCTAGTTAAGCTCGCTCTTTTGCTATGCCAATGCTACGATGCCTACCATTTGCTTGTCAGCCTCCCAAATTGCCATGTCAAACCTCTAACCTTTGACACCATTCCTAGCAAACCGTTGATTGGCTATGTTACCGCTTTGCTCAGCCCCTCTTATAGCGTTGTTAGTTGCAGGTGAAGATGAAGTTTGTTCCTCGTTGGAACATGGAGATGTTATTCCTTGTTGGGACATGTTTACTTGTTGGGATATCACAATATCTCTTATATATTATTAATGCATCTATATACTTGGTAAAGGGTGGAAGGCTCGGCCTTATGCCTAGTGTTTTGTTCCACTCTTGCCGCCCTAGTTTCCGTCATACGGTGTTATGTTCCCGGATTTTGCGTCCCTTACGCGGTCGGGTGATTTATGGGACCCCCCTGACAGTTCGCTTTGAATAAAACTTGTCCAGCAAGGCCCAACATTGCCTTTTACCATTTGCCTCACCACCACCTACTTTTTCCCTTGGGAGTCGCTCTCTCGAGGGTCATCTTTATTTTAGCCCCCGGCGGTGCTTGTCTAAGTGTTGGTCCGAACCGGCAGATCATGGGCCACCTCGGGGCAACTCGAGGCTGGTTTTACTCGTGGGGTGACCTATCCGTGTTGCCACGAGAACGAGATATGTGCAGCTCCTATCGGGATTGTCGGCGCATCGGGCGGCTTTGCTGGTCTTGTTTTACCATTGTCGAAATGTCTTGATGTACCGGATTCCGAGCCTGATCGGAGTGTCTCGGTGAAGGTCTATTCCTTCGATGATCGCGAGAGCTTGTCATGGGCTAAGTTGGGACACCCTGCGGGTATAAACTTTCGAAAGCCGTGCCCGCGGTTATGTGGCAGATGGGAATTTGTTAATGTCGGTTGTAGAAAACCTGAAGTTGACCTTAATTAAAATACATCAACGCGTGTGTTACCGTGATGGTCTCTTTCCGCGGTCCGGAAGTGAACACGATGTTGGAGTTATGCTTGACGAGGTTGCTATAGGATCACTTCTTGATCATACTTTTGTCGACCGTGCCTTGCCTTCTCTTCTCGCTCTCATTTGCGTATGTTAGCCTCCGAATATGCTAGTCGCTTGCTGCAGCTCCACCTCATGCCTTTACCTTACCCATAAGCTTAAATAGTCTTGATCTCGTGGGTGCGAGATTGCTGAGTCCCCGTGGCTCACGAGATACTTCCAAAACCAGTTTGCAGGTGCCTATGATACCGAACAGGTGATGCATTCAAGCTCAAGGAGGAGCTCGATGAAGATCTTGCCCTTTGTGTTGTTTCGTTCTAGTTGATCAGTGGTGGAGCCCAGTTGGGGTCGATCAGGGTCCTTTGTCGCATTTGGGGTTCTTCTTTTATTTTGGTTCCGTAGTCGGACCTTGATTGTATCTGGATGATGTAATGCTTTATTCATGTAATTGTGTGAAGTGGCGATTGTAAGCCAACTATGTATCTCTTTCCCTTATGTATTACATGGATTGTGCGAAGATTACCTCATTTGCGACATTGCTTTCAATGCGGTTATGCCTCTAAGTCGTGCTTCGACACGTGGGAGATATAGCCGCATCGAGGGCGCTACAAGTTGGTAATCGAGCCATCCCGACCTTAGGAGCCCCCACCGCTTGATCGTTTTAGTGGCGAGTTGTGTCTAGAAAAAATGTTTTGAGTCATTTAGGATTATATATATCGGAGAGTTTAGGAATTCTTTTTACTCCCAGTCCTTCGACCTTCGGTGAGGTCTCCTGACGTAGAGTTTTGACTCTTCTCTTCTCAAATTTCACTAAAATTTTTTTTTAGGATCACGCGGGTATCTTGGGATCGTTCCGATATTCTTATGATGACAACATTGTCTTGGTTGCCTCCTGACATTTAGGGGTTGTGGCGGTGTCCCGGGGAGTTGAGCTCCGAGGTGTTGTCGTCATAATTTTATCGTTGCAGTTCTGGAATACCTGAGTTTAGTACGCCGACATCGAAAATCTCTTTTATGCGGTTGTTGGTGAGATAATCCCGCTAACCCAGTACTGAGGTGAGTACGGGAGTATTGCCATGACTTGTATAACGGATGCTTTTCGAAGGTTGAGGTAGACGATTTCCGAAGGTTTCTTGGTTATGTGTTGACGGATGGATACAACTGGATGTAGGGATTGTTAGTTTGTGTGAGATATTATTGCTCCCCTGTATCCCCAACACCAGATTGCATAACTAGAAAGTTTCGGGAGTTTCATAGGTGGGAATTCAAGTAGCTCTTAGGATATCTTTCCGACGGATGTATGATATGAAATTGGGGTTCGACGTCTAGTGGTCCGCCTATTCACGGTTGGTTTTACAGTGGTCTCGTTGTGTCTTAAAGAGTCCTTGGCTATGCCGACTGGGGGCGCTTCAGATGTCATGTGCACTGCCTTGTACATGATGGTGCTGTACGATTGAGCCCGTGTAGGCCCCACCACGAAAACTTCGGACGAAATCTCTATCATATGTTTGTTCCGGCTTATTTTGCAAGCCAAATCCTTTGTTTTGTGTTATTTGTGGTATTCGAGTTTGCTTCGATGTCAAATGTTGAATCCATACCTTTTCCTAAACGGTGTTCTCATATTGCTATGTGAATACTAATCCTTTTTAATCATTGAGGTTGTCATGTCAATCCTTTTCAACCGGCGTGTTTTCTCTTCAGGTGGACCCCATCATTTTTCCCATCTGCAAGATCATTTCTAAGTTTTCTCAACGGTGTTTGTTGCATTCATCCCAAGTTGTCTTTGTTTTTCCCCACCCTCCCACCCTTTTTCTTCAAGGACACAGATTTCTTAATCAAGTATCCATTTATTCATGTGAAGTATCTTCATTCTTTCCTTTCAATGTTATTATCCGGTGATTTCCCATGAAAATGCTCACGAGCTTCAAGTTCATCATCCTTCATCGTTGTTTCTTCTCCGGTGGATTCAATTCAACCTTTCAGTGTTGATCATATTCTTTTCCTCGTTTCTAATGCTTTCTCATGCTGGTGCACCTCTCAATCACTCACCTCTTGCTATTCATTGGTTCCGGAGTGTTGAAGATATCTCACAGGATTTGCGTTTCCATTCCTAATCCGTTCAAGCCATTTCGAGATTGGTATCTCATTCAAGTCATTTAATTCAACCGGTGCAACATCTCTTTTAAATCTTATCAACGGTGTTCTTTTGAGTGGGCCCTAACCCACAGGTCTTTTCCCAGGATCTTACCTGACTCTTCTAATGATTCCGGAGCTATCCTAAATTCTTCTCCAAGTTTGACGTAAGAATGAGTTATCATCAGTCAAATGCTTTTCTCCAAGATCTTTCAAATTCTTTCATAGTTGGCTCAACCTCTTCGCTTTTGATTCTTCCGGTGTGCCTCAATAATTCTTGGTGGTGTTTCTCGTTGTCATTCTCATCATTTGAAGACCGAAGAAGGATTTCTCTTAAATCTTGCTCTATTCTCTTCGAGATTCATGGTTCTAGCTTCATGCCATCCTCATAATTGTTTTTGATTGTGACTATTCTTTTCACCCATCCGGAGCATTTTAGGAGTCTTTTCAGTTTCATTCTTTGAAGCCCATCATCTCAGTATTTTTCATTCAAGCTTTCAGCTCTCGTTCTCCAAATCTTACCGGTGCATCGTTCAAATACCCTCTAATCAGTTCATGATCTCTTCGTTCTCATGTATCTAAATCCCCTCAAGTATCTTCTTTCGTTTTCCCACTCTTCCCGGTGAATGGTGCCTTTGCAACGTTCATTTTCAATTCTTACGGTGGTTCATTCAAGATTTCACCTCTTTCGTTATCATATCAATTCATTCGTTCTTTTTAATCCCACCGGTGGTTCATGAAGACCTTCTCAAGTTTACGCCATATCTCTCTTAATCCTTTCTTCGAGAATAAGTAGTATGCCAAATCCGTTGATTGTCATCAATTTAATGGGTGAAGGATAAGCATAACATAATTCTTATTCTTGTTCATCCAAGTGATTAATTCTTTATTCCGGAGGCCCTTAATATTCTCGGTTTCATTTGTTTCATCTTCTCTTTTTCCCGGAGTTCCAAGCTCTAATTATCACGGAGATCCATCTAAATCATTGCAAGGCTTCACCTTGTGTTTTCAACTTCTCTTTCTTTCTATCACCCTTTTGTTTACCGGAGTTCTTCATTGAGGCTCTACATGGTGGTTCATCAAGGATTTAAGTCCTTCTCAAAGTTTTCATCGAGATTCTTTCCTAAGAAGCTCAAGCTTTCTTAATATGGTAATCCGGAGTGCAATTCCTTCTACCTTATCTTTTGAGATGGTGTTATGTCACTCTTGACAATTTCCCTTCGTGATTTATTGTTGTCAAGAATGAGGTATTTTAAATCCATCAGTCTCTTCATTGGAGTTATCTTGGGTTATATTTCACCTAAAGCTTTCCCTAAGGGATGTTGCTATTTTGGTGCTTATTAATGACCCAAGTTATCTCTTTTCCATCTTGGTGGAACAAGCTTTCATCTCTTCGTTAATCTCAAGCAAGCAATTGTTTCCGTTAGTGGCGGGTTGTCACCTCATAATGTTGAGATGTTTCCATAAGCCCACTACGAGCTTGTTCTTTTCGTTGTTGGTCTTCCAACAACTCTATCCTAACCTTTTTGCAAGGATGCTTTCCAAGCTCTTTTGTGGCAGAAGTTGGCATTTTCTTCTCCATTCTATTATTCCAATGAGCTATCTTCTATTCTTTTGTTTCGGAGGCATTGTGATGTTGCTCTTTTCACCCATCACCTCGCTTTGTGAGGATCGTGTTCTTTTCTTGTTTATCCATTTAACCGGAGTGGTTTCGAATTCTATCTTGGCCATTAAACTCTCGATTCATGCCTTTGCAACCTTAAACTTCTCGTAATACTCCTTGTTCATCTTTTCTAACGGATTGTTTGCAATCTCGTTCATCTATGTTGTACTCTTTCTTTTAAATTGCTCAACCTCTCAAGGTTCATGGTTTCACACGTTCGTCAAAGAAGCAACTTAGTTTTACCTCTTCTCTTTCTCTTCCGTTTTTCCCTCCGGTGCCATTCTAGATCTCGGGACGAGATCCTCTCGTAGTGGTGGAGTGTTGTAACGACCCGGATCCGATGCGCCAGGTGTCTGCCAGTTATTTGCCGTCGTTGCCATGTCATTTGCTTGCGTGTGGCACTTTGCCATGTCATCATTTGCATTTTATCATGTCATCATGTGCATCTCATTTTGCATACATGTTCGTCTCATGCATCCGAGCCTTTTCCCCGTTGTCCGTTTTGCAATCCGGCGCTCCTATGTCTTCCGGCGTCCCCCTCTTCTCTCTTTTCATGTGCGGGTATTAAACTTTCTCGGAATGGCCCGAGGTTTGCCAAGCGGCCTCGGTATAACACCGGTAGACCGCCTGTCAAGTTTCGTGCCATTTGGAGGTCGTTTGGTACTCCAACGGTTAACCGGGTAACCGTGAAAGCCTCTTTTGTTTCAGCCCAACACCCCTTCCAAAGTGGCCCAAAACCCACCAAACTCCTCTCCATGCTCTCGGTCGTTCGATCACGATCGTGTGGGCGAAAACCACACCTCATTTGGACTCTCCTAGCTCCCTCTACCTATAAATATAGCCCCTCCCCCGAAATTCCGGATCTTTTTCCCCCTAACCCTAGCAGATTCGTCCCCGCCGCCACCGGACACGTCCGGCCGCAGCCGGACATGTCCGGGTCGTCCCTCCGCCGCCACGTGGCACGCCGCCATTCGCCGCCGCGCCCCGCCCGCCCGCCCGGAGAGCCGGATCGGGCCCCTCCTGCCCATCTCGCCGCGCCGCCCCGCCCGCTTCGCCGCCCGGAGCTCCGCCGCCGCCTCGCCCGCTGCCGCCGGAGCGCGCCGCCGCCATGCGCCACCGCCGCGCCAGCGCCGCTGCCGTCCAAGACCCAGCATACTGTCGCGCCCGCCCGCCTTCGCCGCCGCCAGCTCTGCGCCCGCCGCCGCCGCCCGTCCTCGCCCGGCGCCGCCCTCCGTCTGCCGGCCGCCGTCTTGCCCTCGCCCAGAATCGCTTCCCTCCGTCCGGCCCCGCGCCTCGCCGGGCCTTGCTCCTCCGCCGCCGAGCCTCTCCTCCGGCAGATCCGGCCATGGAGGTCCGGATCCGCCATCTCCGGCCCTCCCGCGCCTCCCCACCACCTCCGCCACTACTCGGCGATGTCTCCGGCGAGATCCGGCTGCCTCGATTTCCGTGCCAAACCCGAGGTTGACCCCGTATTCTTCTAAGTCCCAGATTCCCGTAATTTTCATGCATTTTCATCGCATCACATCTCTGCATCCGTAGCTCCGTTTTGGGCGTATAATATGTCAAAATGTTCGTCTCGACGAGTACATCATTTCATTCCATTGCATCATTTGCATTTGAGCTCATCTTGATGCCCTAAATGCTGTTGGAAGATAGCTTCAGATCGTTAGTTTCAGAATCTTATCAGCTCGAGCTCTTTTGTCATTTTTGCCATGATTTATGTGTGCATCCTATGAGTATGAGCTCTACATGAATGTTGGACTAGGACATGCCATCTTTCCAGAGGTGTTGACCATGTATTTTTGTGAGTTGTGTGCTGAGTGTATTGAGCTTGTAAAGTAGGGTAGTTGCTGTTGCTGTTTTCCTGGCAGATTCTGTTATAATTTGATGCCATGTTAACATGCTTCCACTAATCAATCTATGCATAATATGGAGATGATCTATAAACATGTTTTGATATACATGTCTTGCTCTATCCATTCATGCCCTTGTTTGCATTTATAGCCTGCTGGAACATGTTCATTTCTTGCTCCAAAGTTGCTTGAAAATGTTTCCTGGCAGACTGTTTGCATGAGATTCAATTTTCACGAGGTCGTTGTAGTTGATCCGTGTATGCTATGACCTTGCTCTTGCCATGCTTAGCTTCACAATCATGCCTTCTTACTGTTGGTTGCCTTGCCATGCCATGTATTGCCTTGTAGTGAGTGCATCGAGCTCACAAACATGCCATGTTGAATCTGCTTTTGCCATGTCCTGATATTTCACTAAGTCTGAAATCTGTAATAAAACTTGCAATGTTTACATGGGTGCCATCATTTCTTAGAGTCCTTTTGGCTTATGGTCAGTAAGGGACTATTGATATATGCTTTGAGTAGAATCATGTCATGCCTTGCTTTGCTATTATAAGTTCCTGTAGCATGTTGTTTGCTTGCTCTCAACATGCCTTCCTGATTTTAATTCCTGCCATGTTAGTATTTTCACTAAGTCTGTGAACCTGATATTTTGAGCACTTTCTCCATGCTTGTTTGAATATGTTATGATGTGATTTAGCCGTAGCTCAGTGTTCCTCTTTTGTTAAGCATCTCCTGTAGTTCGTTGTCATATGCTTTGTTTTTATGTTGGGGTGCTGTAGCATAGTTTCGTGTTGCGTGCTAAGTAGCATCGGGCTGTTAAACGCAGTTTTGCATCATTCTTGTTTTGCTTGTCATTCGCAAACCGTGCATCCGATTCCGGTGATCTTTATATCGATTTCAACCGAAATCATCTCATCTTTCCAGCGGCATACTTGGTTTGCCAAGTTGATGCCCGGTTCATCATTTTCCTTCCGGAGCATACATATGCATTGCATATCACATCTCGCATCGCATGTCATGTATTGCATCATATTGCTTGTGCATTGTTCCTTGTTTGATTGTGGTTCCGTTGCTTGTCTTCTTGCTTTGGGTAGAGCCGGGAGACGAGTACGTGTACGAGGAACCTGTTGAGAACGCCTACGAGGATCAAGTCTTCGACAACTCTGAGAACCTTGCAGGCAAGATGACCGTACCCTCGAAATCACTACTATCTTTGCTATGCTAGTTCGCTCGCTCTTTTGCTATGCCAATGCTACGATGCCTACCATTTGCTTGTCAGCCTCCCAAATTGCCATGTCAAACCTCTAACCTTTGACACCATTCCTAGCAAACCGTTGATTGGCTATGTTACCGCTTTGCTCAGCCCCTCTTATAGCGTTGTTAGTTGCAGGTGAAGATGAAGTTTGTTCCTCGTTGGAACATGGAGATGTTATTCCTTGTTGGGACATGTTTACTTGTTGGGATATCACAATATCTCTTATATATTATTAATGCATCTATATACTTGGTAAAGGGTGGAAGGCTCGGCCTTATGCCTAGTGTTTTGTTCCACTCTTGCCGCCCTAGTTTCCGTCATACCGGTGTTATGTTCCCGGATTTTGCGTCCCTTACGCGGTCGGGTGATTTATGGGACCCCCCTGACAGTTCGCTTTGAATAAAACTTGTCCAGCAAGGCCCAACATTGCCTTTTACCATTTGCCTCACCACCACCTACTTTTTCCCTTGGGAGTCGCTCTCTCGAGGGTCATCTTTATTTTAGCCCCCGGCCAGTGCTTGTCTAAGTGTTGGTCCGAACCGGCAGATCAAGGGGGCCACCTCGGGCAACTCGAGGGCTGGTTTTACTCGTAGGGCTGACCTATCCGGTGTTGCCACGAGAACGAGATATGTGCAGCTCCTATCGGGATTGTCGGCGCATCGGGCGGCTTTGCTGGTCTTGTTTTACCATTGTCGAAATGTCTTGATGTACCGGATTCCGAGCCCGATCGGAGTGTCTCGGTGAAGGTCTATTCCTTCGATGATCGCGAGAGCTTGTCATGGGCTAAGTTGGGACACCCTGCAGGTATAAACTTTCAAAGCCGTGCCATGTTATGTGGCAGATGGGAATTTGTTAATGTCGGTTGTAGAAAACCTGAAGTTGACCTTAATTAAAATACATCAACCGCGTGTGTTACCGTGATGGTCTCTTTCCGGCGGAGTCCGGGAAGTGAACACGGTGTTGGAGTTATGCTTGACGCAGGTTGCTATAGGATCACTTCTTGATCATACTTTTGTCGACCGTGCCTTGCCTTCTCTTCTCGCTCTCATTTGCGTATGTTAGCCTCCGAATATGCTAGTCGCTTGCTGCAGCTCCACCTCATGCCTTTACCTTACCCATAAGCTTAAATAGTCTTGATCTCGTGGGTGCGAGATTGCTGAGTCCCCGTGGCTCACCAGATACTTCCAAAACCAGTTTGCAGGTGCCTATGATACCGAGCAGGTGATGCATTCAAGCTCAAGGAGGAGCTCGATGAAGATCTTGCCCTTTGTGTTGTTTCGTTCTAGTTGATCAGTGGTGGAGCCCAGTTGGGGTCGATCAGGGTCCTTTGTCGCATTTGGGGTTCTTCTTTTATTTTGGTTCCGTAGTCGGACCTTGATTGTATCTGGATGATGTAATGCTTTATTCATGTAATTGTGTGAAGTGGCGATTGTAAGCCAACTATGTATCTCTTTCCCTTATGTATTACATGGATTGTGCGAAGATTACCTCATTTGCGACATTGCTTTCAATGCGGTTATGCCTCTAAGTCGTGCTTCGACACGTGGGAGATATAGCCGCATCGAGGGCGTTACAGTCCGTCTCTCCGCTGACCCAATAACAGTCGTTCGCTCCTTGCCGTGCCGAACCCCCCTCCCCCACGGTGGCCTGGCCGCGCCCGCGCCATGGCGCTACTTGGTCGCCCCGCTGCCTGCTGTGGTGCTGCTGCCCCAACCCTACTCGGGTCACCGCCTGCGCGGCCCCCGGCCGCCGGCGCTCGCGCCCGTGAGCCTCGTGGCTTTGCTCGGCTCCACCCCCCGTTAACCCACGCCCGTTAGCGCCCGCGCCCGATAAGCCCCCCTGGCCAAATGACAAGGGGCCCACCCCAGAACAAATTTTAAATAAAAAGAAAAGTTAAAATAAATAAATTAGTAATTAATTAATTAATTAGTTAATTAATTTAATCAATCCTATTTAACTAATCTAATTAAAATTAATTAACCTATTAAATTAGTTAAACTAATTAACCCTGTTTAATTAACCTGAGACTATGACGAACGGGCCCCACGTGCCAAGGTTGACCTAGTCAACCTGTAGACCTGCGGACATCATGCTGACCTATTAATTACCTTTTCTAATTAATTAAAATCTGTTAATTCCAAAATTGAATTAAAACTTTAAAAATTAATATAAAATAATCCGTAACTCGGATGGGAAAAATTTGTACATGAAAGTTGCTCAAGATGACGAGACGAATCCGAATACGCAGCCCGTTTGTCCGCCACACATCCCTAGCATAGCGAACACGCAACTTTCCCCCTCCGGTTCATCTGTCCGAAAACGCGAAACACCGGGGATACTTTCCCAGATGTTTCCCCCCTTCACCGGTATCACCTACTATCGCGTTAGGGCACACCGAACACCGTGTATTGTCTTGTTATGCTTTGTGATGCTTTGATTGCTCTGTTATTTATTGTGTTCCCCCTTCGTTACTTCTTTCCGGTAGACCTCGAGACTGCCGGTGACCCCCAGTTCGACTACGGAGTTGACGACCCCTCCTTGCCAGAGCAACCAGGCAAGCCCCCTCTTTGATCACCAGATATCGCCTATTCTACCCTCTACTGCTTGCATTAGAGTAGTGTAGCATGTTACTATTTTGATTAATCCAATTCTGTTGCATAGCCTGTCATTGTTGCTACATCTGCTGATACCTTACCTGCAATCCTAAATACTTAGTATAGGATGCTAGTTTACCATTAGTGGCCCTACATTCTTGTCAGTCTGCCATGCTATACTATCGGGCCGTGATCACTTGGGAGGTGATCACGGGTATATACTATACATACATACATACTATACAGATGGTGACTAAAGTCGGGTCAGCTCGTTGAGTACCCGCAAGTGATTCCGATGTGGGGGCTGGAAGGATAGGTGGCTCCATCCCGGTAGAGGTGGCCTGGATTCCCAACGGCCCCCGACTGTTACTTTGTGGCGGAGCGACTGGGCAGGTTGAGACCAACTAGGAGACAGGTGGGCATGGCCCTGGTTGGCGTTCGCGGTTCCTTCATAATAACATGCTTAACGAGATCTAGCTATTTGATCTGAGTCTGGCCACTGGCCTATACACACTAACCAACTATGCGAGAACAGTTATGGGCACTCGACATCGTGGTCTCAGCCGAAGCCTTCGTGACGTCAGCAACTGAGCGGCGCGCGCCAGATTGGAACGTAAGCCTGCTCTTGTATTAAGGTGGCTAGTTCTGCTTCCGGCTGCGTACGCAACGTGCAGGTGTGCAATGGGCGATGGTCCCAAACCCCTGCGTGCATAGGATTTAGACCGGCGTTCTAACCTCTCTGTTGTGCCTAGGTGGGGCTACGACGTGTTGATCTTCCGAGGCCGGGCATGACCCAGGAAAGTGTGTCCGGCCAAATGGGATCGAGCGTGTTGGGTTATGTGGTGCACCCCTGTAGGGAAGTTTATCTATTCGAATAACCATGTCCCTCGGTAAAAGGACGACCCGGAGTTGTACCTTGACCTTATGACAACGAGAACCAGATACTTAATAAAACACACCCATACAAGTTCCACAAACAACCCAGTGATCGCTTTTCCACAGGGCGACGAGGGGAGGATCGCCGGGTAGGATTATGCTATGCGATGCTACTTGGAGGACGTCAATCTACTCTCTTCTATATGCTGGAAGATGGAGGTTGCCAGAAGCGTAGTCTTTGATAGGACTAGCTATCCCCCTCTTATTCTGACATTCTGCAGTTCAGTCCACTGATATGGCTCTTTACACATATACTCATACATATGTAGTGTAGCTCCTTGCTTGCGAGTACTTTGGATGAGTACTCACAGTTGCTTTTCTCCCTCTTTCCCCCCCTTTCCCTTCTACCTGGTTGTCGCAACCAGATGCTGAAGCCCTGGAGCCACATGCCACCGTCGACGACGACTCCTACTACACTGTGTTGGAATATGCCCTAGAGGCAATAATAAAAGATTATTATTATATTTCCTTCTTCATGATAATTGTCTTTATTCATGCTATAACTGTATTATCCGGAAATCGTAATACACGTGTGAATACATAGACCATAACATGTCCCTAGTGAGCCTCTAGTTGACTAGCTCGTTGATCAACAGATAGTCATGGTTTCCTGGCTATGGACATTAGATGTCGTTGATAACGGGATCACATCATTAGGAGAATGATGTGATGGACAAGACAATCCTAAGCATAGCACAAGATCGTGTAGTTCGTTTGCTAGAGCTTTTCCAATGTCAAGTATCTTTTCCTTAGACCATGAGATCGTGTAACTCCTGGATACCGTAAGGAGATCTTTGGGTGTACCAAACGTCACAACGTAACTGGGTGACTATAAAGGTGCACTACAGGTATCTCCGAAAGTGTCTGTTGGGTTGACACGGATCGAGACTGGGATTTGTCACTCCGTATGACAGATAGGTATCTCTGGGCCCACTCGGTAATGCATCATCATAATGAGCTCAAAGTGACCAAGTGTTTGGTCACGGGATCATGCATTGCGGTTCGAGTAAAGTGACTTGCCGGTAACGAGACTGAACGAGGTATTGGGATACCGACGATCGAGTCTCGGGAAAGTAACATACCGATTGACAAAGGGAATTGAATACGGGGTTGTCGACATCATGATTCATCCGATGAGATCATCGAGGAGCATTGGGAGCCAACATGGGTATCCAGATCCCGCTGTTGGTTATTGCCCGAGAGCCGTCTCGGTCATGTCTACGTGTCTCCCGAACCCGTAGGGTCTACACACTTAAGGTTCGGTGACGCTAGGGTTGTATGAATATGAGTATGCAGCAAACCGATTGTTGTTGAGTCCGGATGAGATCCGGGACGTCATGAGGAGTTTCGGAATGGTCCGGAGGTAAAGAATTATATATAGGAAGTGCTGTTTGACCATCGGGAAAGTTTGGGGTCACCGGTATTGTCTGGGACCACCGGAAGTGTCGAGGTCCACCGGATAGGGCCACCCATCCGGAGGGCCCCATGGGCTGAAGTGGGGAGGAACCAGCCCATAGTGGGTTGGTGCGCCCCTTAGCCCACCCTAGCGCCTAGGGTTGAAACCCTAGGGTGGGGCGCCCACTGCCTTGGGGCACTCCACCCCAGCCGCCGCCCCACAGGAGATCAGATCTCGAGGCGGCGCCTGGGGCCTATATAAAGGGAGGGGAGGGAGGGTTAGCCTCACCCATGAGTCTTGGCGCCTCCCTCCCCCTGCTACACCTCTTCCTCCGCCCACAGTTGCTTGGCGAAGCCCTGCCGGAGTTCTGCTGCATCCACCACCACGCCGTCGTACTGCTGGATCATCATCAACCTCTCCTTCCCCCTTGTTGGATCAAGACGGAGGAGACGTCACGCTGACCGTACGTGTGTTGAACGAGGAGGTGCCGTCCGTTCGGCGCTAGGATCTCCGGTGATAGGATCACGACGAGAACGACTACCTCAACCCCGTTCTTTTGAGCGCTTCCGCACGCGATCTACAAAGTGGTATGTAGATGCATCTCTCCTTTCACTCATTTCTTAGATGAACTCATAGATGGATCTTGGTGAAACCGTAGGAAAAATTTTAATTTTCCGCAACGTTCCCCAACAGTGGCATCATGAGCTAGGTCTATGCGTAGTTCTCTATTGCACGAGTAGAACACAATTGTTGTGGGCGTAGATGTTGTCAACTTTCTTGCCGCTACTAGTCTTATTTTTCTCCAGTGGTATTGTGGGATGAAGCGGCCGGACCAACCTTACACGCGCTTCGTGAGACCGGTTCCACCGGTGACATGCACTAGTTGCATAAGGTGGCTGGCGGTGTCTGTCTCTCCCACTTTAGTTGGAGCGGATTCGATGAAAAGGGTCCTTATGAAGGGTAAATAGAAGTTGACAAATCACGTTGTGGCTTTAACGTAGGTAAGAAAACGTTCTTGCTAGATCACCTATAGAAGCCACGTAAAAACTTGCAACAACAATTAGAGGGCGTCTAACTTGTTTTTGCAGCAAGTGTCTTGTGATGTGATATGGCCAAAAGTTGTGATGAATGATGAATGATATATTGTGATGTATGAGATCATGTTCTTGTAATAGGAATCACGACTTGCATGTCGATGAGTATGACAACGGCGAGAGCCATAGGAGTTGTCTTTATTTTTGTATGACCTTCGTGTCATTGAAGAACGCCATGTAAATTACTTTACTTTATTGCTAAACGCGTTAGCCATAGAAGTAGAAGTAGTCGTTGGCGTGACAACTTCATGAAGACACGATGATGGAGATCATGATGATGGAGATCATGGTGTCATGCGGTGACAAAGATGATCATGGAGCCCCGAAGATGGAGATCAAAGGAGCTATATGATATTGGCCATATCATGTCACTACTATATAATTGCACGTGATGTTTATTATGTTTATGCATCTTGTTTACTTAGAATGACGGTAGTAAATAAGATGATCCCTACAACAATTTCAAGAAGTGTTCTCCCTAACGTGCACCGTTGCTAAAGTTAAATGCTTTGAAGCACCACGTGATGATCGGGTGTGATAGATTCTTACGTTCAGCATACAACGGGTGTAAGACAGTTTTACACATGCAAAGATGCTTAGGGTTAACTTGCGAGCCTAGCATGTACAGACATGGCCTCGAACACGAGACCGAAAGGTCGAACAGAGTCGTATGGAAGATACGATCAACATGGAGATGTTCACCGATGATGACTAGTCCGTCTCACGTGATGATCGGACACGGCCTAGTCGACTCGGATCGTGTAACAACAGATGACTAGAGGGATGTCTAATCTGAGTGGGAGTTCATTGTAATAATTTGATTAGATGAACTTAATTATCATGAACTTAGTCTAAAACCTTTGCAAATATGTCTTGTAGATCAAATGGCCGCGCTCATGTCAACATGAACTTCAGCGCGTTACTAGAAAACCAAGCTGAAAGATGATGGCAGCAACTATCTGAGACTTGGTCCGAACACGAGGATCATCCTCATAGCCGCCAGAAACAATATGTCCTAGAAGGACCGCTAGGTGATGCACCGTCGAAGAACCAAGGCGTTATGAGCGCTTGGCGGCTCTCGCGTTGATGATTACTCCCTCGTTCAGTGCAGCATGCTTTACAGCTTAGAACCGGGGCTCCAAAAGCGTTTTGAGCAACACGGAGCATATGAGATGTTCGAGGAGCTGAAACTAGTTTTCCAAGCTCATGCCCGGGTCGAGAGATATGAAGTCTCCGACAAGTTCTATAGTTGCAAGATGGAGGAAAATAGTTCTGTCAGTGAGCACATACTCAAAATGTCTAGGTTGCACAACCGCCTGTCCCAGCCGGACATTAACCTCCTGGACGAGGTGGTCATTGACAGAATCCTTCAGTCGCTCCCACCAAGCTACAAGAGCTTTGTGATGAACTACAATATGCAAGGGATGGTGAAAACCATTCCTAAAGTATTTTCAATGCTGAAGTCAGCAGAGGTAGAAATCAAGAAGGAACATCAAGTGTTGATGGTCAATAAAGCCACTAAGTTCAAGAAGGACAAGGGCAAGAAGAACTTCAAGAAAGACGGCAAGGATGTTGCTGCGCCCGGTAAGCCAGTTGCCGGGAAGAAGTCAAAGAAAGGACCCAAACCTGAGACTGAGTGCTTTTATTGCAAAGGGAAGGGTCACTGGAAGCGGAACTGCCCCAAATACTTAGCGGACAAGAAGGCCGGCAACACCAAAGGTATATTTGATATACATGTGTACCTAACCAGTACTCGAAGTAACTCCTGGGTATTTGATACCGGTGCCGTTGCTCATATTTGTAACTCACAGCAGGAGCTGCGGAGTAAGCAGAGACTGGCGAAGGACGAGGTGACGATGCGCGTCGGGAATGGTTCCAAGGTCGATGTGATCGCCGTCGGCACGCTACCTCTACATTTACCTACGGGATTAGTTTTCAACCTTAATAATTGTTATTTAGTGACAAGTTTGAGCAGGAACATTGTATCTGGATCTCGTTTGATATGAGATGGCTACTCATTTAAATCGGAGAATAATGGTTGTTCTATTTATATGAGAGATATGTTTTATGGTCATGCCCCGATGGTCAATGGTTTATTCTTAATGAATCTCGAGTGTAATATTACACATATTCATAGTGTGAATACCAAAAGATGTAAAGTTGATAACGATAGTCCCACATACTTGTGGCACTGCCGCCTTGGTCACATTGGTGTCAAGCGCATGAAGAAGCTCCATGCTGATGGACTTTTAGAGTCTCTCGATTATGAATCATTTCACACATGTGAACCATGCCTCATGGGCAAAATGACCAAGACTCCGTTCTCTGGAACAATGGAGCGAGCAACCAACTTATTGGAAATCATACATACCAATGTGTGCGGTCCAATGAGCGTTGAGGCTCACGGAGGATATCGTTATGTTCTCACTCTCACTGATGACTTGAGTAGACATGGGTATGTCTACTTAATGAAACACAAGTCTGAGACCTTTGAAAAGTTCTAGGAATTTCAGAATGAGGTAGAGAATCAACGTGACCGAAAGATAAAGTTTCTACGATCAGATCGTGGAGGAGAATATTAAAGTCATGAATTTGGTACACACTTAAGGAAATGTGGAATCGTTTCACAACTCACGCCGCCTGGAACACCTCGGTAATACGGTGTGTCGAACATCGTGTCGCACTCTATTGGATATGGTGCGGTCTATGATGTCTCTTACCGATTTACCGCTATCATTTTGGGGATACGCTCTAGAGACAGCTACATTCACTTTAAATAGGGCACCGTCTAAATCCGTTGAGACGACACCATATGAATTATGGTTTGGGAAGAAACCTAAGCTATCGTTTCTAAAAGTTTGGGGATGCGATGCTTATGTCAAGAAACTTCAACCTGAAAAGCTCGAACCCAAGTCGAAAAAATGCATCTTCATAGGATACCCTAAGGAAACCATTGGGTATACTTTCTACTTAAGATCCGAGGGCAAGATCTTTGTTGCCAAGAACGGATCCTTTTTGTAAAAGGAGTTTCTCTCGAAAGAATTAAGTGGGAGGAAAGTAGAGCTTGAAGAAGTACTACCTCTTGAACAGGAAAGTAGTGCAGCTCAGGAAAATGTTCCTGTGATGCCTACACCAACTGGAGAGGAAAATAATGATGATGATCAAGGTACTTCGGATCAAGTTGCTACTGAACTTCGTAGGTCCACAAGGACACGTTCCGTACCAAAGTGGTACGGCAACCCTGTCCTGGAAATCATGTTGTTAGACAACGGTGAACCTTCGAACTATGAAGAAGCGATGGCGGGCCCAGATTCCAACAAATGGCTTGAAGCCATGAAATCCGAGATAGAATCCATGTATGAAAACAAAGTATGGACTTTGACAGACTTGCCGATGATCGGCGCGATAGAAAACAAATGGATCTTTAAGAAGAAGACGGACGCGGATGGTAATGTTACCATTTATAAAGCTCGACTTGTCGCTAAGGGTTATCGACAAGTTCAAGGGATTGACTATGATGAGACATTGTCTCCCGTAGCGAAGCTGAAGTCCGTCCGAATCATGTTAGCAATTGCCGCATACTATGATTATGAGATATGGCAGATGGACGTCAAAACGGCATTCCTTAACGGACATCTTAAGGAAGAGCTGTATATGATGCAGCCGGAAGGTTTTGTCGACCCTAAGAATGCTAACAAAGTATGCAAGCTCCAACGATCCATTTATGGGCTGGTGCAAGCATCTCGGAGTTGGAACATTCGCTTTGATGAGATGATCAAAGCGTTTGGGTTTATGCAGACTTATGGAGAAGCCTGCGTTTACTAGAAAGTGAGTGGGAGCTCTGTAGCATATCTCATATTATATGTAGATGACATACTCTTGATGGGAAATGATATAGAACTTTTGGACAACATTAAGGCCTACTTGAATAAGTGTTTTTCAATGTAGGACCTTGGAGAAGCTGCTTACATATTAGGCATCAAGATCTATAGGGATAGATCGAGACGCCTCATAGGTCTTTCACAAAGCACATACCTTGATAAGATTTTGAAGAAGTTCAAAATGGATCAGTCCAAGAAAGGGTTCTTGCCTGTATTGCAAGGTGTGAGATTGAGCTCGGCTCAATGCCCGACCACGGCAAAAGATAAAGAAGAGATGAGTGTCATCCCCTATGCTTCAGCCATAGGATCTATTATGTATGCCATGCTGTGTACCAGACCTGATGTAAACTTTGCCGTAAGTTTGGTAGGAAGGTACCAAAGTAATCCCGGCAAGGAACACTGGACAGCGGTCAAGAATATCCTAAAGTACCTGGAAAGGACAAAGGACATGTTTCTCGTTTATGGAGGTGACGAAGAGCTCGTCGTAAAGGGTTACGTCGACGCTAGCTTCGACACAGATCTGGATGACTCTAAGTCACAAACCGGATACGTGTATATGCTGAATGGTGGAGCAGTAAGCTGGTGCAGCTGCAAGCAGAGCGTCGTGGCGGGATCTACATGTGAAGCGGAGTACATGGCAGCCTCGGAGGCAGCGCATGAAGCAATTTGGGTGAAGGAGTTCATCACCGACCTAGGAGTCATACCCAATGCGTCGGGGCCGATCAAACTCTTCTGTGACAACACTGGAGCTATTGCCCTTGCCAAGGAGCCCAGGTTTCACAAGAAGACCAAGCACATCAAGCGTCGTTTCAACTCCATCCGTGAAAATGTTCAAGATGGAGACATAGATATTTGCAAAGTACATACGGATATGAATGTCGCAGATCCGTTGAATAAACCTCTTTCGCGAGCAAAACATGATCAACACCAGAACTCTATGGGTGTTCGATTCATCACAATGTAACTAGATTATTGACTCTAGTGCAAGTGGGAGACTGTTGGAAATATGCCCTAGAGGCAATAATAAAAGATTATTATTATATTTCCTTGTTCATGATAATTGTCTTTATTCATGCTATAACTGTATTATCCGGACATCATAATACACGTGTGAATACATAGACCATAACATGTCCCTAGTGAGCCTCTAGTTGACTAGCTCGTTGATCAACAGATAGTCATGGTTTCCTGGCTATGGACATTAGATGTCGTTGATAACGGGATCACATCATTAGGAGAATGATGTGATGGACAAGACCCAATCCTAAGCATAGCACAAGATCGTGTAGTTCGTTTTCTAGAGCTTTTCCAATGTCAAGTATCTTTTCCTTAGACCATGAGATCGTGTAACTCCCGGATACTGTTGGAGTGCTTTGGGTGTACCAAACGTCACAACGTAACTTGGGTGACTATAAAGGTGCACTACAGGTATCTCCGAAAGTGTCAGTTGGGTTGACACGGATCGAGACTCGGATTTGTCACTCCGTATGACGAAGAGGTATCTCTGGGCCCACTCGGTAATGCATCATCATAATGAGCTCAAAGTGACCAAGTGTTTGGTCACGGGATCATGCATTGCGGTTCGAGTAAAGTGACTTGCCGGTAACGAGACTGAACGAGGTATTGGGATACTGACGATCGAGTCTCGGGCAAGTAACATGCCGATTGACAAAGGTAATTGAATACGGGGTTGTCAACATCGTGGTTCATCCAATGAGATCATCGAGGAGCATGTGGGAGCCAACATGGGTGAGGGAGTCCTGGACTAGGGGGTGTCCGGACAGCCGGACTATCATTATCCGCCGGACTCCCAGACTACGAAGATACAAGATTGAAGACTCCGGCTCGTGTCCGGATGGTACTTTCCTTGGCGTGGGAGGCAAGCTTGGCAATACGGATATGTAGATCTCCTACCATTGTAACCGACTCTGTGTAACCCTAGCCTCCTCCGGTGTCTATATAAACCGAAGGGCTTTAGTCCGTAGGACAACATACATTACAACAATCATACCATAGGCTAGCTTCTAGGGTTTAGCCTCCTTGATCTCGTGGTAGATCCACTCTTGTACTACCCATATCATCAATATTAATCAAGCAGGACGTAGGGTTTTACCTCCATCGAGAGGGCCCAACACAGGTAAAACATTGTGTCCCTTGTCTCCTGTTACCATCCGCCTAGGCGCACAGTTCGGGACCCCCTACCGAGATCCGCCGGTTTCGACACCGACATTGGTGATTTTATTGAGAGTTCCTCGTATGCGTCACCGATAGGCTTGATGGCATCTTCAACCAACAACGCTGTCGGTGAGACTTTTCTCCCGGACAGATCTTCGTTCGGCGGCCGCCGCTGCGGGCAATTCACTTAGCCATCTGGAGCAGATCAGCTTCGCCCTGGCGTCGAGTCGGTCGGAAGCTTAAACTTCACGGCCGATGTCCGTGGAGACTTGATCTTCGGCGGACTCGAGCCACAGCCAAGCGCGCCCGCCTTTGTGGCGATGGGCGCGATCTAGCTCTGCCGCCGACGGTGCCTTGGTAGCCACACCGGATCGCTTGACCATTAGCGGAGCCGATCGCCCATATCGAGGCGGCGGATAGACGCGCATACAGGGGCTTCAACAGCCACGGCGATAGAGCCGAACACCGACCTTGTCCCTGCGAAACTTCGTGATTCGGCGCGGACTCCCGCGGACTCGAACCTCCGCGCCCTACTAATCGATCCGGATTAGGCGCGGTTATAAATTCACCGCGCGGCCATCTTCGATACTACGCCTTTTGGTGATATCTTGAATTCACTAAAGCACCTCTCGTTATCGGAGAGTCTGGCGGACTATGGCGGGAGGGCTGAAATGCAGACGACGAAGAAATTCAGAGCCCACCCACACCCCACTTTGTAGCCACTGTCGATGATCTAACCGACATGCTAGACTACGACTCCGACGACATCGACGCTATGGAGGACGATGTCGGAGACGAACAGGAACCAGCACCTACAGGGCACTAGAAGACCACCTCGTCATACGACATATAATGGTGGACACCCCAAAAGACGGGGATGGCGAAGAAGCAGCGGAGGCAGATTCTCTAAAGAAGCAGCCCAAACGCCGACGTCAGCGGCGCTGCTCTAAATCCCGCCACAGCAAGAATGGAGATTCCGGCACGGGAGATAATAATACTCCGGAGAGTGCCAAAGACAATCCCCTCCAGCAAGACTCGGCGCAGGAGGATGCAGAAGCAAGCCCCCCCGAGAGGGCGGCAAACGAAGGGGTTGAGGATGATAACTATATGCCTCCCTCCGAAGATGAACCAAGCCTCAACGATGATGAATTTGTCGTACCTGAGGATCCCGTCGAACAAGAGCGCTTCAAGCGCAGGCTTATCGCCACAACAAACAGTCTAAAGAAAAAGCAGCAACAACTCCAAGCTGATCAAGACCTGCTGGCCGATCGATGGACCGAGGTCCTCGCGACCAAAGAGTATAAACTCGAACGCCCCTCCAAAAGTTACCCAAGACGCAAGCTGCTCCCCCGATTAGAGGAGGAAGCATACATACCTTCATCACCAGCGCACGATATGGCTGACCGACCACCCCGTGGTCGTGACAGAGAGGCATCCAGGCCCCCAGCCAAGACCGTACCCCGGCATCGCTCCAAAGTACGAAGCCAAGAGGGAACACGCCGGACTTGCAAGACATATTGGAGGACCAGGCAAGACAATCCAGATCCATCTACGGATCACGTGGGCGCCCTACAACCCACGACGAATACCATCGCGCCGGATACAATAACCCCGGCCGGGCCGAACACAGCAGACAGCGCTCTCTCGAGCTGCGTCGCGATATCGCTCAATATAGGGGCGCCGCACACCCTCTATGCTTCACTGACGAAGTAATGGATCATCAGATCCCCGAAGGGTTTAAACCCGTAAACATCGAATCTTACGATGGCATAACAGACCCCGCGGTTTGGATCGAAGACTATCTTCTCCACATTCATATGGCCCGCGGTGATGATCTCCATGCCATCAAGTATCTCCCACTCAAGCTTAAAGGACCAGCTCGGCATTGGCTAAACAGCTTGCCCGCAGAGTCAATTGGGTGATGGGAGGACCTGGAAGCCGCATTTCTCGACAACTTCCAGGGCACGTATGTGCGACCACCAGACGCCGATGACCTAAGCCACATTATTCAGCAGCCCGACGAATCGGCGGACAATTACGGACACGGTTCTTGACAAAGAAAAACCAAATCATCGACCGTCCGGATCAGAGGCCCTCGCAGCCTTCAAACATAACATCCGGGACGAATGGCTAGCCCGGCACTGGCGCGAGAAAAGCGAAATCCATGGCAGCCCTCACGCCGTTAATGACCGCTTTTGCGGCGGAGAGGACAGCTGGCTAGCCCGTAGTAACAACCTCCGTAAAAATTCGGCAGTCCGGATACAAAGGACAACAACGGCGAGTCACGTCGAAACAAAAACAAGTGCCGCGTGCTTGGCGATGATAAGGAGGATATGGCGGTCAATGCGGATTCGAGCTCTAAACCGGTCGTGGAAGAAGCCATTCAAAAGAACCACTCCGGGTCCGTCCAATCTGGACCGAATACTCGACCGCTTATGCGAGATACATGGCACCTCTAAAAAGCCAGCTAACCACACCAATAGAGATTGCTGGGTGTTCAAGCAGGCCGGCAAGTTAATTGCCGAAAACAATGACAAGGGCTAAACAACGACGACGAGGAAGAGACCCGACCGCCCGAACAACGAGAGGATGAAGGGTTTCCCCCACAAGTGCGGACGGTGAATATGATATCTGCGACCCACATACCCAAGAGGAGAGAAACGCGCGCTCGAGGGGCGTCTATGCGATGGAGCGATCGCCCCAAAGTTCAATCCATGGTCCTCTTGTCGATCACTTTCAATCGAAGAGACCATCCGACCAGCATCGCCATGGCGGATTCGCGCGTGGTTTTAGACCCAATCGTCGATGGATTTCACCTCACAAGAGTCCTGATGGACGGCGGTAGTAGCCTGAACCTGCTTTATCAGGATATAGTGCGCAAAATGGGCATAGACCCATCAAGGATTAAACCTACAAAGACAACCTTTAAAGGTGTCATCCCAGGAGTGGAAGCCAACTGCATGCAGCTCAATCACACTGAAGTGGTCTTCGGATCCCCGGACAATTTCCGGAGCGAGGAGTTAATCTTCGACATGGTCCCATTTCGTAGCGGCTATCACGTCCTGCTCGGACGAACCGCGTTTGCAAAATTCAATGCGGTGCCGCATTATGCATACCTAAAGCTCAAGATGCCAGGCCCTCGTGGAGTCATTACAGTCAATGGGAATACAAAACGCTCCCTCCGAACGGAGGAACATACAGCGGCTCTCGCGGCAGAAGTACAGAGCAGCCTTCTAAGGCAATTCTAAAGTCCGGCAGTTAAAAGGCCGGATACAGCAAAGCGCGCCCGGAGCAATGCCAACCAAGACCACATGGCACGATCAGAGCACGCGTAGCAATGCGGCCCCAACCCTCGCCCATGCATGATCGCAAGAATAACACTCCGGGTACACCATTACGCTTTGGAGATACCATGGGCACAGGGGAGGGGGCACGATCGCAACGGACCCAGAGTGCGGTTCGACCACGCCGGGGGCTCACAAGTGTGCCCCCCTTTTTTATTTTTTATTTTTCTTCTTCTTTTATGTACACAGACTCGCTTACGAAGCCTGTCCGTGGCGAACTTGCCGAACTCACGATCTGTGATCGGGGACTAAAGAAGGCGCGAGGAACACTCGGTGGTCTCAATTACGAGCATTAAATTTGATTATATACACCAAGTCCGCAGCTCATCCCTGGAGGGGGACATGTTTATTTAGTCCAAATCCCTTGCTTACCGCACTATTTGTATCAGTCCGCTCTACTAGCAGACTTTCTTTCATAAATAATGCAGCACCTCTTTATTGCAATTGCATTATCTTTTATATATATGTTCATTACATGACATCTTGCACCCGTACATTTTGGTACGGCCGAATACGCCAGGGGCTTCTGGTCTCCAAATCATGGTGTGATAAAGTCTGAACACTTTCACAAGTGCGGCACCCCGAACTTATAGCATTATATGAATTGGCTCCGAATCATGTCTTGGGTCAATAGTTGGGTTTGCCCGGCTCCCACGTTTTGGTGCCTTACGTTCCGTTCTGTCGGCTAAGGTAGCACTGGGAGAACCACTGCGATTGCGCCCCGGTTGAGCTGGGTTAACGCCTCGATGGAAGCTAAAACTGGCGGCATGATAAGGCGAGAGATGGTCGCTGTTCGAGAGGTTTTTTCGGGTCATAAAGACTCACGCCGCTTGAGCGAAGTTCGGATAATGTCCGGCGAAGGCATGGATAGCGCCTGGATTCGGTCTTCGAATACCGAGGGCTTCACCAAATTTAAAATTATAGAATTCCATGGCTAAGTGAGAGTGTTCAAGCATTATAAGTCCGGTTGCCTTGTTACGTGCGTGTTGTGCGCCTCCTAGATGGACCCAAAATGGGAACAAGAGTGCTCAAGTTTATCCCGAACACCCCAAAGACTTGTGGCTTGGGGGTGAAGCCAATGACTTACCATCTCTCGATTCTACAAGCGGTCGCATTTAAAGTAATATTTTAAATTAAAAAGCGTTGCTCATGGCGCATATGAGCGAAGTTTTCAGCGCACATGATAAATACACAATGAGTTCACTCAAAGATTACATTTGGGAGGACTCATCGCAATATCGCAGAGCTCCTTGAGAAAATTTTATATTACTTCTCCAGCGTGCGATACTCCTTGCCCGGCGGTGGGTCCGTGAGCTTCTCCGCATCAATTTGCCCCATTGCACCTTTATGCGGGCAAGGGCCCGACGAGCGCCTTCAATACTGGCGGGCGCTTGACTACATCAACCTGGGGCATGCATCCACCAGCCGCCGCAGGCCAGTAGCTCCCGGGCATGGCCTATCCAGAGCCACAGCCGGACTATGAGGCCCTTCATGGCCTCCTCGGCTACCTTGTGGAGTTCGACCAGCTGCTTCACTGGTCGCTTGAAACACCGGATGGCCGCCTCGAGTCTTGAGACCGAAGACCTTCTCGTCGATATCCCTCCTCGCCATGATAGAATCTGGCGGCATCGACGACTCTGGCGGCAGATCTGCAAACGCCTACAGAGCTCGAATTCGGGTAAGTGTCGGGTAGTTCACATTAACATGCACCTTTGCATAAAAATGCCTTACCGCCGCTATCTTCTTTATATCCTCAACTTCGAAGGGCCTTATGGGCATCGGCCTTGGCGGACTTGGCACTTTCGAGGCGAGGCAAGCTCGGACTCTCGAGTCTTGGAGTCACGCTCAAACTCTCATGCTTTTCCATGAGAGCACGGAGCTCTTGCGAACTTCCGCCACCCGTGCCTCTTGCTTTTCTCGCTCAGCCCGTTCGCGGCCGCCTGCGTTCGACCGCGGACACGGCATCCTTCGGGCTGCCACCTCGTTAGTGGCCCTGCAATACACATATTATCCTTGTTAATTTTATTTGCAACCAAAATCCTTTTCTGTAAGGTACTTATTCAAAGAGGTGTTACTCACCTTCTTTTTCCTCGAGCTGCTTCTTTGCATGGCCGAGCTCTTGCTCGGACCGCTCGAGATCCTTCTTCAACACCTTGACCTCCGCCGTTAGTGCGGCAGAGGTCAGCAGCGCAGCCTGCAAACCCATATTGACATATTTTAGGCAACCCTGCGTATATCTTGTTAGATCCTTAGTCCGGCTTTTCTTTCCGAACACCAAACTAAGCATCGAGAGCTCTTGTCTATGCGGTATTACATTACATAATTTTAACTTCTTACCTCAAAGCCTGTTAGAAGGCTGCTGCGAGCTTCAGTCAGCCCGCTCTTAGCGAGCTAGACCTTCTCAATCACCGCACTCATGATAGTGCGGTGTTCTTCTCGATGGGCGCCTTTAAGCGCCTCCAACAGGTTATCCGGCGCCTCGGTTGGGCGGAGGCCGCGGTGTCACGATCCTGCCCTTCTTTCAAAGGGCCGCTTGCGGACTCTGGAACCCTTCTGGTTCCGATGTAGAGTCGGCACAAAGTCCGGAGGCTGCTGCGGCGCCTCGGAGCCTCCTCTGATGGGTCCCTCTGCGGATCCCACCTCGGCGTCCTCGTCGGCGCATGGGGTAGAGCGGTCGGGATGGAATTCACATCCAACGAGGCCAATGACCCGCTTGATGAAGCGGGAAGATCATCATCGGCGGACTACGGACGAAACGCAGCATTAGAAGGACACTACGCGGCGTAAAAGAAATTACATCAAGGATCCGGATACTTACGATCTTGCGGACGCTTTGGCCCTTGAAGGCCACTCATCCTCGCCAGCGTTGATGTTGGCGAACTATCTTGAGGATAGTTCTCCCCTCTTGGACCCGTCGGCCTCCCGATTGGGAAGCCTTCCTCTTCTTCTCTCCCTCCTCCGGAGAGAATACTCCTCCTCCTTGTCTTGAGGAGGAGTCCTCGTCGTCGTCGAGCCTTTGATTCTGAGAACTCTTTGAGTCCCGTGGCCACCTTCTTGGCCTTCTTCTCCGGCACCACGTGCGGTGCGGAACCAGATAACCTGATGGCGGGCGTCCACTGGTCTTTCGGCATGGGAGCCGGGCTGATAAGCAGCAGCCTTCTCCATCCATTCTGTCAAAGGAAGTGGCGAATGAGATCCCATTAAATGCTAATCTAATTATCACAAGTGTCCGTGATGGGATTGAATCACTTACCTCGTCGGTTGGATCTGCGAGCTGAATCCGCGATCTTCCGTCGCGGATGCGGGACTTCAGCGCCCTTGAACAGCACCCTCCGTGTATCGAAGAGCCCGCTTAGTGCCCGGTGCTGTTCGGATTGAACTCCACAAATTGAATGCCCGTTCTTGGCATGGGAGAATCCGCGGAGGAGCATGACTTGGACCACGTCGACAAGCGGAGCCTATTGCTCACCATCTTCTTGATGCAGGCTCGAGTCCGTCACCTCCACGGATTGCCCCACTGCAAGCCCTTCTCTTTCCGGAGGTGAGATGCAGGGATTCCAGATCTAAACTTCGGGGCCGCCGCCCATGTGGGCTTGCGCGGCTCGGTGATGTAGAACCACCCGATTGCCACCCTTGACAGAGTCCACGAAGGTCCCTTCAAGCCAAGGGGCGTTGGGCAATTGCCCAACATGGCGCCTCCGCATTCGCTTGCGTGCCCTTCACAACCTTTGGCTTGACGTTGAAGGTCTTGAGCCACAGGCGAAGTGGGGCGGATGCAGGAAGGCCTCACACACGACGATAAACGCCGAGATGTTGAGGATGAAGTTGGCGCGGATCGTGGAAATCCAGGCCGTAGTAAAACATGAGCCCCCGGACAAATGGATGGAGCGGAAAGCCCAGTCCACGGAGGAAGTGGGGGAGGAAGACGACCCTCTCATGAGGCCCAGGGGTAGGGATGAGCTTCCCCTCGTCGGGCAGACGATGCGCGATATCGCTGGAAAGGTATCCGGCGTCGCGCAGCTTGGTGATGTCCTCCTTAGCGGTGGAGGCTAACCATTTACCTCCCGCTCCGGACATATTCGGAGGAGGTCGGCGAGATCATAAGCTTAGGCGTTGGAGCTTGAGTGCGCGGAGATGGATAAGCAAAGGAGGAAGAAGGCGTAGGTGAGAAGATGAATCCTTATCCCTTATATATAGGCGGACGAAAACTATGCGTTCCCCACCGGCCTAGTAAAACTCTCTTATCTCCCAAGCGCCACCATCAATGGCGCGGTTGGGTTACCCACGTCCGTATTGATGAGAATCCTGGAATAAGGGGAACACGATCTACGCTTGACGGGGCGTGCCAAAAACCGCTTAGCTAAGCGTCTTGAGGTGGTATGGTAAAAATGATTCAAACAAAGGCTTGGTTGCGGTGTGATGTCACGCCGCATAATATGTCAGCAGATTGAGCTAGTGTATATGTTTTATTCTCTCTACGGTGGAATGTGGAAATTATTTTTGCAGAGCGGACACTATCCCGGTGTTCATGATCTTCTCTGGATTATTCAAGGAGGAACCCGCCTTGCAATGCCGAACATTATCTTGCCGGACTTATCGTCATTGAAGACTGGTTCGAGACTCTTGAGGAGTCTGTACTAGGGGTGTCCGACAGCGGACTATCATTATCCGCCGTACTCCTAGTCTACGAAGATACAAGATTGAAGACTCCGGCTCATATCCGGATGGTACTTTCCTTGGCGTGGAAGGCAAGCTTGGCAATACGGATATGTAGATCTCCTACCATTGTAACCGACTCTGTGTAACCCTAGCCTCCTCCGGTGTCTATATAAACCGGAGGGCTTTAGTCCGTAGGACAACATACATTACAACAATCATACCATAGGCTAGCTTCTAGGGTTTAGCCTCCTTGATCTCGTGGTAGATCCACTCTTGTACTACCCATATCATCAATATTAATCAAGCGGGGCGTGGGGTTTTACCTCCATCGAGAGGGCGAACACAGGTAAAAACATTGTCTCGCTTGTCTCCTGTTACCATCCGCCTAGGCGCACGATTCGGGACCCCTACCGAGATCCGCGGTTTCGACACCGACAATGGGTATCCAGATCCGCTGTTGGTTATTGCCGAGCCGTCTCGGTCATGTCTCGTGTCTCCCGAACCGTAGGGTCTACACATAAGGTTCGGTGACGCTAGGGTTTTATGAATATGAGTATGCAGCAAACCGAATGTTGTTTGGAGTCCCGGATGAGATCCCAGACGTCACGAGGAGTTTTGGAATGGTCTGGAGGTAAAGAATTATATATAGGAAGTGCTGTTTCGGCCATCGGGAAAGTTTCGGGGTCACCCGGTATTGTACCGGGACCACCGGAAGTGTCCCGGGGGTCCACCGAATGGGGCCACCCATCTCGGAGGGTGCCATGGGCTGAAGTGGGGAGGGGAACCAGCCCATAGTGGGCTCGTGCGCCCCCCTTTGCCCACCCCTGCGCCTAGGGTTGAAACCCTAGGATGGGGCGCCCACTGCCTTGGGCACTCCACCCCACGGCCGCCCCACAGGAGATCAGATCTCCGGGTGGCGCGCCTGGAGGCCTATATAAAGGGAGGGAGGGAGGCAGCCGCACCCCTGAGTCTTGGCGCCTCCCTCCCCCTGCTACACCTCTTCCTCCTCCCACAGTTGCTTGGCGAAGCCCTGCCGGAGTTCTGCTGCATCCACCACCACGCCGTCGTCTTCTTTGGATCATCATCAACCTCTCCTTCCCCCTTGCTGGATCAAGAGGAGGAGACGTCCACGCTGACCATCGTGTGTTGAACCGCGGAGGTGCCGTCCGTTCGGCGCTAGGATCTCCGGTGATAGGATCACGACGAGAATGACTACCTCAACCCCGTTCTTTTGAACACTTCCGCACGCGATCTACAAAGTGGTATGTAGATGCATCTCTCCTTTCACTCATTGCTTAGCTAAACTCAAAGATGGATCTTGGTGAAACCGTAGGAAAAATTTTAATTTTCTGCAACGTTCCCCAACACACTGGAGGTGCCTACTACTACGTGCATGCCGCTGACGACGACCAGGAGTAGTTAGGAGGATCCCAGGCAGGAGGCCTGCGCCTCTTTCAATATGTATCCCAGTTGTGCTAGCCTTCTTAAGGCAAACTTGTTTAACTTATGTCTGTACTCAGATATTGTTTCTTCCGCTGACTCGTCTATGATCGAGCACTTGTATTCGAGCCCTCGAGGCCCCTGGCTTGTATTATGATGCTTGTATGACTTATTTATGTTTTAGAGTTGTGTTGTGATATCTTCCCGTGAGTCCCTGATCTTGATCGTACACATTTGCGTGCATGATTAGTGTACGATTGAATCGGGGGCATCACAATATGTGTATGAATGAAAGAAGGGGGATAGATGAAGTATTCTTTAAACAGGGACCTATTTTGAAACACAACTTGCCTGTTGAAATTCTTGGGGATCCTCCACCACCCAAGGGTGATCCCGTGTTTGAGCTTAAACCATTACCTGATACTCTTAAATATGCTTATCTTGATGAAAAGAAGATATATCCTGTTATTATTAGTGCTAACCTTTCAGAGAAGGAAGAGGAGAGATTATTGAAAACTCTGAAGAAGCATCGTGCTGCTATTGGATATACTCTTGATGATCTTAAGGGCATTAGTCCCACTCTATGCCAACACAAAATAAATTTGGAGAAAGACATCAAACCAGTTATTGATCACCAACGACGGTTAAATCCTAAGATGAAAGAAGTGGTAAGAAAGGAAATACTAAAGCTCCTAGAGGCAAGTATAATTTATACCATTGCTGATAGTCAGTGGGTAAGCCCTGTCCATTGTGTCCTTAAGAAGGGAGGTATTACTGTTGTTCCTAATGATAAAGATGAAATGATCTCGCAAAGAATTATTACAGGTTATAGGATGGTAATTGTTTTTCGTAAGTTAAATAAAGCTACTAAAAAGGATTATTACCCTCTACCTTTTATTGAACAAATGCTAGAAAGATTATCTAAACATACACATTTTTTGCTTTCTAGATGGTTATTCTGGTTTCTCTCAAATACCTGTGTCAGCAGAGGATCAAGAAAAGACCACTTTTACTTGCCCTTTCGGTACTTTTGCTTATAGACGTATGCCTTTGGTTTATGTAATGCACCTGCTACCTTTCAAAGATGCATGATGGCTATATTCTCTTACTTTTGTGAAAAGATTTGTGAGGTTTTCGTGGATGATTTCTCCGTTTATGGGTCTTCTTTTGATGATTGCTTGAGCAACCTTGATTGAGTTTTGCAGAGATGTGAAGATACTAGTCTCGTCTTGAATTGGGAGAAGTGCCACTTTATGGTTAATGAAGGTATTGTCTTGGGGCATAAAATTTCTGAAAGAGGTATTGAAGTTGATAAAGCTAAGGTTGATGCTATTAAAAAGATGTCATGTCACAAGGACATTAAAGGTATAAGAAGTTTCCTTGGTCATGCCGGTTTTTATAGGAGGTTCATTAAGGACTTCTCTAAAATTTCTAGGCTTCTTACCAATCTCTTACAAAAAGATATTCCTTTTGTCTTCGATGATGATTGTGTAGAACCATTTGAAATACTTAAGAAAGCTTTGATTTCTGCACCTATTGTTCGGCCACCTGATTGGAATTTACCCTTTGAAATTATGTGTGATGCTAGTGATTATGTTGTAGGTGTTGTTCTAGGACATAGAGTTGATAAGAACCTAAATGTTATTCATTATGCTAGTAAAACTCTTGACAATGCCCAGAGAAATTATGCTACTACTGTAAAAGAATTCTTAGCAATTGTATTTGCTTCTGATAAGTTCAGACCTTATATTGTTGATTCTAAAGTAACTATTCACACTGATCATGCTGCTATTAAATATCTTATGGAAAAGAAAGATGCTAAACCTAGACTTATTAGATGGGTTCTCCTACTACAAGAATTTGATTTGCATATCATTTTTAGAAAGGGAGCTGAGAACCCATTGCAGACAACTTGTCTAGGTTAGAGAATGTTCTTGATGACCCACTACCTATAGATGATAGCTTCCCTAATGAACAATTAGCTGTCATAAATGCTTCTTGTACTGCTCCATGGTATGCTGATTATGCTAATTACATTGTTGCTAAATTTATACCGCCTAGTTTCACATACCAGCAAAAGAAAAAGTTCTTTTATGATTTAAGACATTACTTCTGGGATGACCCACACCTTTATAGAGAAGGAGTAGATGGTGTTATTAGATGTTGTGTACCTGAGCATGAACATGAACAAATCCTACGCAAGTGTCACTCCGAGGCATATGGAGGACACCATGCTGGAGATAGAACTGCACACAAGGTATTACAATCCGGTTTTTATCGGCCTACTCTCTTCAAGGATGCCCGTAAGTTTGTCTTGTCTTGCGATGAATGTCAAAGAATTGGTAATATTAGCAGACGTCAAGAATTGCCTACGAATTATTCTCTTGTTATTGAACCATTTGATGTTTGGGGCTTTGATTATATGGGACCGTTTCCTTCCTCTAATGGATATACACACATTCTAGTTGCTGTTGATTACGTTACTAAGTGGGTAGAAGCTATTCCAACTAGTAGTGCTGATCATAACACCTCTATTAAGAGGCTTAAAGAAGTTATTTTTCCGAGGTTTGGAGTCCCTAGATACCTAATGACTGATGGTGGTTCACATTTTATTCATGGTGCTTTTCGTAAGATGCTTGCTAAGTATGATGTTAATCATAGAATTGCATCTCCATATCACCCACAATCCAGTGGTCAAGTAGAATTGAGTAATAGAGAGCTCAAATTAATTTTGCAAAAGACTGTCAATAGATCTAGAAAGAATTGGTCCAAGAAACTTTATGATGCATTATGGGCTTATAGAACTGCATATAAGAATCCTATGGGTATGTCCCCGTATAAAATGGTTTATGGAAAAGCATGTCACTCACCTCTCAAACTAGAACATAAGGCATATTGAGCCATTAAACAGCTCAATTATGATTTCAAACTTGCCGGTGAGAAGAGGTTATTTGACATTAGCTCACTTGATGAATGGAGAACTCAAGCCTATGAGAATGCCAAACTGTTTAAAGAAAAAGTCAAAAGATGGCATGACAAAAGAATACAAAAGCGTGAGTTTACTGTAGGTGATTATGTGTTGCTTTTCAACTCTCGTTTAAGATTTTTTTGCAGGAAAACTTCTCTATAAATGGGAAGGCCCTTACGTTATCGAGGAGGTTTATCATTCTGGTGCCATAAAAATCAACAACTTCGAAGGAACAAATCCGAAGGTGGTTAACGGTCAAAGGATCAAATATTATATCTTAGGTAATCCTATAAATGTTGAAACTAATGTTATTGAAACCGTAATCCCGGAGGAATACATAAGGGACACTTTCCAGAACAATTCAGACTCCGAGAAGGAATAGGTATGTTGTACGGTAAGTAAACCGACTCCAAAACAGTTCTAATAGCAATTTTTCTCTGTTTTGGAATATTTAAGAAAATAGGAATATAAGAAGTAGTCCGGGAAGGACACGAGGCGTCCACAAGGGTGGAAGGCGTGCCCTACCCCCCTGGGTGCGCCCCCTGCCTCGTGGGCACCTCGTGTGCTCTCCGGACTCCGTTTTCTTGCACGGTACTTCTTTTAGTCGGTAAAAATTCGTTATATAATCTCCCGAAGGTTTTGACCACCGTATCACGCAGATATCCTCTGTCTTTGTTTCGAGCTGTTTTCTGTCAGAGTTGTCAAGGCCAGGCATCATGTCGTCACCCTCCTCCAACAATGAAGATAACGAAGCTTGGCTACTGAAGATAGAGCTGAAGAGAGAAGAACCCAGGGAGAACAACAAGTATGATGGGATCAAGAAGGCGATGGAGGATCAAGCTCCGGCGGTGGAAGAAAAAGACATCATTCAACCTCTTCCCAACCTCTTTACCCCAACTGAGATTGAAGCTTTCAAGATGATAGAGTTAGCTCGCATACAAAACAAGTATCTCACACATGAAAATATTTTATTGAAGGATCATATCGTCGCACTCAAGGGCATTATCCCGCAAATTGGAAGAGCTCCTACGCTCGATGTGTGACTATCCATCATCATCACCACCTTCTTCACTAGGAAAGGAGACATAATCACATGGGTATGGGCACCCCCTTGGCAACTGCCAAGCTTGGGGGAGGTCACCCGGTATCGTATCATCATCACACTCCTATCTTTACCGTTTTACTTAGTTCTATCTTTTCAGTAATATCTTGATCTAGTAGAATAAAGTTTCTAGTATGATCTAATTTTGAGTTTTGCCTTATCATCCCTCTATGTAATCGAGTCCGTGAGCTATATATAATAAAGATTAGTGTTGAGTCAAGGGCTTTGCTATCTTGCTGTGATGTTAAGGGAATAAAAAGAGTAAAAAGAAATAAAGAGTTCATATTGATCTTATGGAGAGTAATGACTTCACATATAAAGAGTATGATGAATAAAAGTTGTTGAGAGTTGGCAAACATAGTTTTGGTCATTGTTGCAATTAATAGGAAGTAATAAAGAAAGAGAGGTTCTCACATATAAATATACTATCTTGGACATCTTTTATTATTGTGAGCACTCATTAAAATATGACATGCTAAAGAGTTGAGGTTGGACAAGGAAGACAATGTAATGTGTTATGTTTTATCATATCTGAATTAAAGCATATTGTCATGGATCATCCAACATCTTGAGCTTGCCTTTCCCCCTCATGCTAGCAAAATTCCTTGCACCAAGTAGAGATACTACTTGTGCTTCCAAATATCCTTAAACCCAGTTTTGCCATGAGAGTCCACCATATCTACCTATGGATTGAGTAAGATCCTTCAAGTAAGTTGTCATGTTGCATGCAATAAAAATTGCTTTCTAAATATGTATGACTTATTAGTGTGGAGAAAATAAGCTTTATACGATCTTGTGATATGGAAGTAATAAAAGTGATGGACTGCATAATAAAGGTCAGTATCACAAGTGGCAATAGAAAGTGACATTCTTTTGTATTAAGTTTTCGTGCATCCAACCATAAAAGCACATGATAACCTCTGCTTCCCTCTGCGAAGGGCCTATATTTCAGTTATGTCTTATGCAAGAGTCATGGTGATCTTCACCTTTCCTTTTTACATTTTATCCTTTGGCGAGCACCTCGTGTTGGACAGATCCTGATATATATATCCAATTGGATGTAAGTTGGCATGAACTATTATTGTTGACATTACCCTTGAGGTAAAAGGTTGGGAGGCGATACTATAAGCCCCTATCTTTCTCTGTGTCCGATTAAAACTCCATAACCATAAGTATTGCGTGAGTGTTAGCAATTGTGAAAGACTAAATGATGGTTGAGTATGTGGACTTGCTGAAAAGCTCTTATGTTGACTCTTTCTGATGTTATGATAAATTGCAATTGCTCTAATGGCCGAGATTATAGTTTGTTGGTTCTCAGTGAAGTTTCTGATTCATACTTGACATTGTGGATAGATTATTACTTGAGCATAAGAAATCATATATAATATATATATATGTTGCTGTTATAAGAATGATCATGATACCCTCATGTCCATATTTTATTTTATCGACACCTCTATCTCTAAACATGTGGACATATTTTTTGATTTCGGCTTTCGCTTGAGGACAAGCGAGGTCTAAGCTTGGGGGAGTTGATACGTCCAATTTTCATCATGCTTTTATATCGATATTTATTGCATTATGGGCTGTTATTACAATTTATGTCACAATACATATGGCTATTCTCTCTTATTTTACAAGGTTTACATGAAGAGGGAGAATGCCGGCAGCTAGGATTTTGGGCTGGAAAAGGAGCAAATATTGGAGACCTATTCTGCACAACTCCAAAAGTCCTGAAACTCCACGAAAGTCATTTTGGGAATTAATAAAAAATATTGAGCGGAAGAAATACCTGAGGGGGCCACCCACCATCCACGAGGGTGCGGGCACGCCCTACCCCCCTGGGCGCGCCCCCGTGCCTCGTGGGCCCCCTAGCAACCCTACGGTGGCCATCTTCTGCTATATGAAGTCTTTTACCCTGGAAAAAATCATAAGCAAGCTTTCGGGACAAAACTTTGCCGCCACGAGGCGGAACCTTGGCAGAACCAATCTAGGGCTCGGTGAACTATTACTGCCGGAAACATCCCCTCGGGAGGAAATCATCACCATCGTCATCACCAACGACCCTGTCATCGGGAGCGCGTCAATCTCCATCAACATCTTCACCAGCACCATCTCCTCTCAAACCCTAGTTCATCTCTTGTATCCAATCTTTGTACCAAAACCTTAGATTGGTATGTGTGGGTTGCTAGTAGTGTTGATTACTCCTTGTAGTTGGTGCTAGTTGGTTTATTTGGTGGAAGATCATTTGTTCATATCCTTAATGCATATTAATACCCCTCTGATTATGAACATGAATATGCTTTTTCAGTAGTTACGTTTGTTCCTGAGGACATGGGAGAAGTCTTGCTATTAGTAGTCATGTGAATTTGGTATTCGTTCGATATTTTGATGATATGTATGTTGTCTCTCCTCTAGTGGTGTTATGTGAACGTCGACTACATGAAACTTCACCATTGTTTGGGCCTAGAGGAAGGCATTGGGAAGTAAAAGTAGATGATGGGTTGCTAGAGTGACAGAAGCTTAAACCCTAGTTTATGTGTTGCTTCGTAATGGGCTGATTTGGATCCACTTGTTTCATGCTATGGTTAGTGAGGCAGTCCTGGATTAGGGGGTGTCCGGATGGCCCGACTATTGCCTTTGGCCGGACTCCTGGACTATGAAGATACAAGATTGAAGAGTTCATCCCGTGTCCGGATGGGACTTTCCTTGGCGTGGAAGGCAAGCTTGGCGATACGGATATGTAGATCTCCTACCATTGTAACCGACTCTGTGTAACCCTAAGCCTCTTCGGGGCCTATATAAACCGGAGGGTTTTAGTCCGTAGGACAGAACAACAATCATACCATAGGCTAGCTTCTAGGGTTTAGCCTCTCTGATCTCGAGGTAGATCTACTCTTGTATTACCCATATCATCAATATCAATCAACCAGGAGTAGGGTTTTACCTCCATCGAGAGGGCCCGAACCTGGGTAAAAACATTGTGTCCCTTGTCTCATGTTACCATCCGTCTAGACGCACAGTTCGGGACCCCCTACCCAAGATCCGTCGGTTTTGACACCGACATTGGTGCTTTCATTGAGAGTTCCTCTGTGTCGTCATCTTTAGGCCCGATGGCTCCTCCGATCATCAACAACGCGCAGATCGGTGAGACTTTTCTCCCGGACAGATCTTACGTGATTCGGTGGCTTTGCGCTCTGGGCCAATTAAGCTTGTCATCTGGAGCAGATTTAAGGCTCGCCCACAGCCATCAGGTTAGATTTGGAAGTTTGAACTATATGGCTGGCGTCGCGGAGACTTGATCTTGACGAGTTGAGCCACAGCCAAACACGCCCGCCTTGTCATGATGGGCATGATCTAGCTCTGCTGCGGAAAGTGCCACAGAGGCGCAAAAGTGTCGCTCCGACCCTTAGCTCGGAGCCGATATGCCGATCGAGATGGGTGGCTGGACACCGCCTCGGGGCTGCAATCTCTGGCGATTGGCGAACACCATCCATGTCGCTGCGGCTTCGTGACTCAAGGTGCGGACTCCTCTCCGAACTCCGAACCTTCCGCGCCCCTGCCAATCGAATCCGATTGGGTGCCGGTCATGGAATTCACCGCCGCGGCCATCTTTCAGCACTCGCCCCTTGGCGACATCCTGAATTCACTAAAGTCTCTCTCTTTATCAGGAGAGCCCTGGCGGACTATGGTCAAGAAGGTTGGGATGCGGACGATGAAGAAATTCAAAGCCCACCCACCACCCACTTTGTAGCCACTGTCGATTATTTAACCGACATGCTCGACTTCGACTCCGAAGACATCGACGGTATGGACGACGATGCAGAAGACGACCAAGAACTAGCGGCTACAGGGCACTGGAAGGCCACCTCGTCATACGACATTTACATGGTGGACATCCCAAAAGATGGGAATGGCGATGGAACAACGGAGGATGACCCCTCCAAGAAACAACCTAACGCCAGCGTCATCGGCGCCGCTCTAAATCCCGCCACAGCAAAAGCGGTGATTCCGGCACGGGAGACAATAACACCCCGGACAGTGCCGAAGACAACCCCCTCCAGCAGGATTCAATACAGGAGGATGGAGAAGCCAGCCCTCACGAGAAAGCGGCAGGCAGAGAGGTAGAGGACAATAATTACATGCCTCCCTCCGAAGACGAGGCAAGCCTTGACGACGACGAATTTGTCGTGCCTGAGGATCCCGTCGAACAAGAGCGTTTCAAACGCAGGCTTATGGCCACGGCGAGCAGCCTCAAGAAAAAGCAGCAACAGGTTAGAACTAACAAAGACTTGCGAGCCGACAGATGGACTGAAGTCCTCGTGGCCGAAGAGTATGAACTCGAACGCCCCTCCAAGAGGTACCCAAAACGCAGGCTGCTACCCCGATTAGAGGAGGAAGCACTTAAACCTACATCACCAGTGCAAGATACGGCCGACCGGCCACCTCGTGGCCGTGACAGAGAGGCCTCTCGGCCCTCCACTCAAGCCACACCCCGGCGCCGCTCAAACAATACCAAGGTGCGGGGAAATGCGCCAGACCTGCGAGATATATTGGAGGACAAGGCAAGGCAAACAAGATCGGTCTACAGATCGCATGGGCACCCTACTACTCGTGACGTTAACTGTCATGCCGGATACAGCAATTCGGCGGGCGAACCTGATGAACAAAGCTCATTTGAGCTGCGTCGTGATATAATATCTGAGGCGTCGCACACCCACTATGCTTCACAGACGAAGTTATGGATCATCAAATCCCTGAGGGTTCCAAACCCGTAAACATTGAATCATATGATGGCACAACAGATCCTGCGGTCTGGATCAAGGGCTACCTCCTTCATATCCACATGGCCCGCGGTGATGATCTACATGCCATCAAATACCTCCCACTCAAGCTTAAAGGACCAGCTCGGCATTGGCTTAACAGCTTGCCGGTAGTCAATTGGTTGTTGGGAAGACACAGAAGCTGCATTCCTCAACAACTTCGGGGCACCTATGTGCGACCACCAGACGCCGATGACCTAAGCCACATAATTAAGCTGCGGAGGAATCGGCGGACAATTCGGACACGGTTCCTAACCAAGAAAAATCAAATTGTCATTGTCCGGATCACGAGGCCCTTGTAGCCTTCAAACATAACATCATGACGAGTGGCTTGCCCGCACCTAGGACGGAAAAGCGAAATCTATGGCAGCCCTCACAACACTCATGACCCGCTTTTGCGGCGGAGAGGATAGCTGGCTAGCTCATAGTAACAACATGACCAAGAGCCACAGTAATTCGGATACCAAGGACAGCGGCGGTCGTGTGCGCAACAAGCACAAGCGCCGCATTAGTGCCGATAATCTTTGAAGATACAACGATCAATGCGGATTCGAGGCTCTAAACCCGGTCGTGAAAAAAGCCATTCAAAAAAATACTCGGGCCCGTCCAATTTGGGTGAGTGTCGATCTCTCGTGGCGGATACACGGCACCCCGAAAAACCAGCCAACCACACCAGCGAGGATTGTTGGGTGTTCAAGCAACGAGCAAGTTAAATGCGAAAACAATGACAAGGGCTGCATAGCGGCGATGAGGAGGAGCCGGCGCCAAACAATAGAGGACGAAGGGCTTCCCCCACAAGTGCGGACGGTGAACATGATATCGCAACCCACATACCCAAAGGGGCGGAGCGTGCACTAAGGGGCGTATATGCGATGGAGCGATCGCCCCAAAGTTCAATCCGTGGTCCTCATGCCCGATTACTTTTGATCAAAGGACCACCCACTAATATCCGCCATGGTGTATTAGCGCGTTGGTTCTAGACCCAATCGTTGGCGGATTTCACCCACTAGAGTCTGATGGATGGCGGCGGCCTGAACTGCTTTATCGGGATACGGTCACGAAAGATGGGCATAGACCCTCAAGGATTAAACCCACAAAGACAACCTTTACGGCGTCATACCAGGTGTAGAGGCCAACTATGCGAGCTCGATTACACTTGAAGTGGTCTTGGATCCCGGATAACTTCGAGCGAGAGTTAATCTTGACATAGTCTGTTCATGGCGGCTATCATGCCTTTGCTTTCGGACGAACCGCATTTGCAAAGTTCAATCCGGTGCCACACTCGCATACCTCAAGCTCAAGATGCGGGCCCTCGAGTCATTACGGTCAGCGGAAACACGAACTCTCTCTCGAATGGAGGAGCATCTGGCTGACCCTCGGGCGGAAGTACAAAGCAGCGTCTCAAGGCAATTCTCGAGTCCGGCTATTAAGCGTCCGGACACCGTCAAGCTGCGCCAGTAACCTACAACAAGACCGCTGGCACGTCCGAGCATGCGTGAAATCGGCCCAACCCCAGCCCTCGCGAAATGCGAAACCAGTACTACTGGCGTACATAATTACGCCTTTGGAAATACCATGGGCATAGGGGAGGGCATGACCATGGCAGGCCAGTCTCGGCTCAACCGCACGGGGCTCCCAATTGTGTCATTCTTCTTTTTCTCTTACTTTTAGGACTCCTTTCTCAAAAGCCTGTCCGGCGGTAGAATCGCCGAACACGATGCAACAACCGGGGAAGCGAAGCTCGTCGAGTGTCGGTGGTCTCTATAATGAAGCGATATACTTGTTTTACATATCATCCGCATCTCACTCCTGTAGGGGAGACATGTCAAATAGTCCTGTCCCTTGCTTATCGCACTATTTGTATCATTACGCTTTCACATAGCTTTTTGAATAAACAATGCATAGCTTTTGCCTATTATTGCATTCCTTTTTCTATCTATATATGTTCACTTATGACATGTTGCATCAGTACACTTTAGTGCGGCCAAATACCGAGGGCTTAAGTACCCCAAAATATGGTGTGATAAGTCGAACACTTTCACAAGTCGGCACCCGAACTTATAGCATTATATGCATCGGCTCGAATCATGTCTTGGGTCAATAGTTGGGTTTGCCCGGCTCCCATGTTTTGGTACCTTACGTTCCGTTATACCGACTAAGGTGGCGCTGGGAGAACCACTACGATTGTGCCCCGGTTGAGCTGGGTTGAGCACCTTAGTGGAGAAAGCTAAAACTGACCATCATGATAGGGCGAGACCCGGTTGCTATTCGAGAGGTTTTTTGAGTCCCTAAAGACTTATGCCGCTTAGAGCGAGGAGTCGGCTTTGTCCGGCCCAGGCGTGGATAGCGTCCCGAATTTAGTCTTCCGAATACTAGGGGCTTCGCCGAAATTTAAAATTATAGAATATGGCTAAGTGAGAGTGTTCAAGCATCATAGTCTGGTTGCCTTGTTCGTTGTGTTGGCGCCTCCTCGAAGGACCCAGAATGGGAAAAAGCGCTCAATTTTATCTGAACACCCGACACTTTCGTGGCATGGGGCGAAGCCGACGACTCGCCATCTCTCAAATTTAATAAGCGGCCGCCTGAAGGTAATATTTTAAATTCTGGCGTTATACGCATATGAATAAGTTTTCAAGCATACATGATAACAAATGCGAGTTTACTCAAAAATTACATCTTTAGAGCATTCACCGCTATAAAGGCGGGCACCCTTGAAGTTCTCATAATACATCTCGGGCTTGCGATACTCCTGCCGGCGGTGGTCATCCGTCACAAGCTTCTCGGCGTCCATCTTACCCAGTCACGATTTAGCACGGGCAAGGCCCTACGGGCACCTTGATCTGACAGAGCACTTGATGACTTCAATCCATGGACAGGCGTCCACCAGCCGCCTCACCAGTCCGAAGTAGCTCCCAGGCATGGCTTCCTCGGGCCACAGCCGAACTATGAGGCCCTTCATGTCCTGTTCGGCCACCTTATGGAGCTCGACCAGCTGCTTCATCTGGTCACTCAAGGGCATTGGGTGTCCGGCCTCAGCATACTCAGACCAGAACACCTTCTCCGTCGAGCTCCCCTCCTTGGCCCGGTAGAATGCGGCAGCGTCGGACACACTGCGGGGCAGATCTACGAATGCTCCTGGAGAATTCTGGATTCAGGTAAGTAACAAGTAATTCACTTTCATGTGCTTGCTTTGCATGAAGAATGCCTTACCCGCCGCTATCTTCTTTAATGCCTCAATTTCCTGGAGGGCTTTTTGGGCTACGGCCTTAGCGGCTTTGGCGCTCTCAAGAGCCGAGGCGAGCTCGGACTCTCGAGTCTTTGAGTCACGCTCCAAACTCTCGTGTTTTTCCACGAGAGCGTGGACCTCTTGCCGCACCTCCGCCACCCACGCCTCCTGCTTCTCTCGCTCGGTGCGTTCCACGGCCGCATTTCTTTCGGCCTTGGACACCGCTTCCTTCAGGGTCACCACCTCATTCGTGGCCCCTGCAATCCTCATGTTATTCCTGTTATTTTTTGCAATCACATCTTTTACATACTTCCATAAGGCATTGCTTACCTTCCTTGTCCTCGAGCTACTTTTTGGAATGGCCGAGCTCGTTCTCGGACCGCTCGAGGCTCTACTTCAATGCATTGACCCCGCGGTCAGTGCGGCAGAGGTCAGCAGCGCAACCTGCATTCCCATATTGACATACCTATGTTAGACTCCTGCGTACATCTTTTTAGATCCTCAGTTTGGATTTTCTTTCCGAACACCAAAGCTGAGCATCGAGAACTCTTGTCTATCTTGGTAATATTTTACATATCTTAATACATACCTCAAAGCTTTGTTAGAAGGCTGGCACAGGCTTGATCGGCCCGCTCTTGGCGGACTGAACTTCTGGATCCCCACACTCATGCGATGCGGTGCTCCTCGTTGATGGGCTGTTAAGCGCCTCCAGCAAATATCGATGCCTCGGTTGGGCGGAGGTCACGGTGTCATGATCTCGCCCTTCTTATGAAGGGGCTGCCTGCCGGACTCCGGAACCACTGAAGGTTCCGGTGCGGAGTCCGGCCCAGGGCCGGACTTAGAACCCCTTGGGGTTTGATCCCCCTTGTGCCCGAAGTCCGGGAGGTTGCCTTGCGGCACCTCCGGGACCTCCTCCTCTTGGCTGAGCCCCTTTTGGGACCCCGCCTCGGCGTCATCCGCAGCGCAAGGAGAGGAGACGTCTAGAACTGAAGTGCTATTCACATCCGACGAAGCTAGGGAGCCACTCGTTGAAGTGTCGAGCCCGTCCTTGGGCGCGCTGCAGGGTTATATTCGGCGTTAGGAGATTCTATGCAACAAACGAAACGCCATGAGTTATTCTGGTATCCGGACACTTACGATGTCGCCAGGGGCTTAGCCCTCGGTGGCCACTCCTCTTCGCCGTTGTCGGCGTTGGTGAAGTAGTCCGGAGGAAGGGTCCTTCCCTTCTTCGACCCTCCGGCCTCCCCAGTGGGGTCGCCTTCCTTTTCTTCTCTCTCCCCGCTGGGGGAGAGGCCTCTTTTTCCTCCTCCTCGTCTTCGCGGGAGGAGTCTGCCTCGGAGTCATCGGACGATGAGTCCGACAACACCTGGCGCCGGGAACTCCTTCGAGTTCCCGTGGCCTTCTTCTTGGCCTTCTTCTCCGGCACCACATGAGGTGCCGGAACCAGCAACCCCGTCAATCGGGCATCCGCTGGGTCTTCTGGCAAGGGAGCCGTACAGTTAACTTGCCCGGACTTCTTATGCCAGGCCTGTCAAAGGTAAGGGAGTTTAGATCCCTCATAGAGTCAAACTATGAAAAACAAGTGCGCGGAAATGGATGAGCAAAGGAGGAAGAAGGCGTGGATCCTTATCCCCTTATATGGACGAACGAAGCTATGCGTCCCCACCAGCCTGGTAAAACTCGCTTATCTCCCAAGCGCTGTAATCAATGGCGCGTTGGGTTACCCACGCCGTATTGATAAGAATCCGGAATAAGGGACACGATCTCTGCTTTGACAAGGCGTGCGAAGGAACCGCCTCGCTAAGCATTTGAGGTGGGATAGTAAAATGATTAGAATAAAGGCTTGGCCGTGGTGTGATGTCACGCCACGAAATCGTCGGCAGATTGAATTTGTGTAAATGTTATTCTCTCTCTGATTGGTATGTGGAACTTATTTTGCGAGCGGATACTATCCTTGTGTTCAAAAATATTCTATGAAGTATTGGAGGAGGAACCCTCCTTGCAATGCGAAGACAATATGCGCGCCCGGACTCGTCGTCATTGAAGCCTGGTTAGAGAGCTCTTGAGAAGTCTGGATTAGGGGTGTCAGGATGGCGGGACTATAGCCTTTGGCGGACTCTGGACTATGAAGATACAAGATTGAAGACTTCGTCCGTGTCCGGATGGGACTTTCCTTGGCGTGGAAGGCAAGCTTGGCGATATGGATATCGAGATCTCCTACCATTGTAACCGACTACGTGTAACCCTAACCCTCTTCGGTGCCCATATAAACCGGAGGGTTTTAGTCCGTAGGACAGAACAACAATCATACCATAGGCTAGCTTCTAGGGTTTAGCCTCTCTGATCTCATGGTAGATCTGCTCTTGTACTACCCATATCATCAATATCAATCAAGCAGAAGTAGGGTTTTACCTCCATCGAGAGGGCCCGAACCTAGGTAAGAACATCGTGTCCCTTGTCTCCTGTTACCATCCGCCTAGGCCTGCAGTTGGGACCCCTACCGAGATCCACGGTTTGACAACGGCAGTTAGGTTTACCTTAATACTTCTTTTGTAGTTGCGGATGCTTGCAATAGGGGTTAATCATAAGTAGGATGCTTGTCCAAGAAAGGGCAGTACCCAGGCACTGGTCCACCCATGTGTCCTCGGGAGCACTTTTCTCTATATAAGAACTTGTCTAGGCTTGTCCTTTGCTACAAAAAGGATTGGGCCATCTTGCTGCACCTTATTTACTTTCATTGCTTGTTACCCGTTACATATTACCTTATCACAAAACTATCTGTTACCGATAATTTCAGTGCTTGTAGAGAATACCTTATTGAAAACCGCTTGTCATTTCCTGCTGCTCCTCGTTGGGTTCGACACTCTTACTTATCGAAAGGACTACGATAGATCCCCTACACTTGTGGGTTATCAGATGTCCATCCAACGGTCGTAGTGCTTCTTCAACCTCTGGTCTTCTTGCTCCAGCCGCCCAAACCAGCGTCGGTCGTGCCGCGTGCTCCTGCCTCCTGTGGCCGGCTGTGATGTCGCGGAGGCCTCACCGCCCCCTGCTACTCCCACCGCTGGTCAGACCATCCCTCTACTCACCCACACCCCCTGTTATTCTGCTGCAACGATAGCCTCACACCATAGCCGAACCAGTGAACCCTCATACTCGTCTACGCATGGGCATCCACTGCCGCGTCTTCCCAGCTCTGTGTTGTCTCCTTCCTAGGCCTCGTCGTTGTCCATCGCCCTGGTGATCTCGGCGCGGCGTGGTCAACGTGGTCAAGGAATGACTTCCATCAGAGGAGTAATGTACGTTGATAGGCTGATAGCTGTGTCCACGGCAGCCGCAAGGAATTGGCTCCTTATTACGCACAAAATAATTATTCCTCCACCCGACAGTAGGGACCCACCAGATGGGCAACTGTATTTTGTGAAAAAAAAGTTCCCCCCTAACTGCTAGGACCCACCAGCTACATCTTCGCACGCAAGAAAGTGCGTCTGGGCAAAAACAATTCGCCCCCTGATTACTGGGACCCACCAGCTACATCTTTGCACGCAAGGAAGTGCCTGACAGTCGGGACCCACCTGGTCGAAGCGTACGTAGAGTTGTCATTTTGGTCGTGACGTGTACGCGTACATCTTGGTCGATGTAGAGCGCCGCGTGTTGTAGTAAGGCGCTGCGTAGCATGTACTCGCGCGTCTGGCGACGAGGTGCAAGAAAGTAAATATGGCCACATACGTATATACTGGTGGGGTCTCGAATGCCTACTCACGCATACATCGGCCAGGGCTCGTGTACATGGCTGGGTCGAGCGGGCTGCGTCGTCGTGCGTGTTCATAGGGAACCAAGCGGGTGAAAGCGGAATAAGTCGTCGTGTTCATGGGGAGGGCTTGGATGGAACAGCTGATGGAAACGAGGCCTAGCGTACCACAGAACGGAGGAAATGACGTTGTGCTCGACCGCCACGTTAAAGCGGGATCTGTTCGCCGGGAGGGTGCCGCCGTACCGCAAAAGCGGAGAAGCGGACTTGTGTTGGACCTCCTGCGGTCAAAACGGGTCTGTTGATCGGGAGGGTGTGGCGTACCGCAAAATCGAGAAGCGGACTTGTGTTGGGCGCTTCGGTGAAAGCAGGGTCTGTTCGCCGGGAGGGTGTGGCGTACCATAAGACGGGACTCCACGGGATACTATTCATCTCCACCGTCGACCTCCTCCAGCCTCCGCGGGCTACTGTTCGTCCACCGTCGACCTCCTCCAGCCTCCACCTGCGACTGTTCATCCACGGGCTCCTGTTCATCCAGCCTCCACCGTGCGCTACTCCATCGGCTACTGTTCAACCTGCCCTCTCGACGGGCTCCTATTCAATCATCCCTCCACGGGCTACTATTCATCCATCCCTCCACTGTCTACTGTTCATCCAGCCCTCCACGGGGTCGTCCTGTTCATCCAGTCCTCCACGGGGTCCTGTTCATCCAGCCCCAACCGGCTCGATCGATCGAGGTCCTATTAATCCAGAGGCAACACCACGGGGTCTTGTTCATCCACCCCCACGGGGAACTGTTCATCCAAACCCCCAGCAACGCTCACTGTTCATCCATAGGCAGCATCGATCGACTTCAGTTAGCAGCAGTAGCGAAGGAATCGCTCGATCGAGTTCAGTTAACAGCCATCGATCGATCGCTCGGGTTCAGTAACGCATAGCCTGCAGTGCAATCACTCGGGTTCAGTAGGCGAACGCCTCGCTCGGGTTCAGTTAGAGCCTAATGCCTTACACCCACGCGCGTGCGTGTACGAGAGAAGCGCGTAAACCTCCATGCATCGCTCGTCCCCAACCACCCACCGTAACTGGGAACACCCCAATATTTTCCTCGCCCTTCTTCTACCACGGTTTTTTTCATCATGGACGGCCCAAAGAATGTCATGCAGCTGCGTCTCTGGCCCGCCCAGGACGAAAAGCCCATTTTCTGTCATGGTTTTTTGTCATTGAAGTAGGATCCCACCACATCTGTGATGATACCGGGTTTTGTCACAATTATCGTCATAGAAGTGTCATAAGTATGACAGAAAAAATTGTTCGGCCCAAAATGTCAAGGATGTGTCTTTTTTTGTAGTGCTAGTTACCATTTCCTTTGCAGTAGAAGCACTCAGTTTCAGGCTTAGGTCTAGCTTTGGGCTTCTTCAAGGAGTGACAACTTGCTTGCCATTCTATTTAAAGTTCCCTTTCTTTCCCTTTGCCCTTTTCTTGAAACTGGTGGTCTTGTCAATCAACACTTGACACTTTTTCTTGATTTCTACCTTCGTCAACAACTTGCTTGCCATTCTATTTGAAGTTCCCTTTCTTTCCCTTTGCCCTTTTCTTGAAACTAGTGGTCTTGTCAATCAACACTTGATACTTTTTCCTGATTTCTACCTTCATCGATTTCAACATCACGAAGAGCTCGGGAATCGTTTTCGTCATCCCTTGCATACTGTAGTTCATCACGAAGTTCCAGTGACTTCGTAATGGTGACTAGAGAACTCTGTCAATCAATATCTTATTTGGAAGATTAACTCCCACTTGATTCAAGTAATTGTAGTACCCAGACATTCTGAGTGCATGCTCACTAGCTGAGCAATTCTCCTCCATCTTTTAGGTGAAGTATTTGCCTGAGGTCTCATACCTCTCGGCTCGGGCATGAGTCTGAAATACCAATTTCAGCTCTTGGAACATCTCATATGCTCTGTGGCGTTCAAAAACATTTTTGAAGTCCCGGTACTAAGCCGTAAAGCATGGTGCACTAAACTATCAAGTAGTCATCATATTGAGCTAGCCAAACGTTCATAACGTCTGCATCTGCTCCTGCAATAGGTCTATCACCTAGCGGTGCATTAAGGACATAATTCTTCTGTGTAGCAATGAGGATAAACCTCAGATTACGTACCAAGTCCGCATCATTGCTACTATCATCTTTCAACTTAGTTTTCTCCAGGAACATATAAAAACATAGGGAAGCTACAATGCGAGCTATTGATCTACAACATAATTTGCAAAATATTATCAGGACTAAGTTCATGATAAATTAAAGTTCAATTAATCATATTACTTAAGAACTCCCACTTACATAGACATCACTCTAGTCATCTAAATGATCATGCGATCCAAATCAACTAAACCATGTCCGATCATCACGTGAGATGGAGTAGTTTTCAATGGTAAACACCACTATGTTGATCATATCTACTATATGATTCACGCTCGACCTTTCAGTCTCCAGTGTTCCGAGGCCATATCTGCATATGCTAGGCTCATCAAGTTTAACCCGAGTATTCTGCGTGTGCAAAACTGACTTGCACCCGTTTTATGTGAACGTAGAGCTTATCACACCCGATCATCACGTGGTGTCTCGGCACGAAGAACTGTGCAACGGTGCATATTCAGGGAGAACACTTATACCTTGAAATTTTAGTAAGGGGTCATCTTATAATGCTACCGCTGAACTAAGCAAAATAAGAATATAAAAGATAAACATCACATGCAATCAAAATATGTGACATGATATGGCCATCATCATCTTGTGCCTTTGATCTTCATCTCCAAAGTACCATCATGATCTCCGTCGTCACCGGCATGACACCATGATCTCCATCATCTTGATCTTTATCAACATGTCAGCACATGGTCGTCTCACCAACTATTGCTATCGCATAGCGATAAAGTAAACCAATTATATGCCGCTTGCATCTTATGCAATAAAGAGACAACCATAAGGCTCCTGCCAGTTGCCGATAACTTTAAAAACATGACAATCTCATACAACTCATCATGTCTTGACCATATCACATCACAACATTCCCTGAAAAACAAGTTAGATGTCCTCTACTTTGTTGTTGCAAGTTTTACGTGGCTGCTACGGGCTTCTAGCAAGAACCGTTCTTACCTACGCATCAAAACCACAACAATTTTTCATCAAGTGTGCTGTTTTAACCTTCAACAAGGACCGGCCATAGTCAAACTCGATTCAACTAAAGTTGGAGAAACAGACACCCACCAGACACCTGTGTGCAAAAAGCACGTCGGTAGAACCAGTCTCATGAACACGGTCATGTCATGTTGGTCCGAGCCGCTTCATCCAACAATTCCACTGAATCAAAGTAAGATGTTCGTGGTAAGCAGTATGACTATTATCGCCCACAACTCTTTGTGTTCTACTCGTGCATAAAACATCTACGCATAGACCTGGCTCGGATGCCACTGTTGAGGAACGCGATAATTTCAACAATTTTCCTACGATCACGCAAGATCTATCTAGGTGATGCATAGCAACGAGAGGGGAGAGTGTGTCCACGTACCCTCGTAGACCGAAAGCGGAAGCATTTCAATAACGCGGTTGATGTAGTCAAACTTCTTCGCGGTCCAATCGATCAAGTACCGAACGTACGGCACCTCCACATTTGCACACGTTCAGCTCAATGATGTCACTCGTGCTCTTGATCCAGTTGAGGATGATGGTGAGTTTCATCAGCATGACGACGTGGCGACAGTGATGATGATGCTACCGGCGCAGGGCTTCGCCTAAGCACTGCGATGGTATGATCGAGGTGTGTAACTGTGGAGGGGGCCCCGCACACGGTTAAGAGAAACTTGTGTCCTTTGGGGTGCCCCCTGCCCATGTATATAAAGAAAGGAGGGAGAGAGGCCGCCCCCCTAGGGGCACGCCAAGTGTAGGGAGTCCTACTAGGACTCCCAAGTCCTAGTAGGATTCCCTCTCCTTTTCGAAGAAGGAAAGAAGGAATGGAGGGAGAGGGAGAAGGAAAAGGGGGGCCCACCCCTTGTCCAATTCGGTTTGGGCAGGGGGGAGGCGGGCGCCACCTCGTGGCCCTTCTTCCCTCTCTCCACTAAAGCCCAATAAGGCCCATTAACTTCCCCGACGAATTCCCATAACTCTTCGGTACTCCGAAAAATACTTGAATCACTCGGAACCTTTCCGATGTCCGAATATAGCCTTCCAATATATGAATATTTATGACTCAACCATTTTGAGACTCTTCGTCATGTCCGTGATCTCATCCTGGACTCCAAACAAACTTCGGTCATCAAAACACATAACTCATAATACAAATCATCATCAAATGGTAAGCGTGCAGACCCTACAGGTTCGAGAACTATGTAGACATGAATGAGGGAGTCCTGGATAAGGGGGTATCCGGACAGCCGGACTATATACTTTGGCCGGACTGTTGGACCATGAAGATACAAGACTCAAGACTTTGTCCCGTGTCCGGATGGGACTCTCCCTTGCGTGGAAGACAAGCTTGGTGATTCGGATGTTAGATCTCCTTCTTTGGAACCGACTCTGTGTAACCCTAGCCTCCTCCAGTGTCTATATAAACCGGAGGGTTTAGTCCGTAGAAGAAAAAAACAATCATGATCATAGGCTAGCTCCTAGGGTTTATCCTTTACGATCTCGTGGTAGATCATCTCTCATAATACTCATATCATCAAGATCAATCAAGCAGGAAGTAGGGTATTACCTCCATCGAGAGGGCCCGAACTTGGGTAAAACAACGTGTCCCCTGCCTCCTGTTACCATTAGCCTTAGACGCACAGTTCGGGAACCCCACCTGAGATCCGCCGGTTTTGACACCGACATTGGTGGTTTCATTGAGAGTTCCTATGCGTCGTCGCAACAAGGCTCGATGGCTCCTTCAATCATCAACAACAACGCGGTCCAGGGTGAGACTTTTCTTCCCAGACAGATCTTCGTGTTCGGCGGCTTTGCACTGCGGGCCAATTAAGCAGCCATCCGGAGCGGATCGACAGCTCGCCCTGCCATTAGGTCAGGTTCAGAAACATGAACTACACGGCCGATATCCGTGGAGACTTGATCTTCGACGGATTCAAGCCTACGCCAAGAGCACCGAACAGTCTCGACGAGCACAGCTTAGATCTGCTGTCAGACAATATTCGGGATATCGCACCTGTAGTAGCTCCGGACCTAAATCCGGGGCAGATAGCGTCGTCCAAGGACGGGTGGATCGACCCTGCTGAGGGAGTCCTGGATAAGGGGGTATCCGGACAGCCGGACTGTATACATCGACCGGACTATTGAAGCGTGAAGATACAAGACTCAAGACTCCAGCCCGTGTCCGGATGGGACTCTCCTTGGCGTGGAAGGCAAGCTTGGCGATCCGGATATTGTGTTTCCTTCCTTGTAACCGACTCCATGTAAACCCTAGCCCTCTCCGGTGTCTATATAAACCGGAGAGGTTGGTCCTTAGAAGGCCGATAACAATTACAATCATACCATCATAGGCTAGCTCTTAGGGTTTAGCCTCTATGATCTCGTGGTAGATCTACCCTTGTACTACCCATATCTTCAATATTAATCAAGCAGGAAGTAGGGTTTTACCTCCATCGAGAGGGACCGAACCTGGGTAAACATCTGTGTCCCTTGCTTCCTGTTACCATCAGCCTTGATGCACAGATCGGGACCCCCTACCCGAGATCCGCTGGTTTTGACACCGACACCCGCCCCGGAGGCCGCATACTCATCAGCGGTAGAGCCGAACACAAACTCCACCTCCAAGGAAATCTGTGTCACCGGACCCCCGGACTTGTGTCCGGCTGTAGGTTCCGGGCCATACGCACCCGGGCCCATCGAATCCAATTGGGCTCCGATAATGGAGTTCACCGTTGTGGATATCTTTCAGTACTCACCCTTCGGTGACATGCTGAATTCATTAAAGTCTCTCTCTTTGTCAGGAGACCCTTGGCCGAATTATGTCCGACTCAAGTGGGAAGCAGGAAACGAGGAAATTCGTTACCCACCCACCACCCGCTTCATTGCCACTGTTGATGATTTGACTGACGTGCTTGACTTCGACTCTGAAGACATCAGCGGTGTGGACGACGATGCAGGAGAAGAACAGGAACCACCGCCCACGGGGCGCTAGACATCCACCTCCTCGTACGATATATATGTGGTTGACACTCCCAAAGAAACCAATGGCAATGAGGCAATAGAGGATAACCCCTTAAGGAAGAAATCAAAGCATGGGCGTCATCGGCGCCGCTCTAAGCCCCGCCACAGCAACATCGGCACAGGAGACGAAAACAATCCGGATGGTGCCGAAGATGAATACAATCCCGATCAGCCTGCCTTCGAGCAGGCCGGACAGGAAGACGGGCAGGTTAGCCCAGATGAACAGGCGACGGACGGATACTTGGAGGAGGACAACTACATGCCCCCCTCTGAAGACGAGGTGAGCCTCGACAACGATGGTCGGCATGCACGAGGACCCGTAGGGCGGGGCGCTTCAGCGCCCGGTGATGGCCACTGCAAAGCACGGAAAAAGCGGCGGCAACTCCAAGATGATCAAGATCTGCTCACGAGCAGATGGTGAGGTCCTGGCAGCCAAGGAATACGGACTCGAGCGCAACACCAAAGGTTACCCAACGCACAAGCTGCTACCTCAACTCGAGGAGGAGGTCCTAAAGCCCACACTACCAGCACAGGACGAGGCTGACTGGCCACCTCGTTGCCGGGATAAAATGGCGTATCAACCCGAATACCAGCCCACACCCCCACGTCAATACACTACGGCCCGGGGCAATAGGCAGGACCTGCAAGACATACTAGAAAACAAAGCAGGACAGCGAAGATTGATCTACGGATCGCGGGGGCAAGCCCCAACACATGACGATGATCGTCATGCCGGATACACTATCAACAAGTCCGACCGGGCTGAACATATCCGACCAAACTTATTCGAACTGCGTTGTCGGTGTACTAAGGTAGGGGTACCTCAGTACCCCAACTTGTGCACGGGCAGTTGCAGCTTCCCGCGGCAGGGTTTACCACGTGCCTGCCGGAGACCTTCCTGCTCCACGTCAAGCCATTCAAGAACAAAGTGTACAAGACAGAAAATTGAGACCCCGGCAAGCGGAGCTTGCCGGGAGGGCCGTTCCAGGCTCAAGATTACATCACTCACGCAAGGCCCCGGCGAGAGGAGCTCGCCGGGAAGACTAGAAGATCGCATCATAGAAGACACGCCTCGGCGCCATATGCGTCGGCGAGGGCCCGGGAGCGACAAGTTCTGAGAACCCGGCAAGCTCCGGGCCGGCAAGATCAAGACCCGGCAAGGTGCTTGCGGGAGAGTTCGCTGTGTGCCCGCGCTCCAGCTCATCAGCCCGCGCGTGCCTACAGGGCTTTTCGGTAGCGTGGCGGATAACTGTGCAGCTGGGGACACGGTGGCACTTCCGCGTGGTGGATTCATCGCCCGTGGCGAGCGGAGACGCAAGGCGGGAGCTTTTGGGGTCGACGGCGACGGGCATTAAATGCCCTTGTCCCCCATCACAAAGTAGGTGGCGACCAGCTGTTTCAAGCCGTAGCTTCACCGTTCCCGCATTGTTCCAACTACCACCTCTTTTACATTTCTACCCCTTTCTCCACGTTGACACAGCCGGTGACCCTTGCCCTATAAAGGAGGCCCATGCACAACGTGGAGGGGTTCAATCCTTTACAACGCTCACGCCCGGTGTAGCTGCTCATGTAGATCTTCAAGCTCCCGAGCTCAATACAAACCAAGGCAGGAGTAGGGTTTTACGCGTCCATCGCGGCCCGAACCTGGGTAAAAAGACCGCCCGCGTGCCCCGCCTCGATCTGCTCTCCGTGCCTCCTCCGCCCTCGTACCGCACAAGCAAAAGGGGCCCCGGCCCCATAGGTGCTCGCGGCGGAAAGACAGCGGTCGCCCCCGACATCTCTGGCGCGCCAGGTAGGGGGCGTCGAGGTTGTGCAGACCTGATCCGGCGTTCACGCGGGCGCGTTCTTCATCAACCTCTCCAACCACATCAGCAATTGCGCCATGGCCCCGAAGAAGAAGGCTTCGGGGGTTGCAGGCCCGTCTGCGTCTCTTCCGCCGCCACCGGAGCCAACGGAGGGCGGAGGAGACGCCGTCGGAAGGGTGGTCGCCGGCGAAGACACCCGCGGCGCCGCCAGATCCAAGGACAAGACGGATGGCCGCGCCTCGGTCTCCGCGGACCCGCGTCCATCTCAGCGCCAGACCGAAATCTTCAAACACGCCCGGCGAGCGAGAGTGCAGAACCCAGACTTACGCTGGGGGCTGCGCTGGGGGCTGCTCCCCGGAACAGCGCACAAGTCCGGCGAGGCCAGCTCTGGTGCCCACTCCGGCAATCGCACCTCTCCGGAGTGCTGCGCTGCCGTCGAGGACGCGCCATCGAGCTCCACCGGCAAGTGCGAGGAAACAAAGACAGATCGGCCGAAGGCCAAGTCCGGCGAGTGCTCTGGGGCCCACTCCGGCAAGCGCACCTCCCCGGAGTGCTGCGCCGCCGTCGAGGACGCGCCATCGAGCTTCGCCAGCAAGCCAAGTCCGACAAGTGCTCTGGTGCCTACTCCGGCAAGCGCACCTCCCCGGAGTGTTGCGCCGCCGTCGAGGACGCGCCATCGAGCTTCGCCGGCTAGTAGAGCAAAGAAAACAGTCGGTTTCAAACTTTTGAGCCGTATCCCTTGAAAGTCCGTACCTTGTACGGAGAACCTGTGCGCAAAGGGGACGAATCGTGGCTAAGTTGCACTCTTGATCTGTTTCGAGTCCGCTCAACGATCAAGGCGCGTTGCAACTAGCCCGAGGAGTCCTTCCTGCCGGAGGCAACACCGCCAGCGGGCTGCTGACGTTCCGCACTCAGCAAGTGTGTTTGCGCCGGCAGGTTCCCTGAAAGCGTGAGGAAGAAAACGTACAAGGGAGGAAATCAAGGGAGAAGTGCGGCCTTGCCGGAGCCTAGAAAACAGAAAAGCTAAGTTGCTCAAGCTTGAGTACAGAGCATTTTCTTTTTTTTAAGTTCTAAGTTTTTGTGTTATGTTCCTCGAACGTTCATACCTTGTATGGAACACCTGGGCGCGGGGGGACCGACTCGCGGTTAAGTTGCGCCCTTGTTTTGTTTCGAGTCCGCTCAACAATACAAGCGCGCTGCAACTGGCCCGACAAGGTTTCTTGCCGGAGACAGCACCGCCAGCGGGCTGCTGATGTTCCGCACTCAGCAAGCGTGTTAGCGCCGGCAAGTATCCTAAAAGCGCAGGGTAGGAACATACAAGGGGTGCAACGGAGTAGAGGATGTAACGTAGCGAGCCCTGCCGTGAGATGCCCTTCAGTATGAGATACCGGTCTTGCGGAGGAGCCAAGTCGTGGCCCGATTATGCCCTTATGTTTGTTTCGAGTCCGCTCAACAAACACAAGTGTGTTTGCTGCACCCTTATCTTGCTTTCGAGCCTGCTTTCGGCAAGTTAAGTCTTAATCGCCCGGCAAGGTTGCTTGCGGAGGCAACACCGCCACCGAACTGCTGATGTCCCACACTCAGCAAGCGTGTTAGCCCGACAAGCTTCGAGCGTAGGGTTGAAACATACGAAGGGCAAGGCGCGGCATCGTATTGCAAAGCTACACAGAAAAGATTTATATACATATGCATGTAAATAATGAAACTGTTGCAGACCTATCTCAGTTGTTTCCATGGATGAAATTGCAGCAACAAGGAGAAACCAGAAGGGCACGCCAGCACCTGGATTTTGGCGAAGCCAGAGTTGCCGGGGGCTGCGGGTGCCAAGATTCCCCCCCCCCCTCCCCGGCAAGCTAGGGTCGCCGGGGGCCGCCGAGTCAGATAAGTTTTTCATCCCTCGTCATGCATCCTCTCATGGACCGGGGGAAGCGGAGCTACGTCTTTGAACGCGCGTGTCTTGTGAAACCCATGCGCGGAGGAGCCAAGTCGTGGCCCGATTCGCCCTTGTTTTGTTCCCCGAGTCCGCCGACAAACACAAGTGTGCTGCTGCACCCTTATCTTGCTTTCGAGCACGCTCAACGGTTAAAGTGAGCTGCGACAAGCTCCGCGCCCTTGTTTCGTTTTCGAGCCTGCTCAGCAAATTAAGTGCGCAACTGGCCCGGCAAGGTTGCTTGCCGGAAGCAACACCGCCAGCGGGCTGCTGATGTCCCGCTTTTCAAGAAGCGTGTTCAAGGCCGCAAGCTCCCAGCGAGGAACATACAAGGCACGAAGTCAAGTAAAAGACGCGGTCCGACAAGCATTCTCCTCTTTTCATTAAAAACATCCTAGTATAATACAAGTCCATAGAGGATGGAAAACATGATAGAGAGGATTACAAGTTTTAAATACAGCTAAGGCCCAAAGGCTTACAAATTAAGAGATAAGATGCCCGTAATCCCCCTCCTGTTTCTCTGCTCAGGAGGTAGGAAAAGGAGGTCCCGGCAAGAGAAGCTTGCCGGGGAAGGAGCCCCCGGCAAGAGAAGCTTGCCGGGGAAGGGCAAAAGGGGCGCCTAGGAGAGCATGGCGGTAAGCACCCACTGCGGCCTGCGAACGGCGTGCCCTCAGGAGCTGCGCAAGGTGACGGGCATGGGGAACGCGTCCGCGGAGAGCTACGGGCGCCAGAAGACACCAAGAGAACTTCCCGGGGGCCGGCCAGGAGCTTGGCGGAGACGGAGGCGTAGGAGGCAGAGCTTGAAGACGGGGTGGTGGAACGTCAGCACGCTGTCGAGGGCTCCTCGCCCTCGTACTCCGATTTGACGGCCTTGCCGCCACCCCTCTTCCTCTTCCGCAGCCTCCCTACGCCAGCCGCCCGAGGAGACGGCCCCGGGGAGTTCAGAAGGCCGGCAACCCGGATTATTGGGTCGCCGGTGGCGCACGAGGCACCGGCGTCCGACACCTAGTCGGACCCGCCATCCCCCTCGTCGCCGCTGTCGCTCCCCTCCTCGTCACTCTCGCTCGAGGAGGGACCTTCGCTATCGGAGGAGCTGTCCACACAGCATCTCGCCCGGATGCCGGAGTCCCCGAAGACCTTGACGGCGAGAAGGTCGCCCTCCATTAACTTGAAATGGAGGGTAAACCCCGCCGTCAAGCTATGGATCCGGGCGAATGTCTTCCACCCTCGGTCAAGTACATCACGCCGGGGTTGGGGACACGACACTCACTTTCGAAAGTGCCGCTGATCCCGCAGCCCCTCATGCGCAACTCCATCACCTCGGGCGGATCCGGTTCCATCGCACTCGCGAACGGGGCCGGCAGCCGGAGGCGGCGGCGAGGCGCTCGGCGCAGCTTGATGAAGAACTCCCAGGGATCGTCTCCAGTATGGACCGCCTCGAGGAAGGGGGCCGCCGGAGGAGACGGGGGAGGCTCGTCACCACGACCGCCTCTCCCCCGGCCGCCTCGACCACGCCCTCGGCCTCGTCCGCGGCCTCGCCCCCTCCCTCTCCCCATCGTGGCCGGCTCCGCCGCCACGGGTGCGGGATAGGGAGAAGTGCGCTGCCTGGAGGCGACCCTCGCCGCCACCGTTGAGGAACTAGGGTTTCCTCCTTCCATGGCAGAAAGAAGAACGGAAGCTGAAGACGAAGGGAGAAGAGGAAGTGTGAGTCCATTGTGCACCCTTTCGCCCTTTTTAAAGGGCGAGGTGGGGGCTCAACCGCCCTGCCCAGCCAATCAGGGAGCGAGGAGGGCAGAGGAGCGGGGCCGACTCGCCTTCTCCGCCCGTGACGGCTCGGTCTCCCACTTTCGCCGCCCACGACCCCCGTGCATGAGGGCCGCGTGGCGAAAAAGCAGGGCCGAAGCGACGGGTGGGGTGACCTCGCCCTGCACCACGATCACGGGGGTGGATGCCTTAAAGACCGCGTGCGCCGCCCACGCCTCCACGACGCCGCAATCGACAGCGTGCCGTTGCGGGGATGTGGCGGATGCGAAGTGGATTCAAGGCCGTGGGCGCGTGTGCCCGTGCACTACTTAGGGCCTGGCCCAACAGCGCTTCACTGCAGTGTGGCCCAGCCCGGGGCTCTGTCGGTGTACTAAGGTAGGGGTACCTCAAGTACCCCAACTTGTGCACGGGCAGTTGCAGCTTCCCGCGGCAGGGTTTACCACGTGCCTGCCGGAGACCTTCCTGCTCCACGTCAAGCCATTCAAGAACAAAGTGTACAAGACAGAAAATCGAGACCCCGGCAAGCTCCCGTTCCAGGCTCAAGATTACATCACTCACGCAAGGCCCCGGCGAGAGGAGCTCGCTGGGAAGACTAGAAGATCGCATCATAGAAGACACGCCTCGGCGCCATATGCGTCCCGGCGAGGGCCCGGGGAGCGACAAGTTACAGGAACCCGGCAAGCTCCCGGGCCCGGCAAGATCAAGACCCCGGCAAGGTGCTTGCCGGGAGAGTTGCGCTGTGTGCCCGCGCTCCAGCTCATCAGCCCACGCCGCCTACAGGGCTTTTCGGGCGCGTGGCGGATGGTCAGGCAGCCCGGGGACACGGTGGCACTTCACGGTGGTGGATTCATCGCCGTGGCAGACGGAGACGCAAGGGCGGGAGCTTTTGGGGTCGACGGCGACGGGCATTAAATGCCCTTGTCCCCCACTGTCAAAGTAGGTGGCGACCACTGTTCGCACACTGTAGCTTCACTGTTCCCGCACTGTTCCAACTACCACCTCTTTTACATTTCTACCCCTTTCTCCTACGTTGACACCTGTCGGTGACCCCTTGCCCTATAAAAGGAGGCCCATGCACAACGTGGAGGGGGTTCGAATCCTTTGCAATGCTCACGCCCAGTGTAGCTGCTACTGTAGATCTTCAAGCTCCCGAGCTCAATACAAACCAAGGCAGGAGTAGGGTTTTACGCGTCCATCGCGGCCCGAACCTGGGTAAAAAGACCGCCCGCGTGCCCCGCCTCGATCTGCTCTCCGTGCCTCCTCCGCCCTCGTACCGCACAAGCAAAAGGGGCCCTGGCCCCATAGGTGCTCGCGGCGGAAAGACAGCGGTCGCCCCCGACATGCGTAGTAACATAGACCGGCATAGAGGCGCCGCACACCCCCTCTGCTTCACTGACGAAGTATTGGATCATGAATTCCCAGAAGAATTTAAACCCGTAAACATCGAATCATACGATGGCACAACAGACCCCGCGGTATGGATCGAAGATTTCTTTCTCCACATTCACATGGCCCGTGGTGACGATCTACATGCCATCAAGTATCTTCCCCTCAAACTCAAAGGACCGGCCCGACACTGGCTGAATAGCCTGCCGGCAAATTCCATCGGCAGATGGGAAAACCTGGAGGATGCGTTCCTCGACAACTTCCAAGGCACTTACGTGCGACCACCGGATGCTGATGACTTGAGTCACATTACCCAACAGCCCGGAGAGTCAGCCAGGAAATTCTGGACTCAGTCCCTAACTAAAAAGAACCAAATTGTCGACTGTCCGGACGCCGAAGCCTTGGCAACCTTTAAGCATAATATCCACGACGAGTGGCTCGCCCAACACCTCGGCCAAGAAAAACCGAAGTCCATGGCGGCCCTCACGACACTCGTGACCCGTTTTTGCGCGGGCGAGGACAGCTGGGTTGGCTCGCAGTAGCACCACGCCAAGAAACTCCGGACTTCAGATGTCCGTGATAGTAACGGCAAGCCACGGTGCAACAGACATAAGCATCGGAACAATGGCGACAACATCGAAGACACGGCAGTCAACGCCGGATTGAGTGGCTCAAAATCCGGTTAGCGGAAAAAACCGTTCAAAAGAAACAATCCGGGATCGTCCAGTCTGGACCACATACTTGATCGCTCGTGCCAAATTCACGTCACCCCTGATAAGCCAGCTAACCACTAACAAAGATTGTTGGGTGTTCAAACAGGCCGACAAGATAAATGCCGAAAACAAGGACAAGGGGCTGCACAGCAACGATTACGAGGAGCCCTGGCTTCCGAACACTGGAGGACAGAAGAAATTTCATCCCCGGGTGAAAACGGTAAACATGATCTATGCCACCCACATTCCCAAACGGGAACGAAAGCGAGCACTAAGGGACGTCTATGCGATGAAGCCAGTCGCCCCAAAGTTCAACCCATGGTCAGCCTGTCCGATCACTTTTGATTGTAGGGACCACCCTACCAGCATCCGTCACGGCGGTTCAGCCGCATTGGTCCTTGACCCAATCATCGATGGATTCCACCTCACGCGAGTCCTTATGGACGGTGGCAGTAGCCTGAACCTGCTTTATCAGGACACAGTGCGCAGAATGGGCATTGATCCTTCAAGGATCTAACCCACCAAAACCACCTTTAAAGGTGTAATTCCAGGAGTAGAGGACCATTGTACGGGCTCCATAACACTGGAAGTGGTCTTCGGATCCCTGGATAACTTCCGAAGCGAGGAGTTAATCTTTGATATCGCCCCTTTCCATTGTGGCTATCATGCACTGCTTGGACGAACCGCATTCGCTCGATTCAATGCGGTACCACACTATGCATACCTCAAGCTCAAGATGCCAGGACCTCGTGGGGTTATAACAGTCAATGGAAACACAGACCGCTCTCTCCGTACAGAAGAGCACACTGCGGCCCTCGTGGCAGAAGTACAAAGCAGCCTTCTCCGGCAGACCGCCAATTCGGCGACGACAACCCCGAGCACCATCAAGCAAGTCCGGAGTACTCTGCAACAGGATCGCCAGGCACGCCAAGAGCGCGACTAGCAGTCCGGCCTCCGCCCTAGCCCCATTCAGGCAGCATTTGTGCCGCGCGTACACAATTACGCACTCAAAATATCATGGGCATAGGCGGAGGCGCAACGGTGATGCGGTCCATAGTGCGGTTCAGCCACCACAAGACCCGCATACTTTAATAACCTTCTTTCTCTTTCAGGACCCTACTTTCGGGCAGCCCCTTCAGAGAACCGGATCATTGGACTTATCACAGGAGGGAAAACCAAGGAGGCAAAAGGCTTTGCGCACAAAGGGAATACCCAGGTGGTGTCTGTCAATGATCGTTATACCTATTTTCCGTACCCGCATGCGGCCCGCCCTTGGATAGGACATGTCAAATAGTCCTATTTTCTTCTGCTTAACGCATTAATTCTACACATACGCTTGGACGTATTATTTAAATAACAACGGTAAATAAAATATAGCGTCAGCTTATTATTCCTAACTTCACATTTTCCCTAAAAATGTTTATTTAATATTGCATCCGTATACTTTGGTGCGTTCAGTTTGCCAGGGGCTTCTTATGGTGCCCCATAATACGGCAAGATAAGTCTGAACACTTTCGACAGTGTGGCACCCCGAACTTATAGCATTCTATGCATCAGCTCTGAATCATGTCTTGGGTCAATAGTTGGGTTTGCCCGGCTCCCTCGTTTTGGTACCTTACGTTCCGTTATATCGGCTAAGGTAGCGCAGGGAGAACTACTGCGATTGTGTCCCGGTTCTTCTGGACGAGCACCTTAATAGAGAAAGCCGAAAACTGACTGTCATGATGCGAGAGCTGGTCGTTGTTTGAGAGGTCTTAAATCCTTAAAGATTTTCTCCGCTTCAGGCGAGGAATCGGCCTTGTCCGATTTAGGCGTGTATAGCACCCCAATTCGGCTTTCCGAATTCTAGGGGATTCGCTGAAATTTAAAATTATAGACTTCTATGGCTAAGTGAGAGTAATAAAGCCGCACACTCTGATTGCCTTGTTCGCTGCGCCAAACACCTCCTTAAAGGACCAAAAAATTCGGATAAAGAGTGTTTGGGGTTTTCCACGAACACTCCAGTACTAGTTACGTGGGGGCGGAAGCCGACGACTGGCCTACTTTAAAAATTTTATAAACAACCGCATAGAAGGTAATAATTTAAATCAACAAAGCGCCATATCGTGCAAACAAACTCGTTTTCATATTACAAAGACAACATGAGTACATTCACTCAAAGATTATGTCCTTGGTACATTCATCGGCCACGAGGCTAGTGCCTTTGATAACGCCATCATAATATTTCTCGGGGTAGCGATGCGCCTTGCCCTCCGGCGGTCCATCCTTCACCAGCATATCTGCATCCAGCTTGGCCCAATGCATCTTCGCATGGGCAAAGGCCCGGCGGGCACCCTCAATACAAACGGATTGCTTGATAACTTCAAGCCGCGGACAAGCAATTACCATCCGCTTTATAAGGCCGAAGTAGCTGTCGGGCAGGGGCTTTCCAGGCAACATCCGGACTATAAAGTCCTTCATGGCCACTTTGGCCGCCTTGTGGAGTTCAACCAATTGCTTTAGTTGGTCACTCAGAGGCATTGGGTGTTCGGCTCCAGTATACTGGGACCAGAACAACTTCTCCGTCGAGCTCCCCTCTTCGGCACGGCAGAACTCCGTGGCATCCGATATGCTGCATGGCAGACCTGTGAATGCCCCTGGAGAGCTCCGAATTCGGGTAAGTAAAAGAAATGTCTCCTCCACATACTTGCTTTGCATAATGAATGCCTTACCCGCCGCTATCTTCTTGGCCAGCTGGATTTCCTGTTAGGCCTTTTGGGCTTCGGCCTTGGCGTCTTTCGTGCTCTGAAGGGCCTTTGCAAGCTTAGACTCTTGTGTCTTGAAGTCACGCTCCAAGGACTCGAACTTCTTGCCGATCTCCTGGAGCTCTTGTTGTACCTCTCCCACCCTAGCATCTTGCTTTTCACGCTCGATACGCTCTGTGGCCGCCTTGTCTTCGGCCTCGGATAGCGCTTTCTTCAGGGCCGCCACTTCGGTCGTGGCCCCTATTAAAAAATCATGACGCTTTTTGTTAGCGTCACCAATTTTCTCTCCCATATATGACACATGGACGGGGCATCACTCACCTTTGTTCTCTTCGAGCTGCCCCTTCGTGAGGCTGAGCTCCTCTTGACCGCTTCAGTCCCGCTCGAGTCCGCGACCTCTGGCTGTCTTGGCAGCAGCAATGCAAGCAGCACCGCCTGCTTATTCACATAGACACATACTGTTAGATTCCTGCGGTTTAGAGTTGACCCTCCATTAGGATTTTCTTTCCGAACACCAAACAGAGTATCAGGGGCTACTGTCTATTGGGTGATAATTTCTCACACTTTTGAGTACTTACCTCAAAGCCTGTTAGGAGGCTGGTGCAGGCTTCGTTCAATCCACTTTTGGCGGACCGAACCTTCTGAATCACCGTACTCATAAGATTACGGTGCTCTTCATCAATAGAAGTGCCGCGAAGCACTTCCAGCAAACTATTCGATGCCTCCGATGCGACGGAGGTCATTGGCACGGCCGGCTCGCCCTCCCTAGCGAGGGGCTGCCTACCCGAATCCGGAACCTTTGGAGGTTCCGGTGCAGTGTCCGGCTAGGAGCCCAACTTGATGCGGCTCTCGTCAACATAATCTATGGGGATCTTACCCCCCATGTGCCTGGCGTCTGGAATTTCTCCTTGGGGCGTCTGCAGAACCGCCTCCTCCTGCTCTGGTACCCTTTGGGACAACACCTCCGTGTCATCCGTAGGCCGAGGGGAGGTGGCCGTCGGGAGCGAATTCATTGCCGAATCACACAGAGACCCATCCAAAGAGGATACCTCGGGATGGGACCTGGTCGGACTGCATATGCATCTTCGGCATTATAACAAACTATGAAGTTAGGTCGCATAAAAAGTATTACATAGTGCGGATACTTATGATCTCGCCAGGGGCTTGCCCCTGGGCAGCCACTCCTCCTCGTTGTAAGCGGCCGTGGTGGAGTGATCCGCAAGGGACGCCTTTCCCTTCTTTGGCGTCCTAGCCCCCCCTGTGGGGCGGATTTTCTTTTTTTATCCTCCCCAATGCGGGGAGGGGGAATTTCTTCGTGTTTCTCCCCGTCTCCACCGGAGGAATCTGCCTCACCGTCCTCCGACGACGAGTCTATTACGACCTTGCGCCGGAGACCCTTCCTTGTCCCCGCGGCCGGCTTCTTAGACCCTTTGGCCTCCCCGGATGGGGTGGCCCTCTTCTTCTGCTCCTCCCCTTCATGGGAGGAGCGCGCCTCATTGCCTTCGGACGAGGCGTCCGGTGCAACCTTGCGCCGGAGACCCTTCCTGGTCCCCGTGGCCTTCTTTTCGGCCATCTTTTCCAGCGCCTTGTAAGGCGGCGGAACTAGCATCTCCGTCAGGAGTGTGGTTGCTGGATCTTCCGGCAGTGGAGCCGGACAGTCGATCCGCTCCACCGTCACCATGTAATCCTGATTAGATAAACATGGTGACTTCAAATCCTCCCATGAATATGCTAGGAATGGTACATCTAGTGATGATCGAAAAACTTACCAGATTGGCGAGCCGTGTGGCGCAGAGTCCGCAGTCCTCGGATGTGGGAGGAGGTACTTCGGTGGCCTTGAACAGCACCTTCCAGACGTCCTTATGCGTCATACCGAAAAGCTCTTGTAGGGTCTGGTGTTCAGTCGGATCGAACTCCCACAGATTGAATGCCCGTCTTTGGCACGGAAGGATTCGGCGGGAGAGCATAACCTGGACCACGTTGACAAGTTTGATCTTCTTGTCCATCATGTTTTTAATGTAGTTCTGAAGTCCTGTCAGCTCTGCAGGTTCGCCCCAGGCCAGGCCCTTCTTTTTCCAGGAGGTGAGCCGCATGGGGATTCCAAATCGGAATTCGAGGGCCGCCGCCCAGTTGGCGTCGCGCGGCTCGGTGATGTAGAACCACCCTGATTGCCACCCTTTCATGGTCTCCACAAAGGAGCCATCAAGCCAGGTAACATTGGCCATCCTGCCCACCATGGCGCCTCCGCACTCCGCTTGCTGGCCGCTCACGATCTTCGGCTTCACGCAGAAGATTCGTAGCCACAGGCCGAAGTGGGGCTTGATGCAGAGGAAGCCCTCGCACACGACGATAAACGCCGAGATGTTGAGGACAAAATTTGGGGCTATATCATGGAAGTCCAGCCCATAGTAAAACATGAGCTCGCAGACAAAGGGATGAAGTGGAAATCCTAGTCCACAGACGAAATGAGAGAGGACCACTACTCTTTCCCGCGACTTTGGAGTGGGGGTGATCTGTCCCTCCGCCGGAAGCCTGTGCGCGATGTTTGCGGCCAGGTATCCGGCCGCCCGAAGCTTGGTAATGTCCTCCTCCGTGCCATCCACTTGCCTCCCGCTCCGGACATGCTGCGAATGGTCCTATGGAGAAGGTCAAAACTTGGGCGCTGGGGCTCGAGAGTGCGAGAATGGATGAGCAAAGGAGGAGGAAGGCGTGGGTAAAAATGGGAGATCCTTATCCCTTGATAGAGGTTGCGAAAACGGTGCGCCTCCCCGCTTGCCTGATGAAATCGCTTATTTTCCAAGCGCCACGTTAATAGCACGGTTGGGTTACCCGTACCCGTATTAATGAGGATCTCGTGATAAGGGGGCATGATCTCTACTTCAACAAGACATGCTGAGGAAACCGCCTCGCAATATGTGCGGTGGCTGGTTGTGGGAAAACGGTTCGAATAATGACTTGGCCATGGTGTGATGTCACGTTATCTAAAGTTGTTAGCAGATTATATTTGCGGAATATTGTTCTCTCTATGGTGGTATGTGAAAATCATCTTGCAGAGCCAGACAAAATTAAAGTGTTCGAGATTTACTTTGGAGTACTCGGAGATGGAACCGGCCTTGCAATGTCGAAGACAATCTGCGCGCCGGACTCATCGTCATTGAAGCCTGGTTCAGGGGCTACTGAGGGAGTCCTGAATATGGGGGTATCCAGACAGCCGGACTATATACTTTGGCCAGACTGTTGGACCATGAAGATACAAGACTCAAGACTTCGTCCCGTGTCCGGATGGGATTCTCCTTTGCATGGAAGACAAGCTTGGCGATTCGGATGTTAGATCACCTTCTTTGTAACCGACTCTGTGTAACCCTAGCCTCCTCTAATGTCTATATAAACCGGAAGGTTTAGTCCGTAGGAGAGAAAAACAATCATAATCATAGGCTAGCTCCTAGGGTTTAGCCTCTACAATCTCGTGGTAGATCAACTCTTGTAATACTCATATCATCAAGATCAATCAAGCAGGAAGTAGGGTATTACCTCCATCGAGAGGGCCCGAACCTGGGTAAAACATCGTGTCCCCTGCCTCCTGTTACCATTAGCCTTAGACGCACAGTTCGGGACCCCCTACCCTAGATCCGCCGGTTTTAACACCGACAATGACCGAGACACATCTCCGGTCAATAACCAATAGCGGAACCTAGATGCTCATATTGGCTCCTACATATTCTACGAAGATCTTTATCGGTCAAACCGCATAACAACATACGTTGTCCCCTTTGTCATTGGTATGTTACTTGCCCGAGATTTGATCGTCGGTATCATCATACCTAGTTCAATCTCGTTACTGGCAAGTCTCTTTACTCGTTCCGTAATGCTTCATCCCGCAACTAACTCATTAATCACATTGCTTGCAAGGCTTATAGTGATGAGCATTACCGAGAGGGCCCAGAGATACGTCTCCGATACACGGAGTGACAAATCCTAATCTTGATCTATGCCAACCCAAAAAGCACCTTCGGAAACACCTGTAGAGCATCCTTTTAATCACCTAGTTACGTTGTGACGTTTGATAGCACACAAGGTGTTCCTCGGTATTCGGGAGTTGGATAATCTCATAGTCTGAGGAACGTGCATAAGTCATGAAGAAAGTAGTAGCAATGAAAATGTAACGATCATAATGCTAAGCTAACGGATGAGTCATGTCCATCACATCATTCTCCTAATGATGTGATTCCGTTCATCAAATGACAACACATGCCTATGGTTAGGAAACATAACCACCTTTGATCAACGAGCTAGTCTAGTAGAGGCATACTAGGGACACTTTGTTTTGTCTATGTATTCACACATGTACTAAGTTTCCGGTTAATACAATTCTAGCATGAATAATAAACATTTATCATGAAATAAGGAAATAAATAATAACTTTATTATTGCCTCTAGGGCATATTTCCTTTAGACAAAGTAGGGGTAGCGAGGCACGTATTTGTATTGTTGCCATCAGGGGTAAAAAGATGGGGGTTTCATCATATTGCTTGAGTTTATCCCACTACATCATGTCATCTTACTTAAGGCGTTACTCCGTTCTTGTGAACTTAATACTCTAGATGCATGCTGGATACCGGTCGATGTGTGGAGTAATAGTAGTAGATGCAGGCAGGAGTTGGTCTACTTGACATGGACATGATGCCTTTATTCATAATCGTTGCCTCGGATATCATCATAACTTTGCACTTTTCTATCAATTTCTCGAAAGTAATTTGTTCACCCACCGTATTATTTGCCTTCAAGAGAGAAGCCTCTAGTGAAACCTATGGCCCCCGGGTCTCTTTTTCTTCATATATTTTCAGATCTGTATACCAAAAATACCAAAAATACCTTGCTGCAATTTATTTACTTTTATTTTGTTTTACATTTTAGTAATCTTTATATCCATCTTTATCAGATGTCACCTGTGCAAGTGACCGTGAAGGGATTGACAACCCCTTTATCGCGTTGGGTGCAAGTGTTTGATTGTTTGTGTAGGTGCACTTATAGGGGACTTTCTTGTATCTCCTACTGCATTGATACCTCGGTTCTTAACTGAGGGGAATATGTATCTCTACTTTAATGCATCACCCTTTCCTCTTCAAGGGAAAAACCAACACAAGCTCAAGAAGTAGCAAGGGACACAAGAGATTTATTGTATTTGATTACAAGGTTGTTTGAGAGAGACCATCTTCATCCTACACCTCCCATGGATTGATAAACCTTAGGTCAACCACTTTAGGGAAATTTGCCACTTTCCTACAACGCTCTGTGCTTGGATTCCAAACACGAGTCTACATGAATAAAGTTGCATAGTAGACATCAGCGGTGCACGTCCGCCTCGGCACCAACATTATTTCTCTGCCTGTATTGTTCCTCCAGGCCAACATATTGCATGCAGAGCTACCCCTCCCCCCACCCTCGACCATTTGGATTTGTTCTACCATCGAAGACAGCCACTGGCGGCCGCGCGCCATTTCTTAGTAAGCTCTCGGATCCTGATCTGCCATATTCAAGTACTTTGGAACCTTTTCCCTTAATATCATCTGAGCCTCTAATTTTAGGGGTGTCATCGCATTGAATGTCTGGTCGCAGCGGGTACAGCGGTGATGGTGGTGATTCGATCATGTCTTGGCCATTCTCACCTATTCTAGATTCAGAGGAGGTTCAGGTAGTTAGTGCTCACGCGCTATCTGAATGATCCCTTGTTTGATTTGTAGTGTTAATTGTGTTTCTGATGGATTATTACAATTTGACAGGTATGCTGATGATCCTTGGTATATTGGATACCAAGATGAGTCAATCCAGTGGGATAGAGAGAAATGACGTTGGAGGAGGTGGTGGCTAATTTGGGTTTTTAATTAGCCAGTAAAAACCGATTGATTGTTGAGCTGAAGCATACTATTGCGAAAGAAAGAAGAACTGCATAGCTTACTCAGAACAATAAGTTGAAACTAGAGACTGGTCTGACATATTTGATCATGTGGTAGAGTAGCTACAAATGGATAGAGAGGAGAAAGCAACAGGCATACAATGACTTGAAGTGAAGGCAGAGGAGAAACACAGATATATATGGTGGCACTTACCATAGTTGTCATCTCTTTAATACTACCTCCATCCTGGTTTATTGGCCCCCCCTTTGTTATTTGTGCCAAACTTTAACCCAAGATTTAACTACCAAAATGTTAATGCATGTCAACAAAAATTGTATCCTTGGATTCGTATTTGAACATAGTTTTCAATAATATAATTTTTGGTTACATGCTTAAACATTTTATTTGTTAAATCTATGGTCAAAATTTGGCACAAAATATAGTGAGGACAAATAAACCAGGACGGTTGTAGTATGTATTTAAGATAAATTTGAAATAATGTAAGAGGTCTCCAAATATGATGGGTTGTTGAGTAAGTTTTTATCCCTGAAATCTGGGCAAGATGTGACATCTTGTTTACCCCTTAGAATTTAGTCCACATGATATGCATCTTTGTTTGTATAAGTTTCAGGAAAAAAATGTCATCTTTTTATTAGGCTATTTGATGAAATTTTCACAATGTTTGTCCAAACATTGTAAAAAAGTATTTGATGAAATATTCAATTTCAGTACAGATCATATGCTACTTGGTGTCTACAAATTGAGAATTTAAGGAACTAAAAATGTCATGGACTGTGAACTAGCTCACTTCAAATTAGCTTTGCATCCAAATTTTTCTTGCACCAGCATGTTCAAGACAGTAGCTTGACAAACATCGCAAATAATGCTACTACTAAAACACATTTCAGAAAAATATTGCTCCCTCTAATTTATTTTGCTTAACTCTAAACTGGTTAATAGCAACACAATTTTCAGCATTTTTACTTAATAAAACCTCAATTTGCATATCCTTCTTGAGCAAATCTTCATTCCAAGCGTTCTTTTGCAGCAACTCTTCATTCCATGCTTTGTAGGCATGTAATTCACTAAGAAGTGCATCCTTCTATTTTTTTAGCCGACGCACCATGTCACACAAATCATTCAAGTGTTGCTTCAAGAACTCGAGAACTTCTGAATCGAACCATTTGAAGAACTTGCGGCCACCAACCTATGACATTAACATAAATTAGGGTCATGAATTATTTTTTTGCCCAAAAACATTAGAAAATGAGAAGAAATAGAAAATCACCCAAAATCTTGTGCAGTTGAAATATATCCACCCTGGGTTGGAATCACTCCAAGAAATCCACCTGGAAGCCTTCTCACCGCACCAACATTACTTTACTAGAGAATATTGCATCGACTTTTCTCTGTACGGTATCGGGGAAGAGAATTGGATTCGACGTCACTGCGCCATGCAGGTTGCTGACGCTAGAACTAGAATGTCCTAGCTTTATGCAGACTTATGAAAATAAACGAAAATGCCAGTGGTCATAAGTATCTCATGGACTAGCTCAATGTGCAGTGGCATGGGCGCTAAACTAGCTCAATGTGTAGTGGCATTGGCGGCTGATAAACTAGCTCATAAAACTAGCCATGTTCTACATGTAATCCTAAAATACTTTAACTTCTAACCTGCAATGTATGTGAGAGGTAGTGGTAAAGCCAGCTCCACCGCGACACCGAATCCCAAGTCTGTGGAGGACTCTATCTACCAACTGTGTAGATCCGCAACCAACCACACCACGACCCCGTAAAAATCTGCACCACAACGCCTAGATCCGTGTAGATCTGCAGTTCGACACCCTGCCCAGATCCATGCAGATCCGCACTGCAATGCCCCACCCAGATCCAGGCAAATCCGCACCACGACTCCCTACCTAGATCCGAGCAGATGACACTAGGCAGCAAGGAGGACAACCTCAATGTGGTGGGACATGCGCTGACAAGGTGTGGAGCCAGGGAGGAGGAAGACATCGAACATGCCGGAGACAAGCGTCGTCGAGGTGGTCTTGTGCCTCCCTCTCTTTGAAACCGAGATTTAGGGTTCGAGGAGAGAGGGGAAATGTGGCGGCACGGGTGAGATTTAGTGACTTATCTACAACTTGCTATCGGTCTATCACATGTGCCCAAGGATCTGTTGGGCCCACCTGTCATAGAGAGAAAAGAGGGTGTAGTAAGTCACCGTTTCTTCGCCTGTTACGGCTGAGTGCGTCAGTTGGCGGGTCCCAACTTTTTATTTGATTTTCTGTGTGCCAAAATAGCCCTTTTTTGAAAGAATTTACAAAAATAAGATTGAAAATGTCTATTTGCAATTTTCACACAAAGTAGACAACATGGCCTAATGCCATTTTCCAGTAATTTCAGAGGTTTTATCATATATATCTTGATTTAATGGATTTCTAGACATTAATCACACACGACACAGATTTGAACTAAGAGTGTGTTGTAGTTTATTCCAAAAAAGTTGGAAAATCATTTTAAGCAATGCCATTATGAATGTGAGCACTAGACACAAAAATATAAGAAATGCCCAACCCCGGTAATGAATAGCCATCTTTGCAAGTTTGACCCCATTTTGGAAAAGATGAAGAAAATAAAGAAGTCAATAAAAAGAAATCCCTTTGCATGGAGCCTTTGTTTAGGTAGTACTACCTTCGTCCGGAATTACTTATCGTGGAAATGGACGTATCTAGACGTGGCTTTAGTTCTAGATACATCCATTTCTATTAATCTTCACGACAAGTAATTTAGGACGGAGGGAGTAGTATGTAGAAAAAATGATAGACTTGCAGTGCCACAAAATACTGGAAAAAAAACTTCACAAATTGGCCCATCTCATATGAAGACCCATGGTTTTCAAGCGAGATGACCATGTGATGGACATATCCATGGCATAGTCAAAGATAACAAGACTAAATTTTAATAAAACATGGGTATTACCATTATGAACAATCTTGAAAAAAGAAATTTTCAATTTTTTTGTCATAACAACTTTTTATTTGATTTTCTATGTGCCAAAATAGCCCTCTTTTGTGAAAGAAATGTTAAAAATAAGATTGAAAATTTCCTCTTTGCAATTTTCACACAAAGTAGACAACATTGGAGACTTAATGCTATTTTTCAATAATTTCAAAGATTTTATCATGTATTCCATTGATTTAATGGATTTCTAGACATTAATCACAAATGACACAAATTTGAACTACATGTGTGTTGTAGTTTGTTCCAAAAAATATGAAAAAATTATTTTAGCAATGTCATTACGAATGTGGGAACTAGACACAAAAATAGAAGAAATCCTCAACCCTGGTAATGAATAGCCACATTTGCAAGTTTAACCTCCTTTTGGAAAAAGTTAAAGAAAATGAAAAAAGTCAAAAAAAAATCCTTTTGCACGGAGCATTTGTTTAGGTAGTAGTATGTAGGAAAAATGATGGACTTGTGGTACCACAAAATACTAGAAAGAAAACTTCACAAATTGGTCTATCTCATATGAAGACCCATGGTTTTCAAGCCAAATGACCATATGGTGACCATATCCATGGCATAGTCAAAGATTACAATACCAGAATTTGATCAAACATGGGTGTTACCATGGTGGACAATCTTGCCAAAAGAAGTTTTCAACTTTTTGTCATAAAAAATTTCATTTAATTTTCTATGTGCCAAAATAGCCCCTTTTGTGAAAGAACTATCAAAAATATGATTGAAAATTGCCTCTTTCAATTTCACACAAAGTAGACAACTTTGGAGGCCTAATGCCATCTTTTCAAGAATTTCAGAGCTTTTATCATATATTCCATTGATTTAATGGATTTCTAGACATTAATCACATATGGCACAGATTTGAACTGCAAGTGTGCTGTAGTTTGTTCAAAAAATGAAAAAAAACATTTTAAGCAATGCCATTATGAATGTGGGCAGTAAACAAAAAAATAGAAGAAATTCCCAACATTGGTAATGAATAGCCACCTTTGCAAGTTTGAGCTCATTTTTTAAAAAAAATGAAAAAGTCAAAGAAAAACCTTTTGCATGGAGCCTTTGTTTAGGTAGTAGTATGTAGGAAAAATGATAGGCTTGCTATACCACAAAATACTGGAAAAGAACATTACGAATTGGCATATCTCATGTGAGGACCCATGGTTTTCAAGCAAGATAAGCATGTGATGGCCATATCCATGGCATAGTCAAAGACCCAAACTTGATCAATTAAACATGGGTACTACCATTGTGAACAATATTTCTGAAAGAAGTTTTCAAGTTTTTGTCATAAATACTTTTTATTTAATTTTCTATGTGCCAGAATAGCCCTTTTGTGAAAGAACTGACAAAAGTATGATGGAAAATTGCCTATTTGCAATTTTCACACAAAGTAGACAACATTGGAGGCCTAATGCCATTTTTGAAGAATTTCAGAGCTTTTATCATATATTACATTGATTTAATAGATTTCTAGACATTAATCACATATTTGAACTACAAGTGTCTTGTAGTTTGTTCAAAAAAATATGGGAAATCATTTTAAGCAATGACATTATGAATGTGGGCAATAGCCATAAAAATGAAATAAATGCCCATAAAAATAGAAGAAAATCAAATTGTGCCAACTCAGATTCAAATTGACAACATTACAAAGTTCACACTCAAGTTTACTACATCGAAAGGTTCACAGCATTACAAGGTTTACACTCAAATTCACAACATTACAACTTTGAACCACAAATTTGCATCATTTCAAAGTTCAAACTCAAATCACATCATTTCAAAGAACTAATCAACTAATCTAGCCTAAACCTATTTTGTCTAGTTGCGTTGATCGCTTTAGGTTTAAAATAGTACCCTCTTGGCCACTCACATCCATGTAGACCAGTTAAAATACGTCTCATAACTTGCACTCACATGGAAGATAAGATGTAGAAAAACATTGGGAGGAAAGCACGCATGCATGCATCTACATTGCACTCATGTGGCTAATGAGATGTGGAAAAACTGTGGGAGGAAGAACACATGCATGCACGATCAATCAAAGAGAACCTTAATATCTATACCATAGAAAAAGGAGACCCTAGGTGTGTGTTGCATGCAAGATCAAAGCAAACACAAATGAATAGAAAGGGAAGCCATTGGCTGGTGGCTGCATATGAGCCAATGCAAATCGGTGGAAGGAGAGGAGCACAATGCTCGCTGGGCAAATCAAACGGAATACTAGATATGCGCGTAGTAAAGGAAAAAATACACATGCAAGATGATTCCGTGGTGGGTAACTCTAATTAGACGGCTCGAGTGGATTGTATCGGGTGTCCTTGGGGCGATTGACCATTGGTTAATATGAATTTCTTTTGGAACTCCAGATGTACATATTTGTGTGGAGCTTGTGGGTGTTTACGTCGACGATGCAACAAACATTTTTTTAGATGACTAGAACAATGTCCATGTGTTGCAACGGGATATAAATATTTTAGTAGTTATCTTGTGGTTTGTCGACAAAGTATCGCCTGGCAAGATGGGATATTATTTGTCGACCAAAAGACAAGGGGGGTCTTGGGATCGAGAACCTCGAGATTAAAAATAAATGCCTGTTGAGCAAATGGTTATATGGGCTATCACAGGAATCCAAGGGTATGTGGGCACAAATACTAAGAAATAAATACTTGCACTCTAAAACTCTAGCTCAGGTTACTGTAAGACCTAATGATTCACCCTTTTTGAAGGGACTCATGAGAGTGAAGGAATCCTTCTTCCATAGGGTGAAATTCATTGTTGGGGATGGAATAACAACAAGGTTTTGGGAGGGTACATGGTTAGGCGACGCAACGCTAGCTCTCCAATATCCTTCCCTGTACCATATTGCACAACGTAAGGAAGATTGGGTAGCAACGGTTTTGAAGGCGGTACCTTTGAATATCCAGTTCAGGAGGTCTCTTGCAGGGGAACGATGGGATTCCTGGCTACACTTGGTAAGGAGGTTGATGGATGTTCAACTCTCCGATTAAGGAGATACATTGAACAGGAAGCTAACGGGGAAGGAGTGTTTACGGTCAAATCGATGTACTTACAACTCATTAATTCTGGGCCAATCCCAAGATCGATACACATTTTGGAAGTTAAGGTTCCCTTGCGAATTAAAATTTTTATGTGGTTTGTACACAAGCGAGTGATCCTTACAAAAGATAGCTTATTAAAGCGGCGATGGGTAGGCAGTCCACAATGTTGTTTTTGTGTTCACGATGAAACAATCCAATAATTATTTCTTGATTGCCCTCTCGCGAAGTCACTTTGGCGGTCTGTTCATATAGCCTTCAATATTACCCCTCCAGTTAGCATTGATGCGTTGTTTGGGACATGGCTAAATGGAGTGAGTACTCATATTGCGTCGAGTATTTGAATTGGAATATAAGAACTTCTTTGGGCTATATGGAACTGCAGGAATGATAATGTTTTTAACAGACTTTCTATGATTAACTTCTTGCAGGTTATTTTCAGGGCTACGGAGTGGATCCGTACGTGGTCCTTACTCACTCCCATGGGCTCCAGGAAGCAGCTGGTTACTGGACGCAACCGGTGGGAGATGGTAGAACGGGTTATATTCAACCAGTTTGGATGGCGGTCGCATAATATGATAGGTCCTTAATGTCCTTTCGTCCAGCCGGTTGTGGCTTTGAGTTGCTTATTTTTTATTTCGCTCATTTTGTGAGTTGTACTTTGCAGACCAGACTTTTTGTTTGTTGAACCTATTCTAATAAAGTGGCCGCATGCATCTATCCGATGCAGAGGCCGGGGGCTGACCTCCTTTTCAGAAAAATGTTAGCTTATGATTTACCTGTCAATAATAATATGATTGTGTAAATAAATATTCAACATATTCTGACCGTGAATTACCATATATTTTGATTAGAAGTTTGCTAAGTAAATTAAAGTGAAATTGGTTCAAAAGGTAAGTAATTAAAGTGATTGATTATTATATCGGAAAAGGCTTTCACCTCGCTTTATAAATAAAGAAAACCACCACCGCCAAACGGTACACATAAGTTCACCCCCCCCCCCACACACACACAGTCACACGAACATAGAGTACAAATAGGTTCTGCTGAGGGCACAGCTCAACAAGCCCTAAAAAACCAAAAAAAGGTGGCGGGACAACCGCAGTAGCAAGAAGGAGCTAATCTGGCTCGGGCGGTGGGGGAGGGAGCGGTGGTGCCAAGCAAAGAGCTATCGCGCGAAGGTCAGAGATGATGGTGGTGATGGCGTCTCGGTCCTGGTGACGGCTAAGCGGACGCCAAAGCTGCAAGTAACCACACAATTTGAACACAGCATCAGTAGCGCGTCGGAGAGGAACCCGCTGAATGACAAGCTTATTACGCACAGTCCAGAGAGTACACGCAAGCGTCCCAATGAGCAGCCACCTAATGTGGTGGCCCGTTATGGGGGAGGCCTGAATCTCGGCAAGGAGGTCAGGGAAGTTGGTGTTACACCAAACCCCACCGACCACCTCGCGGAGGCAGCCCCAGAGGAAGTGGGCGGACACGCATGAGAAGAAGATGTGATTCGAGGTTTCTTCCATCCCACATAAGGGGCAGATACCGTCACCCGAACCATGGTGTTTTATCACCTCCACGCCAGAGGGAAGCCGGACACGAATCAATTGCCACATGAAAATTCTGATCTTGAGCGGCAAACAAATGGTCCAAATATACTCGAAGACGGTCGGGCTAGGAGAGGAGGCAATGGCTCGGTACAGCGACTTCGTAGAGAAGCGGCCTGAAGGCTCGAGGCACCAAGACAGCCGGTCATGGGGCTGAGACAGGTCAGGCTCATGAAGAGCCACGACATCAAGGAGATCGTGCCAAGCGTCAATTTCCGGGGGCCAAAAGGCCGTCGGAACACGAGACACCCTAAGTCAATAAGGGACACCTCGACGGAAATCCTAGACTCAACAGTGATGGAGAAGAGGGCAGGAAACCTCGCCGCAAAGGGGAGGTCCCCAGCCCAGCGATCCAGCCAAAACAGCATGGATGTCCCGGTCCCAATCGAGATGGATGTCCCAATGTGGAGGACCGGTAGGAGCTGAATGACAGACTGCCAGAACTGTGACCCTCCAGACCTAACGCAAAAGGCGAGGGGCTATCCGCATAGGTATTTACGGTGCACGATCTGCAACCACAGGCCTCCATCGCCATTAGCAATGCGCTAGAGCCAACGAATGAGGAGGGACAAGTTCATGCGCTTGGAGGACATGATGCCAAGGCCACCTTGGTCGCGGGGCTGGCAGATTTCGGTCCAGCGGACCATATGGTACTTCTGCTTATCACCCTCGCCAGCCCAATAGAACCGGGCCTGGATCATACCGATCTCATGGTGAAGAATCTCGGGGAGGCTGTAGAAGCTCATGATGAACAGGAGGAGACTGGAGAGGGACGAGTTGATGAGGATCATACGAGCTGCCTTAGAGAGCCATCGCCCCTGCCACGGCTCGATGCGGTGGTGGAGCTTGAGCACCGAGGGCCGCAGATCCGCCACGGACATATGGGAGTGTAGGATCGAAAGTATGTCTAGAGGGGGGATGATTAGACTACTTGACCAAATAAAAATATAGCCTTTTCCCAATTTTAGTTCTTGGCAGATTTTAGCAACATAGCACAAGTCAAGCAATCAACCTACACATGCAATTCTAAGAGTATAGCAGCGGAATTTAGAACAATTGCATATGAAGGTAAAGGGAGGAGTTTGAGGAGGCAAACGCAATGTTGACACGAAGATTTTTTATCCGTGGTTCCGATAGGTGGTGCTATTGTACATCCACGTTGATGGAGACTTCAACCCATGAAGGGTAACGGTTGCGCGAGTCCACGGAGGTCTCCACCCACGAAGGGTCCACGAAGAAGCAACCTTGTCTACCCCACCATGGCCGTCGCCCACGAAGGACTTGCCTCACTAGGGGTAAATCTTCACGAAGTAGGCGATCTCCTTGCCGATACAAACTCCTTGGTTCAACTCCACAATCTTGTCTGAGGCTCCCAAGTGACACCTAGCCAATCTAGGAGACACCACTCTCCAAGAAGTAACAAATGGTGTGTGGATGATGAACTCCTTGCTCTTGTGCTTCAAATGATAGTCTCCCCAACACTCAACTCTCTCTCTCACAGGATTTGGATTTGGTGGAAAGAAGATTTGAGTGGAAAGCAACTTGGGGAAGGCTGGAGATCAAGATTTATGTGGTAGGAATGGAAGATCTTAACCTGAACACAAGTGTAGGTGGTTCTCTCTCAAAAAATGTATGCTGGAAGTGTAGGCATGTTCTGATGGCTCTCACTACGAATGAAGAGTGGGTGGAGGGGTATATATAGCCTCCACACAAAATCTAACCGTTACACACAACTTACCAAACTCGATGGGACCAAATTGTGAAACTCGGTCGGACCGATTTAGGAAATAATGTGACCGTTAGAATTTTCGGTGGGACCGACATGACATCTCGGTGGGACCGATATGATTAGGGTTAGGGCGAACGTAATCTTGGTGAGACCAATTACACAAACTCGGTGAGACCGATTTTGGTAATGGAACACAGAGGGTTGGTCAGGAAAACTCGATGGGACCGATTCGCCCATCTCAGTTAGACCGAATCATTACGAAAAGGAAACAGTGAATTCGCATTGCAATCTCGGTGGGACCGATCGCTCATCTCGGCTTGACCGAAATGTTACAAAGGGAAACAGAGAGATTGCAACCCCATGTCGGTGAGACCGAGATCCCTATCGGTGAGACTGAAAAGACTAGGGTTTTTGGGTGTGGCTATGGCATCTGAACTCGGTGGCGCCGGATAGATAGTTTCGGTGGGTGTTGGTGTCAAAACCGGCGGATCTCGGGTGGGGGGGCCCGAACTGTGCATCTAAGGCTAATGGTAACAGGAGGCAGGGGACATGATGTTTTACCCAGGTTCGGGCCCTCTCAATGGAGGTAATACCCTACTTCCTGCTTGATTGATCTTAATGATATGAGTATTACAAGAGTTGATCTACCACGAGATCGTAGAGGCTAAACCCTAGAAGCTAGCCTATGATTATAATTGTTGTTGTCCTATAGACTAAACCCGCCGGTTTATATATACACCGGAGGGGGCTAGGGTTACACAGAGTCGGTTACAGAGAAGGGAATCTACATATCTGAATATCCAAGCTTTCCTTCCACGCAAAGGAGAGTCCCATACGGACACGGGATGAAGTCTTCAATCTTGTATCTTCATAGTCCAACGGTCCGGCCAAAGTATATAGTCTGGCTGTCCGAGGACCCCTTAATCTAGGACTCCCTCAGTAGCCCCTGAACCAGGCTTCAATGACGATGAATCCGGCGCGCAGATTGTCTTCGGCATTGCAAGGCGGGTTCCTTCTTCGAATACTCCATAGAAGATTTAGAACACAAGGATCATGTCTAGCTCCGCAAAACAAATTCTACGTTCCACCGTGAGAGTACAAATCTAATCTACTGACAGCTTTTTATAGCATGACATCACTCCACGGTCCGGTCATTATTTGAACCGTTTTTTACAACCAGCCTCCGCACATATCGCGAAGCAGTTTTATCGGCACGTCTTGTCGAAGCGGAGATCGTGTCCCCTTATCACGGGATCCTCATCAATACAGACGTGGGTAACCTAACCGTGCCACCAAACGTGGCATTTGGGGAATAAGCGATTTTAACGGGAAAGTGGGGAGGCGCAGGATTTTTGCTGCCTTTATAAGGGGATAAGAACTTCCCTTTTCACCCACGCCCTTCTCTATTCATACATTCCTTTCCGCTCGAGCCCTAGTGCCCGAGCGCTCCTCTTCTCCGCCCAAGAAGGCTTCCCAAAGATGTCCGAATCTGGAGCAGGAGGCAAGTGGATGGCTTCTACCGTCCGGGAGAAGGATATCAAAAAGCTTCGGGGGGCCGGGTATCTAGCCAAGAGAATTAGCCACCTTCTCCCGACGGCGGGACAGATCATTCCCACTCCGGAACCCAATGAGAGGGTGGTATTCCTCCCACATTTTGTCCGCGGGCAAGGGTTTCCCATCCACCCATTTGTTCGCGGCGTCATGTACTATTATGGGATTGATTTCCATGATTTATCTCCCAATTCTTTCCTCAACATCTCAACATTCATCGTCATGTGCAAGGCCTTTCTCCGCGTCCCGCCGCACTTTGGCTTATGGCTGAAGGTTTTTAATGTGAAGCCCAAGGTAGTGAGCGGCGAGCATGCCAAATGCGGAGGCGCCATTGTGAGCAAGATGCCCAATCTCACATGGCCAACAGGGACTTTCAATGATTCCGTCAAGGAGTGGCAGCAGTGGTTCTACATCACCGAGCCGTGTGGCAAGGAGTGGACTGTCATTCCGGAGATTAGATCCAGTGCCCCCCTGCGACTTACGTCCTGGCATGAGAAGGGCCTGAACTGGGCTTCGTCTGACGAGCTATCAGAGCTCCAGACGCGTGTCCAAGACATGGAAGACAAGAGCATCAAGCTCATCAATGTAGTCCAGGTGATGTTGGTTCTCCGGATTCTACCATGTCAACACCGAGCTTGCAATCTATGGGAGTTCGACCCGGCCAAGCACCAGACCCTGCTAGAGCTCTTTGGCTCTACGCACAAGGATATCTGCAAAGGTGCTTTTAAAGTCCGGCAAACCATGGCCGGACTCCACCGAGGACCGTGGGTACCAACTATCCCGCCCCGCAAGTTCGGTAAGCAACTGAATGTTTGACAATTCATGTGTTCTATCCGTACATCCTCAGAAAAATACCTAACGTATTTCCCATCATTTTCCTAGGGCTGGGCGAAGAAGGCGGGGCCGATCTACTGTCCAACCCCTCCGCCGGAAGAACCGGCCGTCCCATTTCTGACGAATATGCTGGTCCCGGCGCCATATAAGGCGCCGAAGAAGAAGACCGAAAAGGAGGCCAAGAATATCATGGGTGGCCTCCGCTGTGATGCCCTGGACACAAAATCCGAAGACTCCAATGCCCATTCTTCCTCTGAAGAGGACGGGGAGGAGGAGGACGACGACGAATCCCCCGCGGGAGGAAAGAAGAAAAGAACGACCTCCATCCCCTTGGAGGCCAATTCGCCTGAGAGGGGAAAAACTCCTCTTCAAGAGGAGTCCACCGCTGCCGCCAATAGCAGCCTGGAGTGGGATCCCAGGGCCGAGCCCCTAGCGAACTCGTGAGTATAAAATCCGAACACACTCATCTGCCCATAATTGCCACGACGTGATATTTTAATCTGAGCCGTACTTTTTCAGTCCGGCGAGGGCCCGCGCCGAACAATCCTCGTCAGAGGATTTGCTAGGTTCGGACGCAATGGAGAGCGGGACACCCCCGAAAGCCCCCTCCCCCAAACATAGGGATGAAACCGAGGTTTCGTCCCAGAAGGGCCCAGGTCACGGGAGGGGGGAAAAGATTGCGAAGATGGCGCCAGGAGGCCAGACTTCAGGGGTTGGACACGCGGGAGAGAGAGCTCCCGTGGAGGTCGATGGCGGGGGTTACATTGAATCCGGCCCCAAGCCGGACAAGATTCTAGAGTCCCATAAGGTCCCCGAGTCAGACAGGCGGCCTCCGTCAGCTGGAGTAGGTATGTCTGCTCCACCGGCCACCTCTGTCCAACCAGGGGTGCCGGATACTTTATTGGCGACGCTGAAGGGTGCCTCCATCGTTGATGAACACCGTGCCCTTATGGGTGCGGGGATTGAGAAGCTGCAGTCCGCCGAGAGTGGACTGAATGAATCCTGCATCAGTCTCATAAGAGGCTTTGAGGTATGTTTTATGAAGTTTGGAAGAGTGTCATGGTATAGATAGCAGCCCCTGATACACTGTTTGGTGAAAGAATGCACCGGACAGAGGATCAAATATATGTTCGGAGGAGACTTGGTTAATGACATCTATCACTTTTTTGTATAAGTAGGCGTCTGTATCGGTTGCCGCCTCTCATGCTGCGGAAGTATCCGGACTGAGGCATAGTCTGGAGTGGGCCGAAGGAGAACTTGGCCAAGTGAAGAAATAGCTAGAGGATAACCAAGGTATCCAGAAACCTTGTTTATGTAGCACGAAATGATGAGTGTGCAGGATAAAAATATTTTGATAATGTGTTCTAGGGGCGGCGGCTAAAATTGAGGCCCTGAAGAAGGCTGTGGCCAAAGACAAGAAGAAAGCAGCCGCAGAGCAGGTTCTCCGTGAGAAACACGATGCCAGAGTTATTGAAGCTGAGTGGATGCTTTGAAGGCCGTGGAAAAATGCGACTCCTTGGAGAAGAGTTTATCAGGGAAAGAATGCGAACTCTCCCAGGCTCGCCAAGCCGTTTATGATGCCCAAGGGGAAACCCAGGGTGCCCTGAAGGAAATTCAGGAGGCTAGGAAGATAGCGGCTGGTAAGGCTTTTTCTATACAAAGCTGGTATTTGAGATGGGAAAATCAAATTTGATAACTTGAGTTTTGATGTATACAGAGGTGTTTGCGGAGCTGCCACGCAGCATATCTGATGCCGCTCAATTCTACCGAGCTGAAGGGGGGAATACTGCGGATAAGCTCTTCTGGATGCAGTATCTAGCGCTGAATTATCCGGTGCCATTTTTCGATCAGCTGAAGCAGCTGGTCGAACTGCATAAAGCGGCCGAGCTAGCCATGAAGAATGTAATTATCCGGATGTGGCCTGCTGAGCCAATTCCGAGCAGCTACTTCGGGCTTGTGAAGCGGCTTGTAAGTGCCGGCCCTCGACTCAAAGTCATCAAACGGTTTGTCTGCATAGAAGGTGCGTGAATGGCCTTCGCCCGTGCCAAAGTGCATTGGGGGAAGATGGGTGCAGAGAAGCTGATGACCGAGGGACCGCCGGAGGGGAAGGAGCACCGCAAGCCCGAACTGTATTATGAGGGTGTCTTAAAAGGAGCCTGCCTTGCGGCAGAGCAATGCACCAGGGACATTATATTTCCATCAACACGGTCATGTTCGTCCTTTGTAATATTTTAACAAGGTCATTATTTATTGCTTGTCTTATGAAAGTGTTTCCATCATGTGTGGCAGTTGTATATAATAATCCTGAGAGTCGGCCAGTCGTCGGCTTCCGCCCCCACGTAGTGAGTACAGGGGTGTTCGGGATAAACCTGAGCACTCTTTATCCCCGTTTTGGGTCCCTAAAGGAGGTGTTTAGCACAGCGAACCAGGCAATCGGACTATAGGGCTTTATCGCTCTCACTTAGCCATAGGAGTTTTTTGAGGAAGGTAGGCGCAGCCCCTGGTGTTCGGAAGTCTGCATGAGGGGCTCTAGGAGCACCTGATCGGAAAAGGCCGATCCATCGCACGCTGCATTGGTTATAGCATTATGCAGAAGAAATCCTTAAAGATTTTAGAACCTCTCGAACAGCCGACCAGCTCTCGCTACATCATGACAGTCAGTTTTCGGCTTTCTCTACTGAGGTGCTCGTCCGGAAGAACCGGGACACAATCACAGTAGTTCTCCCAGTGCTACCTCAGCCAATATAGCGGAACATAAGGTTCCAAAACATAGGAGCCGGGCAAACCCAACTATTGACCCAAGACATGATTCGGAGCTGATGCATATAATGCTATAAGTTCGGGGTGCCGAACTACTGTGAAGGTGTTCAGACTTTTTTGCCGTAGTATGGGCGTGGTGAAGCCCTTGGCATATTGAGGCATATCGCAATAAGCAGCCGCCTTTTAACAAAGGAGTTTTTAAATAAGAAATAACAGTAGGTGAGCATCGCATTACTCCACATGTTGTATTTGAGTAATACGCCGATGCGTATGAGTACAGATGATGTGATAAAAGGAAATATGATTGCAGAACCTGCTGATACCGGGTGTGAGGAAATTGTGCTTGGACCCGGGGTGTAGTCAGGTGATCATGGGGGGGGGGATATCTTGAGATTCCCTTATGCACTCGAACTTTTTCCATGCCATCCATCCTGGCCTATGTACGGATGATCCTGCAAAGAAAATGCAAGAAATTGTTTTGTGCCGCGGGGCGGTTGAGCTGCCATATGTGGCTTGTATTACCTTTTTCCGAAGTGTTTTTAATTAAGCTCCGGGCGAACCGGGCTATCCTGCCATGCAGTAGTTCGGACTCCTTTGACGGTGTCTGGGAACTTGGTAGTCGACTCGAGGTTTGGCTGGAAGGTGCCATCCGTTGCTCTTGCTGTTAGAGCAGTGGTAGATCCTTCGGCCGTGAGGGGGAGTTCGGACCTGCCATTAACCGTGATGACGCCGCGTGGACCGAGCATCTTTAATTTATGGTAGGCATAATGTGGCACCGCGTTGAACAATGCGAACGCGGTTCGTCTGAGCAGTGCCTGATGGTCACCGCGAAAGGGGACGATGTCGAAGACTAAGTCTTCGGTACGGTGATTGTCCGGAGATCCGAAGACCACTTCTAGTGTGATTGAGCCCGTGCAACAGGCCTCTACACTTGGTATAATACCTTTAAAGGTGGTTTTTGTGGGCTTGATCCTTGAGGGGTTGATGCCCATTTTGCGCACTATATCCTGGTAAAGCATGTTCAGGCTGCTGCCTCCGTCCATGAGGACTCATGTGAGATGGAATCCATCGATGATGGGGTCGAGGACCAATACGGCCGAACCGCTATGATGGATGCTGGTAGGGTGGTCCCTGCGATCGAAAGTGATCGGGCAAGAGGACCATGGGTTGAACTTTGGGTCGATTGTATAGACCTCCCTGAGTGCACGTTTCCACTTGGGAATGTGGCTTGCACATATCATATTCACCGTTTTCACCTAGGGAGGGAATTTCATCTATCCTCCTGTATTCGATGATCGGTGCTCTTCGTCATCATCATCCCCTTGAGACCCCTTCCCCTTGTTTTCGGCGTCTGACCTGCCGGCTTGTCTGACGACCCAGCATTATCTATTGGTGTGGTTGGCTGGTGTTCCGGGGGTGCCATGAATTTGGCATGGACGGTCGAGTATGCGGTCAAAACTAGACGGGCCTGAATTGTTTTTGTTGAATGGTTTCTTCCGCTGACCGGAATTGGATCCGCTGAATCCGGCATTGACTGACGTGTCTTCGGCATTATCACCGTTTTTGCGGTGCTTGTCTTTGTTGCGCCGTGATTTGTAGTTGCTATCCTTGGCTTCGATGTGTCGGGATTGCTTGCTGTATTGTTGCTCTGAGCCAACCAACTATCCTTGCCCACGCAAAAGCGGGTCATGAGTGTTGTGAGGGCTGCCATGGACTTTGGCTTTACCTGGCCGAGATGTCGGGCAAGCCATTCATCGCGGATGTTATGTTTATAGGCCGCTAGGGCTTCGGCGTCCGGACAGTCAACAATTCGGTTCTTTGTGGTTAGGAACCGGGTCCAAAATTTCCTGGCTGACTCTTCGGGATGCTCGGTTATGTGACTTAGATCATCAGCATCCGGTGGTCGCACGTAAGTGCCCTGGAAGTTGTCAATGAATGCGTCTGCCAGGTTCTCCCAACTCCCAATGGAGTTTGCCGGCAAGTTATTCAGCCAATGTCGAGCCAGGCCCTTTAGTTTTAGTGGGAGGTACTTGATGGCATGTAGATCATATCCGCGGGCCATGTGAATGTGGAGGAAAAAAATCTTCTATCCATACCGCGGGGTCTGTGGTACCATCGTATGATTCAATGTTCACGGGTTTAAACCCTTCCGGGAATTCATGATCCATTACTTCATCAGAGAAGCATAGGGGATGTGTGGCGCCTCTGTGCCGGGCTTCATTGTATTCGGCCCGGCCGGATTTGTTATTGTATCCGGCGTGACGGTCCTTGTCATGCGTTGGGGCGCGCTCCCATGATCCGTAGATCGATCTTGACTATTCTGCTTTGTTTTCCAATACATCTCGCAGGTCCTTCATGTAGCCCCTGGCCTTAGTATTACCGTTTGATTGGCGATGGGGTGCGGTCTGAACTTCGGGCTGGCATGTCACTTTGTCGCGGCCACGGGGTGGCCGGTCAGCCGCATTATGCACTGGTAGCGTGGGCTTTAAAGCCTCCTCCTCGAGTTGAGTTAGCGGCCTGCGCTTTGTGTAGCTTTTGCTAGGGCGCTCGAGTCCATATTCCTCGGCAGCCAGGACCTCGGTCCATCTGTCAGTTGGCAGATCTTGATCAGCTTGAAGTTGTTGCTGCTTTTTCTTTAGGCTTTTTGCAGTGGCTATAAGCCGGCGTTTGAAGCGCTCCTGCTCGACGGGATCCTCGGGCACGATGAATTCTTCGTCACCAAGGCTCACTTCGTCTTCGGAGAGAGGCATATAATTATCGTCCTCTGATTCTCCATCAGTTGCCTGTTCTTTAGGGCTAGCTTGCCCATCCTCTTGCTCGGCCTACTCGAAGTCTGGCTGGGCAGGATTGTCTTCGCCTTCGGCACTATCCAGATTGTTATCTCTTGTGCCGATATCAATATTTTTGGTATGGCGGGGCTTGGAGCGGCGTTGATGACGCAGGTGTCTAGATTGCTTCTCCAAGGGGTTATCTTCCGTTGCCTCATCGCCATTGTTTTCTTTAGGGGTGTCCACCATGTAAATATCATATGATGAGGGTGTTGTCCCGCGCCCTATAGGCGGTGGTTGCTGTTCTTCTCCAACATTGTCGTCCATACAGTCGATGTCTTCGGAGTCGAAGTCAAGCACGTCGGTTAAGTCATCGACAGTGGCTATGAAGTGGGTGGTGGGTGGGGGACGAATTTCTTCGTCGTCCGCTCCCCACTCGAGCCGGACATAGTTCGGCCAAGGATCTCATGACAAGGAAAGAGACCTTAATGAGTTTAGCACATCTCCTAAGGGAGAGTGCTGAAAAATCTCCACGGCGGTGAACTCCATGACGAGTGCCCAATCCGATTCGATATGCACGGACGCACGCTGTTGGGGATATAGTTACTGAGTGTAAACCGCCCAGGAGGGGCCGATTCACGGTAATCTATATTAAAGCCCATGAAGATGAAGGCTATGGCGCTTTAACTATGGAGGCTTATAGGCCCAGAGCCCAATGGCGGATTAGAGCCCATAGTAGTAAACTGGCATAGATGTATAACTTGTATAGTAAGTTAGGGAAAGGAAGAGACCGAGCCGGACACTTGTATGAGCCAGCCTCGGGATTCTGTAAACCGGCCGGGCGTCAACCTGTGTATATAAAGGGATGACCTAGCGGCGGTTCAGGGACAAGAAACAATAGCTCGAGAGATAGGTAAAGCGGATTCGCTCCCTTCTCATCGAGATCAATCAATCCCACAACAACTGGATCGTAGGCTTTTACCTTCACCGCAAGGGGCCGAACCTGTATAAACTTCTTGTGTCCTTTGTTCTGGTTTAACCCCTTTAAGCTAATCTCATTGCGATGGCTCCACGACTAAGTCCTTCTGCTAGGACATCTGACGTGTTAATTCCACGACAGTTGGCACCCACCATGGGGCTATCGCACGATGGTTTCGAGTTCTTAAAGGCCAACTTTGAAGGACTCAAAGGGTATGTGGTTGGCCGGATGAACAAGAGTCGTCGCGGCAAGCTCTACATCGACGACGCAGGCTGGGGCCTCGATGCCGGCTCAATCGATTACGGGTACCGGGTCCCCTTTGGCAGAATTCATGTTTTCATCGGCAAGATCGGCGAACCGGGCCCTGAGCCAGACATCTCCACCGACCTCGTCGAAACGGCTCAGCGTGCAAGTCCTGCCCGGGTTCAGCCTGCCATGAAGCGTGCGTTCGTAGGGTTCATCCATGGTGCGGAATCTGAACCGGTGTCTGACGGTGAGACGGCTATCTACTCAGATGGTGAATCTTCCACTGGCGAAACCGAGTCGCTGTACCAATTGCAAGACGGCCGGATTGGGGGATATTCCGTTGGCGAGATTATTCCGGGCCCCTTTGGACCGCCAAACCGAGTTGCAATCTTCATGGTCGGTACGCAGCCCACCGTGCAATCTTCATCGACAGCAGCAATGATCTCCGGATCGGCAGCCGCGGCAGGAGGCCCTGCGTGCCGGCCGGCTCAAGTTCTTGCCGGTTTGTTGGATGCTTTGACGATATTGTTGACCACGGCAGTCACCCCGGAGACCCAAGATAAGCATAATGCGGATGTTACAAAACTAAAGGATCAGATAACTCAGGCCAAGGCAGACTTGGCTGCTGAGGAGGTCAGGATGACTGAAGAGCAGTCCGCTTTAGATGCCCAATCACAGCAGATCCAGGCGCAGAATTACCGGCTTATGTTGGATCGTAACGCCAAACGGGCGTAAGGAGGAGGAAGTACCGCCTCGCTCGCGCGCCGTTTACGGCGAATGAATCTCTTAACTACGCCAGGAGCCGGGCCTAGTAATCCGGCAGCAATAAACCAGACCGAGGCACTTGGGGCAGCGCCGGATCAACCACGGGTGATGGACCCGCCTCAACGGATGGACAACCCACCGCAATACGTAACAACGCCACCAGGTCACTTCTCTAGCCCTTTGGATAACATGATTGCTGCAGCATCGTGTTTGGCGGCTATTCCGATGGAGGGTGACTCACTGGCGGCGGTTGAGACACGACGGGCCAGGGATCTTCTACAAACCGTTGTTGTGCAGCAGCAGGCTTATTCCTACAGCCGAGACAGAATACATTCAACCCCATGTTCGAGCAAGAGTTATAGCAGGCACGTGGACGAACCGGCTGTGTCAAGCAGTGCGCGGCGCCATGACACCCCTCGTGAGCCTAATCCGGCACACGGCGGTATGAATGCGCAGGATGTGGTGAACAATGGTAGAGCACGACGAGAAGCAGAGTTAGCACCACAATTGGCGGCACATTATGTGAATCAACCCGCTCCATTTCAGCCAGCGGCATCAGTTGAGCATGGATTGGCCTTTAGGTCTTGGGGTGTACCATGCCTCACCCCGGCTCTGCGTAATGTGCGACTGCCCAAGGATTCAAAGGGTCCGCGTAAAGTGCCTAATTATACTGCCGATCAACCCCCCGAGGCATGGGTTGAAAGTTATGAGATGGCAATGGAGATGCTTGATGTGGATGAAGCGGCGTGTGCAAAATACTTCACCATGATGCTAGAAGGAACGGCTCGTACCTGGCTAAAGAACCTACCCGTTAACTCAATCAGTTCATGGGACGAGTTGAAGGTCCGGTTTATAGAGAGCTTCAAGGATACGTGCAAGCAACCCATGTCCATTGTGGATCTGGCTGCTTGTGTCCAAGGAGAGAATGAATCAACAACTCATTGCTTGCGCCGGGTTTCGAAAATCCTGCATTCGTCAGGCCGCATTAATCCTGATACGACAATCGTGACCTTTGAGGGTAACTGCTGGTTTAAGTCACTGAATATGAAGTTGGGACGGCTCAAGCATCACTGCAATGATATGGGAACGCTCATGGCAGCTCTGGTTAAGTATGCTGGTTCTAATAATACCAAGGACCCTGATTCTGATGAAGAAAAGCAGGAGAAGGGAAAGAACAGTGCCGGTACAAAAGGACAGCATAGCCAGGCGAGCCACGGGAACAATGGTAAGCATAAAGCGGACAATTCAGATTTTGTGGCTAACACCAATATGCAGGTCAATATGTAGCGCCCTAAGGGTAAACCGCCCCAGCGCGGTGGAGGCATGAATCTGGAATGCTTGTTAAACCAGCCCTGCCCAAAGCACGGGACAAAGGAGGTTCCAGCCATGCACCTCTGGAAGGATTGTTTCATCATGAGGGAATTCAAAAACTCTGATCTCTTTCGGTATGATCGTGGTCCATCCGCGTTCCGTCCAGTGGTTTCACGGGCCGGGTTACGGTGGTGGCAGTTCAAACTCAAGATTTCAGAATAATCAGGGCAATCAGAACAACCAACGTGGTCACAATCAGCAGAGCAATCGGGGAATCAGCAGCAAGGGTTATCGAGCAACCCAAGCGCTTAAATAGTGGACGATGATTATGTTTTCACTACTAGTCTGTGCAAGCGCGATCAGAAGCTCCATAAAAGGGCAGTAAACTCTGTTGAGCCGGTAGCACCCCGTTACCTGTGCTGATCTGAATAGCCTATTGTTTGGAGCCGGGAAGATCATCCGCCATGGGTTGACAATCCGGGCCACCTAGCTTTGGCGGTTGCACCGCAGGTGTGAGGTTATAAGTTCACCAAGGTGCTGATGGACGGAGGGAGCAGTATCAATATCTTATATTATGAAACCTTCCGGCGTATGGGGTTAACAGATAAGAATCTTAAACCGTCCAACACCGTTTTTCACGGTGTCGTGCCTGGTAAATCGGCTTACCCAGTTGGTAAGATAGCTCTGGAGGTGGTGTTTGGTGATGATCATGATTCAAGATCAGAAACAGTGACCTTTGAAGTGGTTAAAATCAGAAGTCCGTACCATGCCCTGTTTGGACGTCCGGTTTATGCTAAATTCATGGGAAGGCCGTGTTATGTTTATCTGCAGCTCAAGATGTCGGGTCATAAGGGGACCATGGTTCACGGTAGCCGCAAGATTGCTCTGGAGTGTGAGGAAGGTGATGCAGCTTATGCTGAGTCAGTTTGTGCAATGGAGGAGTTGAAGTTTTATAAGGACAATGTTGATCCGGCTGATATGACTTCTCTAAAGAAGCCCACTACAGAGCATGATCTGGCTTTGAAGTTTAAATCAGCTGATGAGACTAAATTGGTTGATTTTGTTCCTGGCGATTCATCCAAGCAGTTTAGCATCAGCGTCAACTTAGATCCGAAATAGGAAAGTGTTCTCATCGAGTTCATCCGTGAGAACCGGGACATCTTTGCATGGAAACCTTCTGACATGCCAGGTGTACCGAGGGAACTCGCTGAGCACACTCTTAATATTGATCCGAAGTTCAAACCGGTCAAACAGCTTCTTCACCGTTTTAATGAAGAGAGGCGCAAGGCCATTGGTGAAGAGGTAGCCCGGCTGTTGGCAGTAGGCTTTATTGTGGAAGTGCTTCACCCAGAGTGGTTGGCTAATCCGGTGCTGGTACTTAAGAAAAATGGCACTTGGCGTATGTGTGTGGATTACACAGATTTGAACAAGGCTTGCCCAGCTGATCCCTTTGCCCTCCCTCGTAATGATCAAATCATTGATGCTATGGCGGGTTGCGAGTGTTTGAGTTTCTTGGATGCTTATTCTGGTTATCATCAGATCAAGATGGCAGTTAAGGACCAGGAGAATACAGCTTTCATCACTCCCTTTAGATCCTTCTGTTATGTGTCTATGCCCTTTGGGCTCAAGAGTGCCCAGACGACTTATCAGCGTTGTGTGCAGAATTGTCTCCATACTCAGATTGGGTGCAATGTTCATGCTTATGTGGATGATATTGTGGTAAAGTCCAGGAAAGCAGAGACACTCATAACTGATTTGCAAGAAACTTTTGATAACCTGAGAGTTTATAAAATGATGCTCAATACAACTAAATATGTTTTTGGTGTACCGGCTGGCAAGCTCTTGGGTTTTCTGGTGTCAAACCGGGGCATTGAGGCTAATCCAGAAAAAATCAAGGCCATCACATCCCTGGCTAAACCGGCATGTATCAATGATGTTCAACATATGGTGGGTCGTATCACGGCTTTGAGCCGGTTTATCAGCAGGTTGGGAGAGAAAGAAATCCCTCTGTATCAGATGTTGAAGAAGACATACGATTTTGTCTGGAGCGATGCTGCTAATGCGGCATTTGAGGACTTTAAGAGACAGTTGGCTGAACCGCCGGTTCTTGCTGCTCCAGTTGATAAGGAGCCATTGTTGTTATACGTGGCTGCTAATGCACGGGCTGTCAGCGTAGCTATTGTGGTGGAGCGCAAGGAGGCTGGGAAGGAGTACCCGGTTCAAAGGCTGGTTTATTATATCAGCGAAGTGCTCATTGAGTCAAAGCAAAGAGATCTGCATTGGCAGAAGCTGGTGTATGGGGTTTTCATGGCAAGTCGGAAGCTTAAACAATATTTTCAAGGCCATCCCATCACAGTGCTCATTTCCGCTCCTTTGGGGGATATAATCCAGAACAGGGACGCAACTGGCCAGGTTGCTAAGTGGGCCATTGAGCTTGGACCACACGGTTTGAAGTATATGCCTCGAACAACTATCATGTCCCAGGCCCTTGTGGATTTCATCAATGATTGGATAGAGTTACAATCACCGAAGGACAAACCGGACAGCACATTCTGGACTATTCACTTTGATGGGTCCAGGCAATTGGAGGGCTCGGGGGCTGGAGTTGTCCTTACTTCCCCTCGAGGTGATAAAATTCATTATGTTCTTTGCTTAATGTTCCCTTGTACTAACAATGCAGCTGAGTATGAGGCCTTACTGCATGGTCTTCGAGTGGCTAAGGAAATGAACTTAAGCCGGGTACGATGCTTTGGAGACTCGGACCTGGTGGCCCAGCAAGTTTCAGGTACTTGGGATTCTAAGGATCCACTCATGGCGGCTTACCGACGAGAGGTGGATATTGTTGCTGGTCACTTCAAGGGTTATCAAGTGGAGCACATTGATCGGCGCAAAAATGAGGCAGCTGATGCTTTAAGCCGGCTGGAATCTCAGCGTAAACCGGTGCCTCCCAATACCTTTCTGGATGTCTTGCACAACCCGTCAGTTCAGTTGCCTACAGAGGAGGACCTCGCTATTCCTGATACGGAGGCACAATTGGTGGCCGCTTTACACATTATTCCGGATTGGACAGTTCCATACTTGGCATATATGAACCGGGGTGAGTTACCAAAAGATGCAGTTTTGGCCAGACAGATAGTCTGGCGATCCAAGTCCATGATTATTCACAACGGCGAGTTACACTGTTGCAGTGTCTCTGGTGTGTTCCAGCGCCGTGTTTCTCCTGAAGAAGGCCATGAGATTCTACGAGAGATCTACGAAGGAGACTGTGGTGATCACGCCGGTTCAAAATCCTTGGTTGCTAAACCTTTTCGTCATGGTTTCTATTGGCTGACGACTCATGCTGATGCTAAGGACTTGGTGAGGCGTTGTGACGGTTGTCAGAAATTCTCATGACGAGCTCATGTTCCGGCTCAGGAGCTACGAATGATTCCCATCACTTGGCCGTTTGCTACTTGGGGGCTTGGCATGGTAGGGCCTTTCAAGCGATCCAAAGATAAGAAGACCCACCTGTTGGTGGCGGTTGACAAGTTTACTAAATGGCTTGAAGCAGAGCCAGTAAGCAAGTGTGACGCATCCACGACGGTTCAATTCATCAGAAAGGTGATCTTCCGTTTTGGTTTTCCACACAGAATCATCACAGATAATGGCACGAACCTTTCCAAAGGTGAGATGGAGGACTTTTGTCAACGAGAACAAATCCGGCTTGATGTGTCATCTGTAGCTCACCCCCAATCTAATGGTCAGACTGAGAGGGCTAATCAGGAAATTTTGAAGGGTATAAAACCTTGGTTTATGGTTCCTTTGAAGAGGACGCCGGGTTGTTGGGTGGAAGAATTACCATCTCAGTTATGGAGCATAAACACCACTCCAAATCGGTCTACAGGTTATACACCTTTCTTCATGGTTTACGGGGCAGAGGCGGTACTCCCAAGTGATATTCGTCATGATTCGCCCCGAGTTGCCAATTATGTTGAAGCGGACAATGAGCAAGCACGGCAGGAAGCACTGGACCTGTTAGATGAAAAACGGGACATGTCGTTGGCTCGTTCGGCGGTTTATCAGCAAGACCTGCGGCGTTATCACAGCAGTCGGGTTAAAACAAGAACCTTTCAAGAAGGCAATTTAGTGCTCTGGCTCATCCAGATCGACCGACATGCACAAGTTATCCCCACCTTGGGAAGGGCCCTTTGTGGTCAGCAAGAATCTGCACAACGGATCATACTACCTCATCGACGTTCGAGAGCACAAAGACTCACGCAAATCGGAGGAGGAGACCCGTCGGCCATGGAATATCGCTCATCTACGGCCTTACTACACCTGAGCCATAGGCTCTCATTATGTACATATTTTGAAAATGTATATATTATGATCAATATAATAAACTGGCATCCTTGCAACAAGCAGGGCCTCTGCCATTCTTCCAATATTTCTTGGTTACAAGGGGGCTTCTGCTTATAAAGCGACATCCTGTTTGTCTACCAAACCGGCTATCATGCCACAATAAAGCTTGGGAGCTTCACACCCATTGAGCACAGCTCACAAATTTACTTGGGGGCTCTTTGTGCAAAGCAACAAAGAGTTTGAAAGGACCCTTGTAATTGGCTATCAAGCCACGGCTTGGAAGCCTGGTGTATTCACCTAAAACCCCCGGTTAACCTGCCTTCATCAAGTAAGCCGCTCCTATCCAGGTAATCCTGGCATGACCTGTCGAACGTTTGACAAGTCAATATTATACAGACCCTGAACTTGTCAAAGTTAAAACGACGATTGGTTAGTTGGAGGCCCATCTTAAAAGGCTTTGCCAAATGGTTTAACTCAGCGGCCTGGCAGCCCATGAAAACCCTCTCACTTGGGCCTGGCAGCCCTTGAAAAGCCTCAACTACAAGTTTTTATTTGATTTTGTTTTTGCAAAGTTTTATCTCTTCTGATAAGGTTTTACGTTAAACCGGCGTCTACTGACCCGGCTCGACTATATGTTATTACATCAACCCGGTGTTTCTTAACCCGAGGTGGCTTACAGTTATCAGCTGTTAGCACATAATCAATTATGAACCGGCATCTCTTAATCCAGTCTGACATTGACTATAAGTCGCCAGGATGATCATCCGGTGTTTGTCATAACCCGGCATGGCTTATTATGCACCAGCACGGCATGGTGGGAGTTTTCAAAAACTCAAATTTGGGTTTTCACCTTACTACAGAAGTTGGTAAACCAACAAAAGTGATTTAATATCCCATGTATGATATATTTCATATTTCATTACTTTATAACCTTGGTTATGAGAATTATGGTTCTGTATTGGGTATCATAACCCGTCCGGCGGTAAACCGCCAGGACATGTTTAAGTTTGTCAAATGCAGAAGGCAGGATTTTGTAAGAAATACCAAGGCAAATAAAGCAGGCATAGCAACAATCATGCCGGATTACAATATCAGGTAGCAGTGCACAATGGCAGAAGGTCAAAGTATTTCAACTAGCCTATTACAGGGTGCTTTGATGCCCAAAATAATAATTGTTTCTTGCCCACAATGCTATATGTGAAACTCAAACCGGCTGCTGGACTATGATCTGTCGCCAGGCTGACGTGAAGTTGAAGGATCATCTCGCGTTGGTTCAACCTCCTCCTCCTCACCCAGTGGCTGGAAGTCAAGGGTGACCCAATCAATCCTGGTTAAGGCTTGGAAGATAGCTTCGTTGCTTACAAGATTGGACGGTTCAACTTCAGGGGCATAGCTGTGCTTACGGATTGGAGGGATAAGATTATGTGCTTCTTTCACAGCTGTGTCAACCCGTTTGTTGTCTGCATCATAGCTAGACCGATAGACAAACAAGTCAACCTCTTCAGCCAATTGGCTTGCCAGCGGGCACATCTCTTTTGTCAAGGCTTTGAGGGCTTCATTGTGAAAGTCTGATCCATCTTCTTGTTGGCCAGGGTAGCCCTTTGCGATATCTTCCGGATCAAGATCAGCAATCCAAGCTTTGGCCCGAGTCAGTGCTATTAAAGCGCCATCCCTTGCAGCAGATCGCTTTACCTCTTCCATCTGGGCAGGGGTCATAGATAATTTGGCCAGCGTATCTTTGATCAAGGTTGGTGCCGGTTTGTTGAAGGAGGCCGCACAGATAACTCGTTGAGCACCAGTATACAATTGTTCTATCAATGTATAGGCTGCTTTCAACTTCATCCGCATATCCGAGCCCAGATGAGCAACACGACTACCTGCAACGGTTTAGCAATTTGCTGTTAAACCGGCAACTTCAAAGATGTTTAAGAAATATTCTTACAAAGAGTACTTACCAAATATTGCTGAAGTCATAGCATTGACTTGATGCTTTAGCCCAGTTAGCTCTTCTGCCACCGGTTTAAGAGCTGCTTCGGCATCTTCAGCCTGCTTTAATAGAGCAGCCTTCTCGGTTTCCCAATCTGCCCGCTCGCTTTTAAAACCATCCTTTAATTGCTCCATGGCAGTTAAAGCGCCCTTCAGTTCATCTTTGGCCTTGGACATTTCTGCTTGCTGGGACTTGATGTTTTCTTGAAGATCGGCAATCTAGGAATCTTTGTTGCTCAAGTCAGCCTGCAAAAGACAGATGATGAAGATGTTAAGATTTTTTCTCAAAGTCCCAAGCACATAACAAGTTATACACTTGGCACTTGGGGGCTAATGCGGATTGCTTCTTTTTGAATATAATTCAAAGTCCCAAGGCTCAATACAAGTATTAATCTTGGCACTTGGGGGCTAATGTGTAATTGATCAGAAAAATCAAAGGTGAAGGAATTCAACAAGGACAAGTTTTGAACAGGAAGTCCCGGTTCATCTTGAAGAGATAAACCGGCCCTTGGGGGCTACACAGTTGAAGTCTTTTTATCTAAAGTCCCGGTTCATCTTGAAGAGATAAACCGGCCCTTGGGGGCTACAATGGAGTTGATATATAGTACAACGAAAATTTATAGTGTTTGCAATGGAAGTTACCTCATAGTGCTCCTTCATCAGATTGACTAAACCGGCCTCATAGTCACGGCTTGCATATAGGCGGTTTATGTATCCAGAGTGAAGTTCTTGAGCGGTGAGATGAGCACAGTTTGACAAATCAGTCTTCCATTTGCCTTTCTCTTCAGCAGTTGGTTCCACTTTGGCACTGTGCTTTGACAAAGCGATAGGATTGCCAGGAGAAGAGTGGCCAAACCCGGTAATCACAACATCATCAGTTCCTTTATTTGGGCTCGCCGGTTTATCTGAGGTTTTGGCTCGGCTCAGCGGATCAGCAGTTGGACTTGGAGGATTGGCAGTCGGGCTCGATGGATCTACATGAGGACTAGCCGGGTCAACTTCTGGCGGATCAACATCAGTGTCCTGACCTTGTGGCACAGGATCATCAATAGCAATATCAGCAACTCCACCAGCACCTTCTAAGGCCCTCTCCGGTTCAATCTCATCAGTGGGAGCATTGGTTTTTGCTTTCTTGCTGAGTCAGGCTTTGGCGCTGCAAAATGGTAAACAGAGGTTAATATAGTAAACTGGCGCAAGAAGGCAAAGCTAAACTTATTATGCTTACCCAGGGGCGGTCTTGACTGGAGGCATCTATGTGGTTGATGAATCGCCAGAGGATGAACTGGATGTTACCTGATAATTTGAGTTTGATGGATTAAGAGGGTGTCGGAAGTAACCCGCCCACTACTGGAATCAGAGGATTTGCCATCATCCCTCTCTTTGCCGTCTGCTAGCGGACGGCAAAGGAGGTCTTTGCTGTCCGTTTCCAAAAAACAGACGGCAAAGAACTGGCTGATGGCGCAGATCATATTTGCTATCACAGTTTTTGCGTCACGGCGACGGTAAAGAAGCTTTAAGGCCGGCTAGCGGACGGCAAAGAGGAGGAGCCCCACCGACGAGCTGCTTAAAAAAACTTAATCGATTCTCTTTGCCATCCGCTAGCGGACGACAAAGAGCAAAAAGCGGACGACAAAGATTTAACTTACCTAACGGTGGCCGCCCACCCCGCCTCTCTTCGCTTTCCCTCTTTCACACGCCGCCCCACCACTGCACGGCCCTGCCGCCCCATCACTCCTCCGCCGCCTGCCGCCTCACCTCACCCCGGCCGCCTCGGCCTCCCCCGCCTGCCACCATGTCTGCCGCTCGCTGCCTGGCCATGCCCTCGGCGCCACCACGCCCCCACCGCCTGCTCTGCCTCAAGACTCCAACCACCTCTGCGCCCCACTGCCCTCCGCCTGGCCTCGCTGCCCCCTTGCACTCAAGACTCCACCTGCTGCCCCATCGCCATCGCCTCAGCCGCTTCAAGACCTCCTCCACCGCCCTCGCCCTGTGAGCTCTACCTCCTCTTTTTTCTGTTTTTTCTGTTTTTTTAGTTTCAGGTTTATGTTTAGTTTAGTTTTAGTTTTAGTTTTAGGTTTAGTTTTAGGTTTAGTTTTAGTTTAGTTTTAGGTTTAGATTTGGTTTTTTCCTTTTTTTTGTTTTTTTAGTTTTAGGTTTATGTTTAGTTTAGATTTAGTTTTAGTTTTAGTTTTAGATTTAGGTTTAGTTTTAGGTTTAGTTTTAGGTTTAGGAAAGAAGAAGAAGAAAAAAGAGGAGAGGAGGAGAAGAAGAAGAGGAAAAGGAAAGGAAGAAGAAGAAGAGGAGGAGAAGAAAAAAGAAGAAGAGGAAGAAGAAGAAGAAAAAAGAGGAGAGGAGGAGAAGAAGAAGAGGAAAAAGGAAAGGAGGAAGAAGAAGAAGAAGAAGAAGAAGAAGAAGAAGAAGAAGGAAAGAAAGGAAGAAAAGGAAGAAAAGGAAGAAGACGAAGAAGAAGAAAAGGAAAAATAGGAAAAACCGACCGACATCAAGACTTCTAATTTCGACCAAGACTTCGACACGACACCCCGACCCCGAGACCTAATTTCGACTTCGACACTCGACCCCCGACTTCGACCTCGACACTCGACTCGAGATCGACCCGATCGACACTCCGATCATGACAATCGACACGCGACTTTACTCGACCCGCACTCGACCGACACTCGAATTTCGACACTCGACTTTGAGCCCGACTCACCCGACACTCGATCACGATAACCGACTTCGACC